>JAUNZO010000392.1:0-419243 GCA_031894775.1 Chloris gayana
GGGTGGATGTCGAGCTGGCTCGGCTCGGCTCGTATTGGCTCGTTAGAAAACTGGCTGGGCTCGGCTCGGCTCGTTACACGAGACGAGCTAAAAACCTTGCTCGGCTCAGCTCGATAATTAGCTCGAGCCAGCTCGTTTGCCTCGCGAGCCAAGAATATAGAACAATTAAAATATTATATACTTTAATTCTGAAATATTTTATTATAAAATAGGTAAGATGTATGATTTATACTTCATGAAAAAGCTAATAACATAGATTAATTTAAAATGTGTTTTAAAATATTCAAAAATTAACTCAATATATGACATTATATTGATATTGAGCATTACTTATTCTCAGTCTTTCAGAGCACATTGAGCTCGCGAGTAGCTCGTGAGCTAGCTCAGCTCGGCTCGCTAATCCGACGAGCTAAAATATAAGCTTGGCTCGGCTCGTTAAGAAACCGAGTCGAGCCGAGCCGAGCCGAGCTACTCACGAGTCGAGCCGAGCCACGATCTTCGAGCTTTTCGTCCAGCCCTATTTACAGTATGCAAATGATACAGTAATTTTCTTGGCTTTAGATGAGGACTCAATTAAATATACTAAGCTTCTGCTATACTGTTTTGAAAGCATGTCAGGTCTGAAAATTAAGATAATTTGGAGGCGGAAATTAGGGAGGACGACTATCCAATTCATCCCCTAGTTAAGAAAGATTGAAATCTATTTGGGGAGAGCACGGACGCAGCTAGCTCCTACTAGTCCGTGAGTACAGGGCTTTGCATTTACTTATTAGCTAATTAAAGACGATTGAGGGATTACATTCGGGAGAAACACAACCACCGATTAAACCAATTAATTGATGGGGAAAACTAAGAACGGATTGGGGAATCAAAATGAGAGCATGTACGCATTTGCTTATCGGTAGAGATGCAAATATATAGTCAATGTTGATTCATGGAGGGCAGTCTTGGCTTCTCCGAGACATCCTTGCAACTGCAAATAGAAAAAAGCAAACTACGTCAGGAGAAGCACAACTGTGGGGCAAACCTGAATTTAGGAAGGAGATAAAAGAGATCTGACGAGCGAATGAACCTGGATGGTGACCTTTACCGACAGAGGAGTGGAGGTTGCCAGTAAACGAGAACACGGCGGTTCTTTTTCTTCGGAACGGTGAGAGGCAAACGGCAATAGGAGCGGGGGCACCGCTAGGCTCACTCCGACGTGGGATCCAGACGTGCGCTGCGGGCTTGCGGTTGTCGAACCTGGGTCGGAGAAGCTGGGTGCGGCCTAAATCTGAATTGGGAGATGTGGTTATCTCGCCTGCACTGGGTCGGTTGGCTGAGTCGGGTCTGGCTACAGAATTTTCATTCTGTACCAGCTATATATATTGTGGCATCAAGATAGCTTAGGAATATAGGGCCTGTTAGCAGAAAAATTTATTTTAGCAACCATTGTTCTCCTCTCTTTTCTCTCCTCTTCCCTTGCAAAGTATTTAATGGATGGATCTGTTTAGATTTTCTTAGGCTGATTATTCATCTAGTTTTCTATTGTAATTCAAACCCAAAATTCTACATGCTTTTATAAATACTTTTTCAGACAAAAAACACCTACTGCATACTACTCCAACATGAATGCTACAATCACAATCACCAAATAAACTAATTCAATTATAGAAAATTCTATCTTTTGCAAAAGTTTGAAAAACAGGGTGCTAGATCTCCTCAAAATCCTGTTTGTTGCATTGCAGCCAATGGTTCCATTCTTGAGCGGCTGCAGGTGATATACAAATTAAATCCTATATTTTTTTAAGATTCTTGTGTTTGAAGAATCATGCATTCAAATGAGGTCCCTGGTGTGGATACAAAACCATTTCTCTAGGAGTGGTTTTGGATATTCATCTATTTATAGAAGAGTAATCAAGATATAATGGTGAGATACTTGTGTAGGAATACAATAGTTTTGGATGCTCCTATATTTTTCAGAGTGTGAGAAGATATTGCACCATTGACTTTCATTGATTCTATAAAAGCATTAGTGGATATATATGAGAGAGTAATAAATTATGGACCAAACATATGTACTTGTGGTCCTATATATTTCAATGCTTGCCCACCAAAATATAAATGCAATACAACCACAAGTACTACTTTCACCTCTTGTTAATATTGTACTCTAATGCTCATGGCATCTTTTAAACGAAATGAGGCAGTGATGTTGCCTTTGATAGCCTCTATTTTCTTGGTTCTTATGTCTTCCATAGTTTCGCTTGGCCAAGCTGGCGGATGTAAAGTTCCCTTATGTTTACTTTCTATTACTTATTATATATGCTGAGACTAATCAATTGTCTACAACAATCTGATTCACCCATACTTTTTTTCATATGTAGGTGTTAGTTGCGTGACGAGCTCGCCACCACCGCCACAAATCACTAGATGTTTTTTTCTTCATAATTGTCGTCAAGCAGAATGCTACAATGAATGCGAAAGAAGGCATCCAGACCTTCGATATGCTTTTTGCATTGCTTATCCTCAATCAAAGGAGTGTTGCTGCCAAAGAAAGGTGTAAATGCATTTTATTTGATGCAAATATAATAAATGAGGTTTCCCTAACTTAAGGTTTTAGTTTGTAATATAATGGATAAAAGGTCCTGACTTTTACCTCAAACAAGTAACAGATGAGTTATTACATAAAACACAACACATCCGTCTTGAAGCACTCTTTAAAAAATCAAAACCGAAATTTGATGAAAGAACAAAATCAACATGGTTCGATAGAAGTACTATTAAAAAGTAATTTTATTGCTTAAAACTGATTCAATGGTGGTGGAGATCTGTATCCAAGGTGGGGCATGCATCCTTCATCCTATCGGTGTCTTCATCACACTTCCTAAAAAACTAGCAAAACACCATGTATTGCTACAAGATTTTCAATTAAACGCCAAGACAAAAACTTTACATTTTTAAAAAACCTAATTGTCATAAATGAAAACATGTTGGTAACATAGTCCTAGGTACTCAACAAATTAAGGTGGTCCTAAATTGTCTGTTATCGACTATTTCACAAACAGGTTTCACACTATTTGTAATAAAAATGGTTATTGTGTGTTGTGTTTATTATAAACACAGGTTCATTATAAATGATTCTGAAGACCGCATGTCATATTGAGAGGGAGTAAGGAAAAGATTGGATCTAGATGTTTTCAGTGACGTATCTTGAGTTTCATGTTCTTTCTCGTCCTCGTACTGTCTATTCGTTAATTACATGTAACCGACAAGTAAACAGGCAAGCAACACACAAATAAATAGAAACAGAAGAGAATAAATTATTAAAATTATGAAAATATTGAAATGGAAATATGTTGAATTTATGAAAAATTGGAAAGAACAATAAGGTGATCAGGAGATTAGATGGATGAGATATGGATTTTGTAGTAGTGCGCAGGTTTGTTTAAATCTGAAAATTGGTGATGGATTATTCTTTATGGGCTTCATCAAAGGAAGAGCATGACCAGTACAATGATGTAGTCGACGGCGATGAAGATGCAGCAGCGAAGATCACGGGCGGCGACCATGTGGCACAATAAGCGACACAGCCGCATCCTTCGTAGTCGGTAACAAAAGTACGCACTCTTAGAACATCTGTCCCAAAAGGGAACATGCCACGACAATCCACAATCGGGTGATCAGTCCGATGGTGCAGCCATGGCGGTGGAGAAGTCGGGGACGACCGGCACGAAGACGATGTGGCGGAGCAGCCTGGCAGCGCCACGGGAGGGCCCCTGCATGCACCGCACGCCAGGGCGAGCCACAAGACAACCAAGAGGAGTAGCCGGCGACGATGTAGATGTAGATGCGCGTAGAGTCGACGAGCGGTGGGCGACGCAATCTGGATCAGTGATCGAGTAAAAATCAGATAAATAAAAAAAAGCAGTAGCAAAAGACTTGTGTGGACTCCCTGGGTGCACGTAGTACATGGGCCTTTATCATATCATATTATCATCTCCTCATGTGGCAAGGGAGAAAAAAAACATGCAAGCAGAAGAGCGGAAGAGCAGCGAAGCTAGAGCTCCAGCGCGCACCATCCGTGGAGCAGGGACGGGCGACTCTAGAGACGCCGCCAGCGAGGGAGCACGACCCGGCAGGGACGGAGCGGAGCTGGACTAGGGCAGGGGTAATGTCGGCAGGGCCCGAAGGTGGCAACCAGGCCGATTGCGATGATGACCTTGAGAAGGTCGGACAGAGCGGTGGAGATGACGCAGGTGAGGAGAAGCATCTGGTAGGGATGGAGTGAGGCAGAGGCCACGGACGGGACACTCATGTGAGTCCATCGCGATGTATTGCGCTGGTTGACGACCATCGACGTCGAAAACAGCCTATCGAATTGATCCATCCCTAAATTACTCTAGATCAAGCACGTTTAATATGAGAGTTCTCTAAAGATGAGCTTCCGGAAAAGAAGCTCTAACTTGTTGACATGAGTATTCTAGCAATCCTATTATGTCTTGGCCATGATGTTACACTCACCCCCTTAGAAGGTCAACCACGGGCCAGGAACTTCCTCTCTTGGCCACGTCTATGTGTCCACTCGCCAGTGCATGTGTCATGCTGTGTGACCACTCCTGGCCCACACCAGCCATGCACACCATGCCTACACATGTGCAACACACGTGCCCGTGAAACGCGAGAGTCGGCTCGATACCATCCGTAACGTCCCGCCACTCCGGGCCAGGCCCGCTTACATCCGGCAGCTTAATAGGTCCTTAAGACTTCTCTCACAGATCAACACTAGTCTTTTATGCATATTTTTATCCTCATCGGTGCACATCCGGGAAAGACTTCCCGGTCAGTCACCTATCCCTAAATTGCTCCTGGTCAAGCACGCTTAACCCGAGAGTTCTCTAGAGATGAGCTTCCGAAAAAGAAGTTACAACTTGTTGACATGAATATTCTAGCAATCCTATTAAGTCCTGGCCAGGAAGTTACAGAATTGGTGGAATGTGTTATTGTATTGCTAGGCTATCGGCCGGTATAAATAGAGTACAAGACTTGGGAATCAAGCCACCTGCCGGATGACTGCACCATCGGGCCGCACACGCCGGAAGAGAAGATACGTGCATTATGTATCCAGAGCTGTCATATATATCCGAGGTGTCTTGCCTCTCAAGTCATGTACTCTCATATATACTGGCCGAGAGGCTCAATACAATACAATACAATTCATCAGATTATACGCAATCCTATAATCTTACATGGTATTAGAGGCATTCCTATCTTGTGATCTAAACCCACCGTCGCTTCAGCATCACGCGCCCCGGGAGATGGTCTCCACGATCTCGCCGGTTGCAGCGCCCTTGTTTCACGATGGATCGTTTGATCCGGTCGTATTCTTCGTCAGTTTTGCGTAGCAGCACATTGGAAGGCATCTACGTCAGGATCGAATCCGATCGACCATCAGGCTGTCTCCTTATCGTTGTGTGGATTCGTGATCTGGCGCACGTCCATGCGCACCGCACCTCTCCCCGTGCTGGTGTCGCCATGCGCTGGTTAGGTGGCTGCACCGTTCTTTGCTGTGCTGCTGCGCAGGGAGGCACTGCACTACTCTCACGCGAGACCTGTATTACCTGATCAGATTGGTTCGCCTCCACCTCAAGCCTTTGACCAAACAATTTTTTTCTTTCTTGTCGACGGTTCACGTATAGGCTGGAAAGAGAAAGAATCACGCGAACGGCTTGGGACATGAAGATCTACACCAGGTGTTCTTCCTATAGTTGCTGCAATTTTTCTTTTACTCGGTCTTTGATCGAGATTGCGTCGCCCAGCCGTTCGTCGCAATCGACTTTCCTCGCCGCATCGTCGGCACCCCTGAAGGACGAGTTGTTGCTGCACTTTCTCATGCTGCAGCGACGATACTCGTGATCGAGCCTCTACCGCTGATGTCGCCGTTTTGACGACAGCGGCACTCGCATCGCCTGGTGCCCACCCGGCGCTCCTGGAAGACCAATCGACGCCTAGCTGACTGCACGACACCTCCGACCGGCCACTCCCCCCCCCCACCCCCACCCCACCCCCGGCGCCGACCATAAATAATGGTGAGCTGACACAACAAAATAAATGCACAATGCCACATATATTTCGAGTTGTAGAAAAGCTTATTCGCAAATCAGAATGGCGCCAATCATGTATGTGAAGTTGTGAACCAGGATGAACTGGGTCTTCTGCTCCAGAAGCGGGTGCCTGCTCATCAAGGTCAAGCATTCAGTGGTGCTCCTAGTCGACATCGAGACAGGCTTGGGATGCAGGTTGGAGGATGCCACGTTCAATTATAAACTAATTCAATTATAGGAAATTCTATCTTTTGCAGGAGTCTGAAAAACAAGGTGTTACATCTCCTCAAAATTGTCTATATTTGTTAAATTGCAGCCTATGTTTCCATTCTTAAGCGGCTGCAGGTGATATATAAATTAAATCCTTTATTTTTTAGGTTCTTGTGTTTGAAGAATCATGCATTCAATGAGATCCTTGGTGTGGATACAAAACCACTTCTCTAGGAGTGGTTTGGGATATTCAAATATTTATTGAAGAGTAACCAAGATATAATGGTGAGATACTTGTATAGGAATACAATTGTTTTGGATGCTCATATATTTAATAGAGTGTCAGATGATATTGCACCATCGACATTCATATATTTTATAAAAGCATTAGTGGGATATATAAGAGAGAGTAATAAATTTAGGACCAAACATATGTACTACTCGTGGTCTGATCTATATAAAGCTTGCCCACCAAAACAGAAACGCAATACAAACACAAGTACTACTTCCACCTCTAGTTAATATTGTACTCTAATGCTCATGGCATCTGTTAAACGAAATGAGGCAGTGATGTTACCTTTGATAACCTCTATTTTCTTGGTTCTTATGTCTTCCCTGGTCTCGATTGGCCAAGCCGGCGGATGTAAAGTTCCCTTTTACTTTCTATTACTTATTATACATGCGGACACTAATCAATTGTCTAAAATAATCTTTTTCATACCATACTTTTTTTCATATGTAGGTGTTAGTTGCGCGAGGAGCTCGCCGCCACCAGCACAAAGCAATAGGTGCTTTTTTCTTTATAACTGTCGTGAAGTAGAATGCTTCGATGAATGCGTAAAAAGGCATCCAGACCTTCCATTTTCTTCGTGCATTGGGCATGCTAATTCAAGGGAGTGTTGCTGCCGAAGAAAGCCGTAAATGCATTTATTTGATGCAAATATAATAAATAAGGTTTCCCTACCTTTAGGGTTTTGGTTTGTAAGATAATGGATAAAAGGTCCAGACTTTTACCTCAAATAAGTAACAAATGACTTATTACATCAAACACAACACATCTGTCTACAAGCACTCATTACAAAAACAAAATTGAAAATTGATGAAACAACAAAACCAACATGGTTCGATAGAAGTACCATTAAAAACTAATCTTATTGCTAAAAACTGATTTAGTGATGGTGGAGATCTATATCCAAGGTGGGGCATGAAGCCTTCATCCTATTGGTGTCTTCATCACACTTCCTAATAATGTAGCAAAATGCCGTGTGTTGCTACAGGATTTTCACTTAAACGCCAAGACAAAAACTTTGCATTTTTACAAAACCTAATTGTAATAAATAATAATATGTTGGTAATATAGTCCTAAGTACTCAACAAATTAAGGTAGTACTAAATTGTTTTTGTTATCGACAATTTCGCAAATAGACAGGTTTCACACTTTTTGTAATGAAAATGTCGATTGTGTGTCGTGTTTATGATAAACACGGGCCCAACATAAATGATTCTTAAGATCACAGTCATATTAAGAGGGAGTAGGTTTTTGTATAACAAAAGGAAAAGATTGGATTGAGATGTTTTCACTGACGTATCTTGAGTTTCATGTTCTTTCTTGTCCTCGTATTGTCTATTTGTTAATTGTTAATTACATGTAACCGACAAGTAAACAGGCAAGCAACACATAAATAACTAGAAATAGAAGAGTATAAATTATTAAAATTATTTTAAATATTGAAATGGATATACATGGAGTAAAATACACCAAAGGTACATGAACTTGTACGATTGTGTCATTTAGATCCACGAGCTTTTATTTTTCATTTCTAGGTCCATGAATTTGTTTGTTTGTGTCGTTTAGGTTCACGAACTTTTATTTTTGTATTTCTAGATCCACAAACTTGTTTGTTTGTGTCTATTAGGTCCACAAAATTGTTTGTCTCTGTCATTTAGTTCCATAGAATTTGTAGATCTACAAATTTGTTTGTCCTTGACATATTAGTTCATCAATATCTTCTTAACACTTATAAACTCATAAGCCTAATAAAACAATGCAATATTCATTGAATATTTTGATATAGACATTTTAGAAAAAATGTCACAATGATTTATGCATTTTAATCATGGTTAAAAATGTCTCTATTAGATATAGACATTTTGAGCATGTTACAAAAATATTCCCTTGCTTATACTACAAATAGTTCCTTTGAAGTGGATGTAGTCATCTTCTGAGCTCAACTATTCCGGTGAATTTCTGTGTTAGATCTTTTTCTAGTTCATTATACAATAGAGTCCAATCATGTCATATTAGACCATAATATTCATAAATAGTGCATAACTTAAAAGGTTTATGACATTATAACTACTAAAAATTTAATGGACCTAAATTATATAGACAGACAAGTTTGTAGATCTATAAATGTGAAAATAAAAGTTTGTGGACCTAAACGACTCAGACAAACAAGTTCGTGGACCAAGAAATGCAAAATGAAAATTTGTGGACCTAAACGACATAACCACACAAGTTCATGAACCTCTAGTGCATTTTACTCTATTGCATTTATGTAAATTTGGAAAGAACAATAAGGTGATCAGGAGATTAGATGGATGAGATATGGATTCTGTAGTGCGCAGGTTTGTTTAATTCTAAAAATTCTTTATGGGCTTCATTAAACGAGAAGCATGACCAGTACATAGTTGCTTTGGGCCAGACTGCGAGTACGATGGCCACAAACATTTTAGATCAACATGGCAAATTCCGGAGACACCTTCGTGCACACTGCTGACGTCCGCCATGAGTGAGCTCTAGGGAGTAACGATGATGCCACCTAGGCCAGGCGCAGATTTATTTTTTTAAGAGAAGTGCGCAGGCAGGGTACGCCATCGAGGCAGGTGTAGCTACGACTCGGTTTGACGAAATATGGCAGAGCCAGCCATTTGTCTTTTGCCGACTCTAGTACGAGCTAGGGGTTAACGATGATATCATTGATTTTTGCTATTTTGCCCAGCTATGTAGTGGGTTTTGGTAAAATGCTCATGTTTTATGGGGCTTCGATAAAATGCCCATGAAATCGATGTCGCAACCGATAAAATGCCTACAGTGCATTTTCTAGACGAAACAGCCCCTGCTCTTCTTCTTCCTCCACACCCAAGTCCACCCAACTCCATTGCTGGTCCATTAAAAAAAATTCCATTGCTCGAACCTCCCAGGCAAGCTCGAAGGGAGGAGGGCCTGAAGGAGAGAGATGGCGGGCTCGCGTCACTGCCCTTCAGCCCGCTCTGCTGCCATCCACCTTGTGGCCCTGCGCATGTGGAGCCCGTCGCCTTTGCTCATCTAAGCCCAGGCGCGCAGTCGAGCGCAGGCCTGCCGAGCTGCGGCAGCAGTGGCATGCCAGGCACGAATGGCTGGGCATGCTCGCATGCTGCGGCGGCATAAGTCGGGCGCGAGCGCGAGCTCGTTGACGTGCAAGCGGGCTGCGGCGTTGCGTTTCAGCCATGATGGCGGCGTCGGGCACGGGCCCGAGCACGAGCGCACGCCGGCTGTACGGGCGAGCGATGGCGATGATGTCGTGCGCGAGAGGGGTAGGGTGGTCCGCGTCGTCTGGCTCGCACTAGCCGTTAGAGAGAAGCAGGGGCCATGGCTGCCATGGAGGGAAGGAAGAAGATGAGGAAGAAGAAAAAGATGAGGGGCTGTACTAGTTAAGAGGTATATAGAAGTATAAGTATCGATTTCAATGCCCATCAATTTAATAAAATAATTCATTTTACTTAATGAAACAATTTCAATTTTACTATTTTATTTTTTTAATTAATACCCCACCAAACTGAGTACTACCAGTAAATACTAATAGTACTAGTGGTATAATGATATTTAATTTGGGTTATTAGTACTACCACTACTTGATCGCAATAATACCAGTAAATTGCTGCGCCATCATCGGAGACGCCCCACCATGACTGCTTCGTTCCCAGCCTTCTCCTTGCCTTCAATCGATGGCGGCAACGCCTGGAGGGTGCAGCGTGTTCCGGGTCTATTCCAGTCCGCGTCGCTGCTGCTTATTTTTTTATTGATGCGCAAAGGGTGTTACATCAGTGTTGATGGACTGCGGTGCTTCAATCTATGGTACAGCAGTGCCAAGTTGTGCATCCCAAGATCGAAGTTCCGTCTTACAGAGGGGATTTCTAGCCCAATGAACACAAAGAAGGAGGTCGTCATGTGCGCCTCGAATTACAAGGAAGGGGGAGGGAGACTCTATTGAAGACAACATCGTTCTGGCTTTTGCAGATGTTCCATAGTATTGCCTTCAGCGCCATTCACTTGGACATCGTCGCGATGGAGTTTGCTGCTGTAGAGAAGGATAGGAGGTCATCAAGGGTCGCAGCCTCGTCCGGGTTGACTCCGTGCACTCGGTCCCAGACATGTCGCGTGTGAGGGCAGTGGATGAGGAGATGGTCTTGCGTCTCAACCTCGTCGCAGCAGGGGCACGTAGGTGCATCAATCATGTGATGCCTGTGTAGCAGCGATTGTGTCGGAAGGCGGCCTCGGTGGCTGAGCCAGAGGAAGTGTCTGCATTTTGGGGGCAGGGGATTATTCCATATCAGAGTTGCCACAGACTCGGTGGGGAGCCTTGATATTGAAAGCAAGTAAGCCCCTTTTTCGGTGAACGGTTGTGTTGTTCCTCGGAGGTACCTAGTGTCAGGGTGGTTATGCAGTTCAACGCCGGCTTCAATTTGTGTTCGCTTCAACCTGCTAATGCCTCGGCCCATGGTTTCGATCTGCAGACGTACAACAAGCTGTTGTCCTCTCGTGATGGATTCCTCCTGCTGGAAAAACAAAAGGGAGGAGGCATGTCAGATGATGATCTCTGTTTATACAACCCGGTCACCGGAGTCAGCAAGTTCTCCCCGTCCCGGTCCTGGAGGCAAAATTCATGGCTGAGACCAACGTTCTGCTCACCGATCCCATACCGGAGTTCATTGATGTTCGCATACTTGCCATGGAAAATAAGCACGCCAACATCAGCCGTGGAGGCAGCCTTGTGCTACTAGCCCTTCTCCGCTAGCTAGTGGGGGCCAGTGATGCATTCTCCGGAGTTCGAGGAACTTCGGATTGTGCGCATGGAACCCGACACCAAGGTCATTTTCGGTGGTTGCACCACTGTAACATCCCGTTCTTTGAGTGGATGAACATAACATCCCGACCCATTAGAATTAGGCCCAAAGTGGCCCATGAGTACTTGTGTGCATCAAGGGGTGGGAATTTACTATTACCTTGCTAATCTAGCAGGAGCAAGCCAGCATATAAGGAAAAGTTGTCAAACACCATCAATCTTGGGTTAACCCTTTATGTGAAGCGAGGACAAAACATAAATAGGTTGGTAGGTGTGCGTGGTGTCTACTCAAAATGGAAGTTGGACCCAAGCCAGGTTTCTGGACCCTAGGTCATTACAACCACCATGCACTGGCTCTCGCTGAGTTGGTCACGCATGACTACTCACAGTACTGGTGTAGGGTGGCAGATCGATGTGTGGGTGCTCCATGACAGTGGATTGTGTGCGCAAGGAGCTGGTATCTGCTATTCAAGATGAAACATTTTGATTTGATTTGGTGCTCGTCTACATCGAGATGAACAGGTCGACATATATATCTCGAAGATGAAGCATTTCTAGAGATAGCTTCATGACTAAGTTATCCACAAAGAAAACAGCTGATAACCAAATAATATATAGTCTTGTTTTGCTCGAAACAGAGCCTGAGCATTTGAAAATTCATGGATTGATTTTTACTCAACTTTGTGTCAACTATATGTTGCATACTATTTATTTCCTTGATGAACTCTCTTGCAATTATATATACTAGTCTATCAACCCGTGCATTGCACGGGCTAGAAAGTTGAAAAAAAATGATCGTATAAAGAATTTTTCCATGACTTGAACCATTTGATTATTTGTTGGACAATCATTTACACGATTTTGATCCTTTTCGATATAGCTATTGGAGTAGAATTTATTATTGTGTAAGTGTTTCTAGGCATGAGTATGTGACGGTGTATGTGGGTGGGCGCAGCTATACCGTGTTCCCCAAAGGAAAAAATTGTTGTATGTAGTATTAAATTTGCAGGAAAAATAAAATGCTATTTTTATTACACTACGATAGTACTTTAGTAGTTAATGCTTATACAGAAGAAAATATTGTATTCACTATCGAAAACTAACCTTGACATTTAAACAATACTTTTAGCTCCGAAAAAAAGAAAATATCTTCCTCTTGTAGTTTTGAAAGTCTTTTGATACCATAGATCTTATTATGCAATGCCTCTCGTAGATGAACCCTTCATCTCGGTAAATTTATCAGCTTTGATGCTTTCCTGTTGAATACTATTTTTTACCAATCTAATCCTGCCAATCACGATGTCATATTGATGGCCGCTACTTTCCTGCTTTTTTCTCAATCCACTTAGTTTTGCTCCTGTTTATTTGGCCATATCCTTCTCACATGATGAAATACGCATACGCTGTCATACAAGTATTCCTCCTGCCAAATTAGGTGCAGTTCTCTCGGATGGCTGCACGTGTGCAGAACTTAGCATGCAGATGCGTCTTGTAGGTTCTGCTATATTAGTCTTTCGTGCCATCTCCTTGGCGCTCTCTAATGTTCCCTCTTTGTTGCATGCCTCTAAACAAAACGAATCCGCTTGCGTCTTGGGAACATGTCATACACTACGATGTTCTTCTTGGCACTAATCTAATACAGATCTCTTAATCACTTGCCGTTCACCAGAGACAAGGTATCCTGGGATCAGCAGGGCAAGGGCTCTCATCAATCTCCACAGCCGCCGTTTGTACAACCATCATTGAACTTGCCGTCGACGACACTCCTTACCGTGTGTTTGCCAATGACTCTCCTACCATGCCAGATCCTGTGACCTCGGCCTGCTGTTGCTCGTCCTGGACATGGGGCATGTGCAGATCGCCGGTGGTTAGAAGGCCCCTATTCTTTTTGGAGAGCTGATCGTGAAACTGGATACATCGTCAGATGGAAGACAGCTTGACAACAGGCGATAGTTTCTACTACCCGATGGAGTACGACCTTTTTTTGATTATGGCGTTGCATAGATGATTTCTGGATCATGATACCGGATAAAAGTTCACCAAGTTGGAAAACCTTCCCCAATGGGAACTTCAAATATTGGAATGGCAACATGATAAAGGTTTGATCACTTCGATCAAACTAGTTACACATTCTATTTGGATGAAAAGGTTTGTAACTTCTTTATTCAAGCATCTCAAGTGGTTTCAAATTCATCCCGATTTTCAGACAGCTCAACGTTGGTGGTTACATCACAAGCCAATTCACTATCTCGCGCCTCCCTACTATTACTTCTCTCCCACCTTTGTGGTCATTCATCAAAGTTACTCCTGAAGACGCTAGTTCCACCCATGTCAACAAAAGTGGATATCTACTTTCTCTTCCAGTTGTGTTGTCCATCCTTCTAGTAATCTTGATTCCCCTTCCTCGCATAGTACTTTCCACGCTCCCATATATAGTTTTTGTGATTCTTCTTAGCACCTCCTGCATTCCTCTCTATCCTCCATCTTAAAAACACACTCATTCCTTAGTTTCCAAATACACCATAACATTGCTGATGTCAATATATTCATCAGCTTGTGTTTCTTATTACTGATCCAAAACTTGATTACAGACCCAATGTATGATCGTACGTTTTTCTTAGAGAAAATCCATTGTACTCTCCTGAAAAAAGTTCACTTCCCTTATATGCCACTGAAAAATACTTCTCCCTTATGTGCCATCGCTTGAGATTTTCTTTCCCTTGTGTGCCACTTCCGAGTAAAAATATATTGTAAACTAATTTTCTTCAAATATAAGCCATGAAAAAACAATTAAAAATAATACATCACAAAATATAATTATTTATATTTTTTCAGAATTTTATCGAGTTATTTAATGCACCTAAAAATTAAGGTAAGATGGACTTGTCCGAATGTTCTATTCATAATTTGTGTTGAATTTGCCGTGGACCTAATAAAAAAATTCTCTTCAAAAATTACAATTTGTTCATCTTCTTTTCTCTTTTTCTTTTATACGTATTGTATTTCATGCTTCAAATTAAATTCACTACAAACATTCTCATAATGACATTAGTCCAATTTTAATTGTATTATGGTCAACCATCCAAAATAAAATTAGAGACCTGGATGCACTTTCACTTCAATTAAATATGTACGCTATTGACACTTTTTGTTGGTATATGAATATACTCTCTCCGGTAGAAAAATGTAAGCATTTGTTAACTTTGAAACACCGCATTTGACCATTCGTCTTATTCAAAAATTTTAGAAAATTATAAATACAAATAAAGAATATTTAAAATATATATAATAATAAAAGATATTATAATAAAATTAACAAAAAAGTTTATAAAAGTTTCAAGTGAAATGAGTGCTCAAAATGTGATTTCTGAAAGTCAACAAGGTGCTTATATTTATGAACAAGGTAGTGCATTCACCGTTCTCAATCCCCGGTGATCTTTATTGACCGCATGGTGAACTCCTGCGACCGGCATTGGCACCGACTTGGGAGAAGACAATGACCTCACCGAGTACTGGAAGAAAGGTGGAAAAAAGATTGAATCTGTCAAAGTCAGCTTTAACAGAGGTGAAAGAAAGTCAGACCGTCCTTTAGTAATCATTCAACACCGCGTGTTCCACTGCCATGGCCACGCATCGCATCTGGTTCTCCTCCACCGTGCTCGCCGCCGGACTCGCGTTCCTCATCGCGCCGCCCACCGCAGCTCAGCCATGGCGATACTGCGGGAATAGCAGCAACACCTTAGAGCAGAACAGCCCATACCAGTCCAACCTCAGGATCCTCTCGGCCACCCTCCCCGGAACGCCTCCTCCTCCCCGTCCCTCTTCGCCGCTGGCAAGGTCGGTGCGCCGCCAGACGTGGTATACACCCTCACGCTGTGCCGCGGCGACATGAACGCCTCCCCCTGCGCGTCCTGCGTCGCCACCGCGTTCCAGAACGCGGAGCTGATGTGCCCGTACAGCAAGGAGGTGACCATCTACTACAACCTCTGCTATCTCCGCTTCTCGAATCGCAACATCCTCGCCGGCAACGATAACAACGAGCGGCACTTCCCCAAGACGGAGAACGTGACCACGCCGTTCCGGGTGTTCGACGCCGCCGTGGCCGCGCTGCTCAATGCCACCGCCGACCGCGCGGCGGCAGACGCCACGAAGCGGTTCGCGACTGGCGAGGTGGTGGCCTCTGGTGCGAACGTTGTCCCTACGATCTACGCGCTGGCGCAGTGCACGCCGGACATGTCGCGAGCCAATTGCCGGAGCTGCCTCGCGAGTGTGATCGGGAAGGCGCCAAAGTTTTACAGCGGGAGTCCCAGCGGCAGGTTCATCGGTGTGCGGTGCAATTACCAGTACGAGCTATATCAGTTCTTCTCTGGTGATCCAATGCTGCAGGTCCCGGCCCCAGCTGTGATGCCGGCGTCGGATCCACCCGTCCAGGTGCCGGAAAGCTCGACTCCTCCGGGTCCACCGTCAAGCAGAGCAGGTAAATTTAAGAAAGTTAGTTACCTTGAAACCTGTTTCCAATTACGATAATTTCGATGGACAACTTTTTTATGAAACAGAAGGGGCAAAATCCCCTGCTGATTATATATTTTAAAAAATAAATAAAAGCTTAAGAAAGTACAAGAGATTGTTCAAGAGTAAAAAAAAAGAGTGGATAAAAGAAAAGCGAGAAAGCTATTGCAATGTTTATAGCCATTTTTCATCTCGTTTTTACTGGATTCTTTGGCTCTAAGAATAACCGGAGCAAATTCCCTCTTAAAATTCTACTTGCAATCATTGACCATGGGGTCTCTGCCATTAAATATCCAAGCATTCCTTGTTATCCGTGTATTCCAGGTCATAGTAATGATCGCATCCATATAGAGATGCATCTGTATGTTTCCCATTCATAACAAGTTTTCTTCTATCTACAAAAGATCATAGTTGCATATAGATACATAGCAATTTGCATTGACAAAAGGTAAATGCAAATTATTTTCCACAGGTCCCATCACAATCAGTAGCTTAGAAAATGAAACACGATGTACTGACTGAACTTTCCGTTGACTCACTTGTGCAGGGAAGAAAAATGGCAAATCAGCAAAAATCTCTGCAGCTGTTGCTTGTTTTTTTCTCTTGTTGCTGATTGTTTCAGGCTTTGTTTTCGCTGGTTTGAAGAGGAGGAAACCTTTTAAGGACCAAAACAGTGAGAGAATAATCCTTTTTTTTTAAAAAACATTTTGGAGTGTTTAAGCGGGATTCCAGTTTGTTGATGCTATTGATATCTTCACAGCACTCATAATCCCAAAGCCAACGCCTGCAGAAATGAAAATTGAAAGTGAAAAATGTACCATCTTCGATTTATCCACACTGCAAGAGGCAACGGACAACTTCAATTCGAACAATAAGCTTGGGGAGGGTGGGTTCGGCACCGTATATAGGGTTAGAACTACTATTCTGTTAGAGAGATAATAGCATTGCCTGCCTTTTTTTTCATGGCTAAAACATAGTTATTTATAGGGAGTGCTTTCTGATGGGCAAGAACTAGCAGTGAAGTTGTCACGGAATGTCAAACAGGGACTGAGCCAGCTGCAAAATGAAGTGCAAGTACTAGCCGTGCTTCAGCACCAAAATCTTGTTCGATTACTGGGACTCTGCACACGTCAGGATGACATTATGCTTGTTTATGAACATGTCAAGAATGGGAGCCTTGACAAGCATCTCTTTGGTACTTATTATCTTCTCGAGTTACTAGTAATATTTACTACTTCCACAATTCATCTTCAGCATATTACTTTTAGTACAGATAATAGTGTAGTTTAATTTGAATTCCTCCATTTTTGTTATAAAACACCATATAGATATATAAAGATGAAGGGAGTATATAATAGTTTCTGGTTCATGAAAATGATCTTTGTTATGTATGTGAGATTCAAGTAGTGCTTTAAAATTTTCAACTAGGTGTACTACATGGTGATGATTGGAAACTGTCATAAATTTAAATCAACCGTGGCAATAATTTTTCAAGAGTAAATTGTATAAGTATCGATCACCATAGGTGCCAAAAAAATCACTCCCTCAACTACTATTGAAAATTCCCATATCTTCCAAAGTATACTCTGAAAATTGAAGTCTCTTACAATGCATGCTTGCTATAAAACTAATTTCCTATTCATATTTTGTGGAACCCGAACTTGTCGACATATGTTTTAAAGTAATTATGTAAACAGCTTACATTTTGACTAGTATGAGTCAAAACTTATAACATTTGACTTTTCCAATGGTAATGCCATCTATATTTGAAATTGAAGAATTAGTAAATCAGTCAAATATCACATTAGCATTGCTGACAAATTATTTAGTGAAAATAAATCAAGGCCACATATGACTAAAAGTCGGTTTTCTGGTTACTTCTTGCATGGATGTAATTTATCTTCCCTTGTGGTACACTATACATCTCATGAACTATATTTCATTCATGTTGAACTAGTTAATGGTAGAGGAAGTACTTTAAATTGGGAGCAGCGATACAAAATCATTCTCGGAATAGCAAAGGGAATATTGTATCTCCATGAAGATTCACGAATAAGGATCATTCACCGAGATTTGAAGGCCAATAATATCTTGCTAGATGAAAACATGAACCCCAAAATTGCGGACTTCGGATTAGCTAGGCTGTTAGGAGGTGATCATACTCAGAGCAAGACAGCACATGTGGTTGGAACATAGTAAGCTCATAAACCAAACTAAATGTTGAAATATAGCATATCACAATAGCGTACTATATATCTAATAGTAATCGTTAATGTCATTTCAGCGGATATATGGCACCAGAGTACGCCATGTTTGGGGATGTATCACCCAAGACAGACGTTTTCAGTTTTGGTGTATTACTCCTAGAGATCGTAACAGGGAGAAGGAATGGTAGTTCTGACGATCCAAACAGTCATGTGTATCTCCTAACTGATGTAAGCTAACTTGTCATTTTAATTATCTGAAACTTTTCTAGCAACATATAAAATATTTGATGGACGATCTAATAGGTATGGAACTATTGGGCGGAGGGCAGGGCGTTGCAGATTGTTCCACAATCACAGGATGTATATTCAGAGAGCAAAGTACTGAGATGTATCCACATTGGTCTTCTTTGTGTGCAGCAACATCCGAACGATAGGCCAGAAATGTCTTCAGTTGTTCTAATGCTAACCAGGAACAGAGTAAAGCTCCAGCCACCGCAACAGCCTGCATTCTTCTTTGGGAAGCACCCTAGCTCAGTTACCAACCAACACGTACGTGGAAATTACATATATGAGACGTTTGGTGGCAGGGTGGAAGATAATTTCTCGTTGAATGACGTAACTAATACAGATCCGTATCCTAGATGAGCCAAAAGGATATGGATATGACAAGTTCATGCCATGTTTGAAGGAATAACTCCTCCCTTTTTTTGTGAAGGAAACAACTCCTCCCCTTTTCTCTGTTGTCACATCTTAAAGCACACTATATATTATAGAAATTACAATTCTTGTGCTTTAAGGTTGTAGGTAAAGATATTGCAAACTTTAGATCAGCTTCTGCCCATCTGAAACCTGAAGATTGTGTGTCCACGTGATATCGGCGTGATCATCTACAACAGGACACATTTCTTTAAAGGAGTATATACAGTAGTAGCTTTTTGAGATTCTTGTGAATAATTGAAGCCTCCTCCAGCAGGATTGTTTGCTCAAACAGACAGTCTAACTTTTTTTTTTTGCGATTAAACAGACAGTCTGACGTACCTGTAGGGTTCATAATACACATAGATTGTCATCTTCCTTTCAACCTGATATTTGGGAGCTGGAGGGTACCTGTTGGGTCTAATACAGATAAGGCTCGCACCAGGAAGTAATTAAACGTATAACATGATCACAAATTCACATTGCCTAGGTAGAAGGAGGCAGATAAGTTGGATTTGTAAAAAAGTTGCAAAATCAGCTAATAGCTCAGCGATTTCAAGAAGAGAAATACTTCAGTGAACATAGGGGCATATGTCCACAAAAGTCATTCTCAAGAAGAGAATGTCCGAATCCAACTCCAGCTAAACTGGTGATTCAGTAATTGAAAGCTAACTTTAATAAGACAACCGAGGGCTCATCAGAAGGAAAAGCGCCTCTTCTTGTAGCACAACCTCTGGGCATGCATCATGTGATAATTGAGGAATAGACATCCATTTTTTGGACCAATGTCGGATTAAATTACCAGGCAATCAAAACCTAGGATGAGATCATAAGATTGCAGAGGTAAGACTCAAATTGAACTGAAACTGATATCCTACCTTTTATGAACAAGCAGCAGCTAAGAACTTGGTGCACGACAAAGTAAGTACCACCATTGGCTACATGCACATGCAATTTCTTGCCTAACAGTGAGACCCCAGTAGAGATGGAGCAGATGAATTAACCAAAATGAAATCTGGTGTGTGATTGAATCTTCCGCGGCAGCCGGCCGGACCGGGTGCAGATGCGAACATATGGGCACGTATACCATATGGAGTTGTTGGGTTCTTGTGTAATTAACAACCGATGGAGCTGCCCTAAGCGTTGAAGCCCCACGCACGCGTCATAGCGTCCCGTCACTCTGGGCCAGGCCCGCTTACACCTGGCAGCTTAATAGACCCTTAAGATTTCCCCACAGACCAACACTAGTAACGTCCCGTCACTCCGGGCCGGGCACGCTTACACCTGACAGCTTAATAGGCTCTCAAGATTTTCCCACAGACCAACACTAGTCTTTTCTGCGCACTTTGTCCTCACTCATGCACAGTGTTTCCTGGTCGGTCACCCATCCCTAAATTGCTCTAAACCAAGCAAGCTTAATTTTAGAGTTCTTTAGAGACGAGCTTCCGAAAAAGAAGTTGCGACTTATTGACATGAGTACTCTATCAATCCTATTAAGCTCTGGGCCAGGATGTTACAATAGCTAGCTAGATGAGCATCCCCACGGAGTCAATCGAGTAGTCTTCGTCGCCAACAGTTGCACACGTCAAACCATCCCTCCCTCCTTATGAAGTCATGATAGGTTACAAGGACATGCAATGCCCTGCAGCCCTGGTCTACTAGTCTGCTCCGATTCCACACGTGACACGGGCCATGGCCGCGGGGGCGCCTTGCCGCAGCGTCTCCCCGATGGGCGTCCTTCTCTACGTCGCCGCCGCACTCGTCGCGCCGCTGGCGAGCGCGCAGCCATGGCAGGTATGCGGGGACAGCGGCAGAAACTACACGGAGAAGAGCCCGTACCAGGCCAACATCCAGCTGCTGTCCAAGTCGCTGCCCAAGAACGCGTCGCGCGACCTCTACGGCAAGGCCAGTGCCGGCACCGTGCCGAACATGGTGCACGCCCTCACGCTCTGCCGCGGAGACATGAACGCCTCCGCGTGCGAGTCCTGCGTCACCCTCGCGTTCATGGACGCGCAGCAGCTGTGCCCCTACGACAAGGAGGCTACGGTATTCTACGACACCTGCTACCTTCGCTTCTCCAACGTAAACTTCCTCCCCGGCATCGACAACGGCAACCCCGCCCCGCTCTGGAACTCGCTGAACGTGACACCCTCGTCCTTCAAGGCGTTCGACGCCGCTGTGGTCACGCTCCTCAACGCCACCGGCAATTACGCGGCGGCCAACTCGACGAAGCTGTTCGCCACGGGCCAGGAAGCGTTCGACAGCAGCAACCCGACCATCTATGGCCTTACGCAGTGCGTGCCGGACATGTCGCCGGCGGACTGCCGGACCTGCATCGGGAGTATGCTCTCGATGATACCGCAGTACTTTAGCGGGAGTCAGGGAGCAAGGGTCTTCGGGATCCGGTGCAATTTCAGGTACGAGGTCTATTCTTTCTTCGGTAGCCCGTCGCTGCGGCTACCAGCACCGGCACCGTTGCCACCGCCGCCGGCACCAGCGCCTGCTCCTGCCCAGCTGGTCAACGCGACGCCACAGGTGACCCCACAAGGTGAGATATCAGACAAAAAATGGCTTACCACTGGCATGCAGTTTGTTGTTATTTTTTTAGTTAACTTCGCAAAACTACATATATTTAGTTCATTGTTACAAAACATCACAACTACCATCTGTTGCGTAAAACCATAATTTATATTTCTGGTCCCACATGCTAGCCTATGGTCCAAATAGTTGTGGTATTGTGAAACTGGTTTTAAAAGTTGTGATTCTTTACAAAAAGGGACCAAATTATTTTGTGAAATTAACTATATCTTCTTATTTTAGTGCTAGAGTCTAGACACAAGGTGCTTCCTTTGAGTTAATTAGATTGATGTGCATCTGCTCTGCAATTTTCGGGTCAACAATTTCGGTACAAGTCGCCTGATCCCTGTTCACATCTTTATTGACTACGAGGAAACGGCAAGTTTGCCGTGTGGCACCTCCTTTGCGATGTGCCTTCCGTGCCATGTGCCATGGCAAAGATGAGACCTTTGCCGTAAGTGCGCCACCATGGTACACGGAAAATATAGCAGGCTTTACCGTGTGCCGTTTGGCACATTGGCAAGGTGCGGCCAACGGCAAACGCTTTTATGACACACAACAAAGCGCCTGTAATGCCTGTAGTTTAGCGAATCATGCATGCACAATAATTGTTAATTGACTAGTTCCAAATAAACACACTACTACTAGTCTTCAGAGTGTACATTAGTTGTTTGACTGGAAAAATCTCTAGTCTCGTCACAATGTCGGTGTGAACGACCGTTTGGCATGAGTTTATGCTACACGGCAAAACGTCTGTTTCATGTAGTGTCAGTAGTTGTCTATTGGAAAAATCTTTGACATCTCTAGAGAGTCCCGCCACTATCATACTAGTCATGCACAATAATTATTAATTGACTAGTTCCAAAGAAACACACTCCTACTAGCCTTCAAAGTATACATTAGTTGTTTGATTGAAAAATCTAGACATCTCTAGAGAGTCCCGTCATTGTCATACCAGTACTTCTTTGATTGGATATAGAGGGTCATGCACACACAATAATTGTTAATTGACTAGTTCGAAGGAAACATACTACTACTAGTCTTCAGAGTATACAGTAATTGTTTGATTCGAAAATCTTGACATCTCGAGTCCCTTCACTATCAACACCAGTACTACTTTGGTCTGATATACAGGAAGGAAAAAAATTTTGGACGGTCACCCATCAATTACTCCAGACCAAGCACGTTTAGCCTCATAGTTTTTAGAGATGAACTTCTCGAAAAGAAGTTGTAACTTATTTGATATGAATATTCTATCATTCTTATTAAGCCTTAGGTAGGATGTTACATTAGTTCCGTTTCCAATTGGTCCGAGTTGGTTACACAATATAAACTCTGATGTTTATGCACGGGCATGATTTACAAAAACGGATGTAGTGTGGCAAAGTTATCTTTGTTCAAGCATGCTGCAATTTTCGGAAATAACATATTATGCAATGCAACTACGTTAACTGCTTTCTTCCAGAGCGTGTTGGTCTACGTGCAATAAGCTTATTAGAGCCTGTCCATTTTAGAAAGAGCTTGATAACAATATATATTGTACCAAATCAAATGATTCAGAACTTTGAGACGGTTAAGCAGCACTACACTGCTAAACAGTACTCCGTCGATTTTATTTTCTTTTGACCCGTTAGGGTAGAGTTATTCTAGCTTATTCTACACGTACGCCCAATCAACCAAACCGATGGGTCAAAAGAAAACAAAACCCACTGAACAGACCCCGCCTACACGCCAGACTCCGGAGAAGTAAACTTTCCCAGTGGTGGTGGGATATATGGCAAAAAAGAATAAAACGTATTTCAAAATTTTTAAAACTTACGGGGGCGCGCTTGTTTTCACATCCAAGCCTTTCTTGGCTTTGTACTTGGACCGTTTCTTCTTCTTAATATAATGACACGCAGTTCTCCTGCGTGTTCGAGAAATTTTTTAAAAAACTTACAAAGGTATATGTATAGCTCATATGATAGAAAATGTATACCCAAAGTTTTAACTCTCAATTCAACCTTACTTAGAAGATATAAAATTACTAAATCATACAAGAGGAGTACAAAATAACTGTTTTATCTTTTTCCTTTTGGATTTATTCACAATTTGTTAATTCTATATATTTTACATAAAGTTGAATTTAAAGTTGAAACTTTTTGTAAATAATAAGTATTATATGAACTACACATATATCAAGTTTCAGTAAAATTGTAACTTTTCAAATATTAGTTGGTTGACTTTCTCTCTCCGATGAAATGTCCCAGCCGTGGAAAAAAAATCCATGTCGCCAGACTCCCGCCAACATTAGCGGGGTCCAAATGCCACAACCAAAATCAGACTCACCGCCAAGGCGCCAATCGCACTAGCTGCGGCGGAGCGAGCCCACTCCACCGGAAAACACACGATAAAAGATTTGCCGTGTGCAACTCACAGTAAAGCTCACACGGTAAAAAAGTCTTCGGCAATGCCGGCTTCACCGTGTGTCTTATTTCGAGCACACGGTAAACCATTTGCCATTTGTCATTTTGCATCTCACGGTAAAGCTCACACGGCAAAAAAACCGTCGGCAATGCCGGCTTTGTTGTGTGTCTTATTCCGGACACACGGTAAACCCTTTGTCGTGTGTCATTTTGCACTCGATAAAGGTTTTTGGAAAAAGAGAAAAAGCTCGACAAAATAACAAAAGAAAAAATTCCTAGGCAGCCCCACCAAACCATCCACTCATCAAGACCCGTGTCACGTCTTATCTAAGGAAATGTTTGTACACTCGTGCGGCTATTGGGATTCAAACCCATGACCTCCACTTCACATGATAACACCTCCTCCACTACAACACATTGTCACACATGACTACAACTCATTTTGATTCTACACATATTATATCTAATAAAGTGTAAATTACTTATTTAAATCTCTAAACGAATTCAAATTAAAAAAATTGTCAACTACTAAGTTTTATAACACTTTGAGATCTACAACTTTCATTTTGATAGTTTCTCCATCCGAGGTCATTTGCAAAAATTGAATTTTAAATTTGAGAAATTCAAACTTAGTTTTCGTTGACAAGATGATTTGAAATAAAAAAGTTGTCAACTACAAAGTTTCATAACTTTTTGACATCTACAACTTTTATTTTTACTATTTCTCCATCCGAGATCATTTGGAAATTTCCAAATTTCAAATTTGAGAAATTCAGACGTACCTTTTTGGTGGACAAAAGTAAGTCAAATTAAAAAGTGTTGAATTACATAGTTGTATAAATTATGAAGATATATAACTTTTATTCTGGTCATTTTATCATCCACTTAGTGGTAGTAACATTTGCTTACAAATGTTATATATTTGTCTTCTAGTTTATGAAACTATATGAGAGATGTTGATTTTATGAACAATGTTATTTATCATTTTAACGAATGAAAAAATCACATAAATAAAAGATATGAATCTTCAAAAGTTATGCAACGTTGTAGTTCAACATTTTTTAATTTGAATTCGTTTAGGACTTCAAAATTTTGATTAAAATAGATAATAAACACAAGAAATATATATTTATAATTAAAATTAACACATAACTAAAACATATATTTTTATCTAACATAAGAAAAGGTTCAACAAGTAAATAAATTATACAAAAGATGTATAGATTTGGGTGTCAATATATGTATAGATTCGGAGCCCCGCGGGTGGGAAAGAAAACCCGCACCCGCCCCGCCATTTTGCGGGGCAGGTGCGGGTGAGCTCCACGGGTGGACAAGTCCACCCACAGCCGCACTCGAGACCCGGATTGCCATCCCTAATGCCATCGATGGCTGCTCGGTGGTGGCTGTGAGAACATGGGGCACGACCTCCAAGGTGGTAGTCGGGGTCAAAGAAGTCATTGACGACACCGAGGAAGCCGCCACCGGCTCCGGAACGTTGATGCTCTAGCCTAGAACCGACGAAGAGGCGTCGTGCTCAAAAATCTTCTGCATCTTGATCATGGTGGTGCGAGGATCGATCGACTACCGTCCCAACTCGTACGTCACCTGTGTAGCTGGTGGGTCCTCGGAGGTGGTGGTGATGGAGATGATCGAACTCATTTCCTGAAGTGGATCGAAGGTGGAGAACTTTAAGGGCGATGTCGATACAAAGGCGGTGGTCGCGGACACCGACAAGCTCACGTCTAGGTCGTGGGACAGAGCTTCGCATTCGTCATCCTGTGGAGCTCACCAAACTGCTGCTCCAGCATCGCACATGACGAATCGACAATGAACTGCTCCCTCTTGTTCAATGCCATGGAAGCGAACTCGAAGATGATTTGAGTGGTGGGGAAGGTGACGGGTTGCTGGCTCTAATACCATATGTCAGCATCCTGGTACAGATTGGAAGGGCCAAGAAGGTTCTAGAAGATGGGATACCAAATCAACGGAAGAAGAAAAGGAAATCGAGCAACGCTCACTTGAGCCAAAGCTCGTCGCCGCCATTCTATTTCTCATTCGATATCCCTCGACGATGTCGGATTTCCACTCTTATCTACCAGTTGCATACTTCTATTTATCATTCGATCCCTTGATGATGCCGGATTTCCACTCTTATCTGCCAGTTGCATACTTTGACCTAGTCCAACAGCATCACTTAGCCCATGTACAGCCCATGTCTCCTTGGCCCAGTTCAATAGGCAGGCTCCTAAGAGGAACTCCAGCAGGACTCCCGAAATCAGGTCCCGATTTTCTGATTTCGTGGTCGGCCCGAAAACTTCAAGGCTCCAAAACCGAGCCGCATTCCAGCAGGCTCCTAAACCAAGCCCGACTGCCTTGGTGGCCGGCCCGGCCTAGCCTGCCCCCTTGAACCTCCCACCAGGAGACTTGGAGCGGCGGCGGCGACGTGTCGTCTAGGAGCGCGAAAGCGGGCCATAGGGTGGAGGCGGTGTCGCGTCGACCGGCATGGCAAGAGGAGGCAGCATGCGACAAGTGGTCGAGCGCAACGGTGAGTGGTGAAAGGTGATTGGTGGGGGGGGGGGGTGGCTAGCGCAGCGGTGGGTTGTGGGCACGGCCGAAAAGACGCAAGGGCACGGGGGAGGAGGCTGCAACGCGTCGAACGTGAGGTAGCAGTGGCGTGCGCTCGGACCGGAGGATGAGAAAGAGAAGGGAGAATAGAAGAAAAGGGGGAAAAGAAAAGAAAAAAATGTAAGACCCACTGATAGCTGCAGTTTTGGGGGGGGGGGGGATGGGGGGATCCTATTTCCAGGAGGTTGGAGGGGAGATTTAGGATGACAGCTAATGTAGGAGCCCATTTCGGAGTATTGCTGGAATTGGTTTTTTAACTATACTCCTAAAATTTAGGATTGGAGGGCTGTTTAGGGGAATTGCTAGAGTTGCTCTAACAGGGACTTGATGGGCACAGCCTCGGGTCCGATCTCGTCGCAAAAGTGGGTGTCATGGCAGCGGTTCCTGACATACTGGTCCCACACGGGCTAGTGGGTTGGTTGTTGCAATGGTCCGGGCATAGCCTATGGCCCAACTTCACAGAATGGATCAGGCTGCAAGAAAATTAGAATTTGGGCCCGAATACAGTCAAAACTACTCTCGTTTCTATTTTTAACCGAATTTCTATAGTATTTCAAATTTAATTTCCACACAAATGCAACAAACCACATGATGAAACTTAACTTAGACAACATTTTAATTAAGAAAAAATGATTTTAAAATTTTCGAATTTATTTTAATTGGTGAAATGAATGTTACATACTATCCAATATCAACAGAAAATTTTGATGCCTATAGCAGTTGATTCAGGAGCAATGGGAAGTTTGTTACTTTTGTTCTCAGATACCTTATTTTATAGTTTTAGTTCTTGGAAAATATTGCAATTGGATACTGCTTCGTGATCTGGTCTGATGTTCAGAATGCATGAATACCTGGTCTGGTCGATTCCATGACAATGCTTGTATACTGTCGTAATTGGATGCATCATCTTTTCATCATACCTTGTTATATCCAATTTAGTGTACACAAAGTTCCATTATTCCATTCATTTACAGGGTCAACAGGAAACAAAACTGGAAAAATTTTGGTCATTGTGTTGCCTATAGTTGCCTTGGTACTAGCAACTGTAGTAATATGCTCTTGCATCTGGAGGAGGAAGAGAAAAACACCAGAAAAGCCATATGTTCCAGGTAAATGTCTTCAGTAGTTCAGTTGATTCAAATTCATTTGTTTTCTGCCCCTAGATGGTTGTATTAGGTGAGCTTGTCAGGTAAACAATTTCAAAAAACAAAATCTTCATTTGTGCTTTCTTAATAGCCTGCCCTGACAAAGTTTTTTTTCTCTTATGATAATAAACACTATTAATCCAGAGGGCATAAAGAGTTTCGATTCACTTATTATTGATATATCAACTCTACGGGCCGCAACAGGGAACTTTGATGAAGCCAATAAACTTGGTGAAGGATCATTTGGTGTTGTTTATAAGGTGCCAACCATATTTTTATAAGGATATTTTTATATATTTGTTATATCCTACGGACTCAGTATCATGATTTGTACAGGGAATCCTCCCTGACAATCAAGAAATTGCAGTGAAAAGGCTTTCACAAAGTTCTCGACAAGGGATTGAGGAACTGAAAAATGAGCTTGTTTTGGTTGCTAAGCTTCAACACAAGAATTTGGTGAGGCTTGTCGGTGTTTGCTTGGAAGACCATGAAAAAATACTTGTCTATGAGTATATGCCCAACAAAAGTCTTGATACCATTCTTTTTGGTATGTTAAATTCTTCATCTTTTAGCAGCATGCAATACAACTGAAATTGTGTTGGACATTTCTTAGTTTTTTGTTTGTCTGGCAGATCCAGAGAATCGTAGTGCGCTTGACTGGGGAAAGAGATTTAAGATAGTGAATGGGATTGCTCGAGGCTTGCAGTATCTTCATGAAGATTCTCAAGTGAAGATAATCCATCGGGACCTCAAAGCGAGCAACGTTCTCTTAGACAATAACTACAATCCTAAGATCTCTGATTTCGGCTTAGCAAGGCTATTTGGAAATGATCAAACACAAGATGCCACAAATCGCGTCGTTGGAACCTAGTAAGTCTTGATTGCATTGCCTATGTAAGGCTTTATTTTACTCAATCCTGTATAACATGATGTTCTTGACATAGTGGTTACATGGCCCCTGAGTACGCTATGCGTGGACATTACTCCATCAATTCAGATGTGTTCAGCTTCGGAGTTCTAATCCTTGAGATTGTCACCGGAAGAAGAAACGGTGGCTCCTCCGAGGACAGTGCTGATCTCCTTAGTTTGGTGAGTACATGGTATCTGCAGAACTCCGTAATATATGTAACACAACGAAATCTTGCATTTACATAACATTCATTTTGACACGATTTAATTATTTGGTTTTTAAATTAGGTATGGGAGCACTGGACTACAGGAACAGTGATGGAGATCATGGATCCATCCTTGGACAGCCTTTCTCCAAGAGACCAGATGGTGAAGTGCGTCCAAATTGGGCTCCTGTGTGTTCAGGACGATCCCATGGATAGGCCAATGATGTCGATGGTGAATGTGATGTTGAGCAGCAACACGGTGACTCTCAGTAACCCATCGAAGCCGGTATTTTGCTTCCGGGAGGATGGCACAAACGCAGACATGTACTCGGATTTATACCGAAGTTCGCAGTCCACAGGTAGGTCCCTTATGTCACAAAACGAAGTTTCAATAACCGAACTTGAGCCAAGATGATCGTCCTCAAGGAAACGGAGGTGAACCTGGTGTGTAGTGTTGTTGCGAATAATCTTGTTCAGTATATAGAGAAGCGGTGTTGTTGCAAAATGATCTTGTTCCGTATAGACAAGCGTCGACCTCTATGTATGTTGAATCAATAATCGAATGTTTCTATTGGGAATAGTACTTTAAGACACTCTTTGTTGGGTGAATGAATAGATATGTACCAGTTTCAACCCTTCGATATTATTCAGTTGCGACCGTTTGATACCATTGTTATAGCTGTAGACTTGTATTCGTCACCATACTTCATCCCCGGCGATCCTACGTACGTGCACCGAGCAGGTGGAATCTTATCGACTGCATGCATGGTCAATTCCTGCCAGTCATGAGTCACCGCCTTCGATGAAGACAACCATATCAATTACTAGTATCAAAGAAAGCACGCCGAGTCAAGCCGTCGACCTTACCTTTAACGGAGGTGAAAGAAAGTGAGATGGTTCCTTCTAACCAATCAAAAAACGCGTGTGCCACTGTGCCCGTGCCCGGTACATGCGGCCGCGGAGCTTATCGAACGGTTCCTGGGCCACTTTTCCTAGGGATGAGTTGAATTGTTCCACATGCAAGCCGATCTGAACCCCGTGGACCCCACTCAGTCAACCCCAACCTGCCTCACGTTTGCCTCAACGCCTCAGCGGACAGGTAGCCGCCAAACATTTTGGGCACTCTTTTTTTTTTCTTTGTGGAATTCGCGTTCTCGCTTGGCGGAAGAGCAGCCTCCAGCCAAAACCATCCGGCAGCCCCAAGTCCTGCCTAGAAGTCTCTCCAGGTCTTCTCTCTCTCTCTCTCGACTTCTTTACCCTGCTACAGTAAAAAGCGAGGGCAACGCTGAGAATCCGGCGTCGATCTCGCTGGATCTCGCCCTTCGGAGGCCGGTCCGGTGCCGGAGTGGTTGGGATTCGGTGGATCGACGTCCGGCCTATGTATATTAGTTAGTTTTTTTTTGCTGTTTCTAGCTGCTTTTGTTCCTCCTTGTCTTTCTCGTCGGTGGCGGGGTGGCTGCAGGGTGTCGGCGTCGGGAATGGTGCTGGTGGCGCTGCTGGAGCGGCTCGTGCTAGTGCGCGCGGCCCCGGGTGTCATGTGGCCTTCGTCGCGGAAGAAGAAGATGGGGAGGGAGGGTCTCATGGGGGCGGCGCAGCTCAACTGGTCGCGCTGTCCCGGCTGGTGGCAGCCCGTGCCTGCTGCAGGTTATGTGCTCCCTTGGCTCGAGGTTCCTCCGCTCCGCTACCTCCGGTAAAGCCTGCAGCTGCTGTTCCTTCCTCCCCCATCTCTTTGCTGCTGTGGCGGCGGCTGGTGCTGATGCGCGGTTGAGGTGGTGGTCGTCGTGGGGAAGACAACGAGTGAAACTTATGTTTCCTTTACCTCGGTTTCTCCGGCGAGCTTCTCCGGTGGCTGGGATAGAAGGTTTGTTTCTTTCCTCTCTTTGGTGAAAAAGGAGGAAATCCTAGTTTCCGGGTGGTGCATCGAGGAGGTGGAGATGTCGTCTCCATGGAATAAAGTCTCTCGAGCTCGGCCTCGTCTCGTTGGCGTCCTCTCCTCGGCGTTGGCGATGAGCTCGTGGAGTTGGAGTCCGTTGTTGGGGCTCCTGTTTTGGAGGTTGGGGCAGTTCTGCTGCTCTCGATCTTTACTCTCTGGTACCTCTCACCGTGTGGAGACACAAAGGGAGTGCGACGCTCCTCGTCGTGCATCGGGTTTTCTTTCGATGATTTTTTGATGGACGCGTTTGTTTTCTGTGTATAGATGTAGGTTGGTCGCGTGTGTGTGTGAGTTGGGTCTCCGACTTGCTTGTATTCACACTAACAGATACTACATTTGTATGCAGAGTTGAGAGGTTCAAAAAAATAAAGTCCTGCCTAGAAGAGCACCTCGTGTCTCAAAAAAAAAACACCTCCGAACCCAACCAAAACTGCTCGCCCATGGCGAGCACGCCGCCGCATCCCACCCACCGGCGCATCCACCGCCAAATCCCATGCAATCCAATGGGCGGCCGGATCTCCCATATCCACACACCGCTGGTACCCTGTAGGTCGTGGCTCCGCATCCAACCGGCGGCGCATCCAGTCGTTTCATCCCGCCACCGTAGTTCACAAATCCACCACAATGTGTTCTTCCCAAGGCCGGATCTTCACTGTTGCAGCCGCCTAACACACTCCCCACGTCCGGTGAATGTGACACCCCGTGTCACAAATTTTCTAAGTTAGTATTTTAAAATGTGGCTCTGGTGGTGAAGTAGCACCCCAAGAATTTTCATTGACATGCAAATTGATTTGGGCTGTTAAATAATTCAAATTTAATTTGAATTGACCTACAACTCAAAATTCTAAAACAGTGGGGTCCACCAAAAGTATAAGTTGTAGTACATGGCAAAAGAAAATTCTAGCCCAGGTTGCACCGTATTTCATTGAGGTTTAGTATTCCAATTAATTCAGGGAAGCTTAACTTCTACCCATTTTCCCTGAATTACCAGAATTTATATAAAGCGATTTTGGGACCAAGCTCAATGTGCATGTCGGTTTCTTGATCTACACTATCCATAGAAATTTTTAGATTTTAAATTGGAGCAGGGGAACCATTTTATCTAACATTTTCATTTGGGAAAAAGCCACAATATGTAAATCAGAGAAAAAAGAAAAGATGTTGGGGAATATCCCCGTGGGCCCCGCCTGGGAGCCACACAACGGCGCCTCACGGGCACACGTGCGCGTGGCCGCACCGTACGCCGGTGCCATGTGGCGTGTGCCTCCTGGTCGGGAGAGCGAGGGAGGGGTTCAAACGATCGGAATCGAGCTCTGCCCCCCCCCTTTTCCCATTTCTCCCTCCGACCGGGCCGCCACCATTGACGTCGCTCCCGCAAGCACGCCGAGCCATCGCCTCCGGTCGTCCCTGTCTCGAGCCCGTCCACACCAAGCCCCACTTCGCACCCCTCTTGCTCCCCGAAACCACATCCCCGAGCATCATGAAGTGAAGCGGTCGGATTTGGGACTTTTTCCCGGCAAATCCCAATGCCACGCCGTCAACCTCACAACCAAATTCGGCGTCCCCGGTGAGCTTTGGTGCACCGCTTTCCCACCGCGCGTGCCCACCCCACTTGCGCCCTCACCGTGCTTAAACCCCCCCCCCTCTTTTTCTTCGCTTCCGGCCGCCGGATATGCAGTTTTCCCGCCGCCTTAGCCGGCCGACCGCAAGCTCCACGGTGCGAGCCACCCTCGGGAGCTGCTCATCCACGACAGAGGCCATGCCGGTTAAGCTCGGGCGCCCATGAAGCTGCTCCGCCCATCGGCGGCCATCCTCCTCGCCTCTCCTAGACGAGCGCCGCCGTCGGAGCTTTCTCGACCACCGCCGTTCACCGCCACACCCTTCTCGGTGAACTCCCGGCCAAAGGCCACCCACCATTGAGATCCCCGTGCTGCGCCGTCCCTCCTAGACCCCGCAAGTCGCCGTCGGGGCCACATGGGCCACCCCGGATCCAGAACCCGGTGGTCCACGGTGTGGCCTCCTGCGTGGGATTTAAAGTTACAATTGATCAATGGCATTTACGTAAATTCTACGAACTTTAGTTAATTTAGAAAAATCATAGCTTTTGATCTAGACCTCGAAAAATTGCAAAGAAAAAATTATTGGAATCCTTGAGACATGTACTATTTATTGGTGCCATTAGATTTGCATGATCAGAGGCAAATTAATTAAGTTCATTCTCTTTTTGGACATTAAGTTTATTACTTAATTAAGTATTGGATTGCCTTTAATCTTGAAGCTTAATTCAATTATCATCCTCAATATGTGGAGAAATTGGATGGATAGTTTTCATGGACATGTCGTACGCAAAGGTACAAAACAAATGAGTTTTTGGCCCAAAGCACCCAAAATAAAAATCTTCCTTTGGTATCTCCTAAAAGTAGTTATATTAAGAAAGGATAATCTAACTAAGAGAAATTGGAATGGCGGTCATAAATACCATTTTTGTAATTGAGATGAAATAATTTGGCATTTGTTCTTTGGGTGTCACCATGTTATAAATACTAGATTAAACCCGCGCGATGCTGCGGGAGTGTGTATTACAACCGCCAAGTGATGAATATATGCCCCAAGAAGTGAAATTAAAAGAGAAACATGCAATCATGAGATCAAATGTGCAGAACATGTAAATTGGATCTAATAACTTGAGCAATATTTCTTTTGTTCATGTTGCTATCCTTATGGACACGGAAACTCAAATATTAAAAAGAAATTATGTTGATTGTTTTTTTATGTGGACATTTACTGCCATTGTGCATATTGTAATCCTCATAAACATATCAGCTCTTTACTGAAGACATATCGGTTCTTTTCGTAGCCATGGGCACATGCATAAACACCGGTGAATTTGCATCATTCCTCCTCAAGCCTCGTGCAGAGCATCAAAACGGTATTATAAGTGGCTTGCAATCTATTAATTGAGTGCTACGAACCAACAAATAATTTTAATCTATACTATCCATTATTCATTCAACGGTTAAAATTAATTGAGATGATTTGGCACAATGTGGATTGAGAGAAATATTCATTAGTTTATGAGGATCCAATGGCAAGAATACCATAAAAAATGATGTTAATCTATACCATCCGTTCTTCATCCAACGGTTAAAATTAATGGAGATGATGTGGCGCAATGTGGATTGAGAGAAATAGTCATTAAGGCATGTTAGTGGGTTGCATCTTTTATATATAAGTAAATTAGGTTTTTGGTCCTCTGGAAACTCTAAAAATATGGTTTGGTCTCCTGGACATCGCATCTCTTCTTTTGACCGTGTGGACACCGAGAAAATACGTTTTTTGTCTTTAGGACATTATAGGAGAAGAAAGGACTATTTTTATTTTTTTATCTCAATGCACAATTTACATTGCAACTTGAAATTTGGCACAAGCAAACATTATTTTGTTCCCTATAGACGTGATTTATTTCATATTTTTTGTTGGTCGTTTATATAATTGTTTTAACTAATAAATATTTATTTTCAAAATCAAACTATGGAAAAAAATCGTTAAAAATTAATACAAATCACATGGATAGACAATACAACAATGCAACTTTGTACAAAATTTCAAAATGTAATGTATATTATGTTTTGAGATAAAAAATGAAAATAATCATTTTTTTCTACTATAGTGTCCTAAAGACAAAAGCCGCATTTTCTTAGTGTCTATGGCTCTATGTGACCAAAAGAAGAAATGAGATGTTCGGAAGACCAAGCCTCGTTTTTGGAGTGTCCAGGAGATCAAAAACCCATAAATATCTGAAGGGTTGTTACTATTACTATTGGGTTATCCCCACCTCGACGTGCCGCCCATATGTTTGGTAATTGGCTAACGGTTGGCAATGCCAAAATGGGCAGATTTATCCTTATGGGTGCAGCGGCCTTATGTTAAGTGATTTGGCATTGTTGAAATGATATATCTTTTGACAATAAGCGATATATGTTAGAAATATGCGAATTATTCTATATCCAGATTTTAGTTTGAGGCATATTTCATAGACATTAAACAAAACGACGCAAACTAGCTCGCGCAGCAGGTAGAAAAGAACAAAACACAGAAGAGGCAACATTGACTTACGTCGGGTTTGTCGGTGCTTTTCTCAAGCACAAGAGTAGTCGAAGCAGACCGTCGATGAAGACCTCGCAAACCGACGACAAGGCAGCGAACGAGCGGTCGCGCAGTTGCGCTGCCCGAAACCTTATTGCCGCCCCTCGTGCAGGCTTCACGACGGCAACGGCTCGGAGATACCGCTCACCCTACTCCTCGGTGCACGCCAAGGAACAGGGCCGACGAGAAGAAGCAGCACAACACTACAGCTCAGCTCTCCAAAAGGAAGGAAGAAGAAAAACGTGGATTTCACGGTGTAGAGAATTCCTGGATGTCTCTAGGGCGCCTTATATAGGCGTGGCTGCTCACCAGCAGTCAATTCCTCTAATTACACCCATTAATTGGCAGGCAATTCATTGCTGCTCAATTAATCCCGTTTATGGCATTAAACCGTGCATTAATTCTCTCGTAATTAGTGCAAAACGGTCAGGTTAATGGAGGTATTAAGTGGCAAAAATAAACACTGATTTGTACCAACAGCCACTTGCTCTTTGGAATTCCACTTGAATGGGCCTCATAAATGGCCCAAATTCTAACAATCCCCCACCAATTCCAAAGCAAGGAATAGAGGACAAAGGATCACTATGCTGTAGTATTGTTAATATACCAGTCTTTCGGTGTGAGTCCCATACGGGTTGAACTTACACCTAGAATAACAAGATTCATCTTTCCACAGCTGAAGAATGGACTAGGCCTTGAATTCTCAACTTATGTGTGGGCAGATTTCACTTGAAATCTAACTGATACTAGGCTGCCAAACAACCTCGCCTAACCGGAGCATTTAAGGTCTGCTCCCGTATCTTCTCATGAGCTTTTATGAGAACGCCCAATTCTCACCGATCGCGACCTTCGGTTAAGCTCAAGTAGGTGTTTTCCTTCAAGATATCCTGTAGGCTAATATCTTTACAACGGAAAACATTAAGGCTTTATGCCAACCTTCCATACAGTCAAGAGTACTTAGGTGTCATTTGAACATGGTTACATTTACTTATTTGTAATGTACTCTTGGGTCACACCAATCAACTTGTTTTTCCTATTACCAAAATCACGGGATCTCCGATCATAAGGATAGGTTACCATTGTGATGTAACTTTATGTGGGCCTCATACCCATGTTCTTAGACATCACGGAGATCACATTCCGTGGTAATCCTTTTGTAAAGGGGTCTGCCAGGTTATTTTCGCTTTTCACATAGCTCGCAGCTATAACTCCGGAGTTTTTCATTTTTCTCGACAGATTTGAGTCTACGCTTAATATGTTTATTGGACTTTGAGTTATCCTTTGTATTCATAACCTGAGCTAGCATTGATTGGTTATCGCAATACATAAGGATAGGCGGTACCGGCTTTTCAATGAAAGGCAAGTCCATCAGTAGCTCTCTTAGCCATTCAGCCTCATTTGTAGCTGTTTCAAGTGCTACTAGTTCAGCCTCTGTGGTAGACTTTGTCAATATGGTCTGTTTACAAGACCTCCACGAAACTGCAGCACCAGCAAGCGTAAACACATAGCCACTCGTGGCCTTGGTCTCATCCGCATCGGAGATCCAATTGGAATCACTATATCCTTCCAACGCAGGAGGATATCCCGAGTAGTGAATTCCGAGTGAGGTTGTGCCTCTCAAATAGCGCAACACTCGCTCAAGTGCCGTCCAATGATCATCTCCTGGGTTTGAAGTAAACCGACTAAGTTTGCTCACAGCATAGGAGATATCAGGTCTTGTGGCACCGGCTAAATACATAAGGGACCCAATTATTTGAGAATATCTCAGTTGATCTTTTCCCTCTCCTTCGAATTTTCGAAGTTTGATGCTCGCATCATAGGGAGTTGGAGAGATTTTACATTCCTCAAAGCCAAAACGGCTCAGAATCTTCTCCGCATAATGAGATTGATTTAAAGTAATCCCATCCTCACTTTTTATCAACTTAATATTCAGAATTACATCTGCTGGTCCTAAGTCTTTCATGTCAAAGCACTTAGACAAGAAGATTTTGATCTCATTAATTACGCCTGTGCTTGTTCCAAAAATCAATATGTCATCGACATACAAGCACAATATTACTCCTTCACCCCCACCATAACGATAGTACACACACTTGTCTGCCTCATTAACGCTGAATCCAGCAGATGTTAAAGTGGTGTCAAATTTCTCATGCCATTGTTTGGGTGCTTGTTTAAGACCATATAAGGATTTTACCAATCTGCACACTTTGTTCTCTTGCCCAGGAATTTTATAACCGTCCGGCTGCTCCATGTATATTTCTTCCTCTAACTCTCCATATAGGAAAGCCGTCTTTACGTCCATTTGATGGACATGTAGACCATAGGAAGATGCAAGCGCAAGAAGCACTCTAATGGTGGTTATCCGGGCAACAGGTGAGTATGTATCAAAGAAATCCTCTCCTTCTTTTTGTGTAAATCCTTTGGCCACAAGCCTAGCCTTGTACTTCTCAATAGTACCATCAGGCCTCAATTTCTTTTTGAAGATCCACTTACATCCAATCGGTTTGCACCCACTTGGACAGTTAGTGATCTCCCAAGTCCCATTTGACATTATTGAGTCCATCTCACTACGGACTGCCTCTTTCCAATACTCTGCATCCGGGGATGCATAAGCCTCCGAAAGAGTATTTGGTACATCATCTACAAGATAAACGATAAAGTCATCACCAAAAGATTTTGCAATCTTTTGCCTCTTGCTCCTGCGAGGAGCATCATTGACTAAATCATTTTCTTCTTCAGATGGTGTGTATGTTTCATCATTCGGTTGAGATGGTGTGTGATTCTCGGGAGCATCCACATGAGTGTGGTTATTCTCACTCCGAGAAATGCTACCTGCTGCTCTCATGGGAAATATATCCTCAAAGAATGAAGCATCTCTCGACTCCATGATTGTATTTACAATTTGTTCCGGAGTGTCGGATCTAACTACTAAAAACCTATAGGCTGTGCTATGTTGTGCATATCCCAAAAATGCACAATCAACAGTTTTGGGTCCAAGCTTTCTCTTTTTCGGTTCAGGTAAATTTACCTTCGCCAAACAGCCCCAAGTCCTTAGAAAATTGACATTGGGTTTTCTCCCATTCCATCCCTCATAGGGAGTGACTTCTCTGTTCTTAGTCACAACCCGATTAAGGACAAAATTTGCTGTTAAAATAGCTTCCCCCACCATTCATAAGGCATACCGGCGCTCTCTAACATGGCATTCACCAAATCTGTTAGAGTTCGGTTTTTCCTTTCAGCCACCCCATTAGACTGAGGTGAATATGGTGGTGTCACTTCATGGATAATACCATGCTCAGCACAGAATTGAGAGAAATCATTGGAGGTATACTCTCCTCCACGGTCATCGCGTAATCGTTTGATTTTTCTCTCAAGTTGGTTCTCAACCTCGGCCTTATAAATTTTAAAGTAATGTAAAGCTTCATCTTTTGTTTTCAGCAAGTAAATGTAGCAAAAACGAGTAGCATCATCAATTAAAGTCATGAAATATCTCTTGCCTCCTCTTGTCAACAATCCATTCATTTCACATAGATCTGAATGAATAAGATCTAATGGTGCCAAATTTCTCTTTTCCTCTAAACTCTTAAAAGGTTTTCGAGGTTGTTTTGCTTGCACACAAGATTGGCACTTTGATCCTTTGACAATATTAAATTTAGGAATTATCTCTAATCTGGACATTCTAGCAATGGTGTCAAACCCAATATGACAAAAACGTGAGTGCCACACATCAGCCTCACAAGCTTTATTAATCATGGATGCAACATTCAAACTCAAATATGAATCAAAAGTACTCAAGCGGAACAAGCCTCCGCTTACATAGCCTTTACCAACAAAGTTTCCAAACTTGGACATTACAACTTTATTGGACTCGAACACTAACTTATAACCATCCCGACATAACAAGGAAACGCTAAGCAAATTCCTGTTTATTGTCGGAGCATGCTGCACGTTCTTCAAGGGGACAGTCTTGCCTGAAGTCAGCTTCAGTCCGACCGTACCAACACCAAGAACAGAAGCAGCGGATCCGTTTCCCATCAGGATGGAGGAAGACCGCGCCCCTGATAAGAAGAAAACATGGACAAGTCAGAACACACATGAACATTGGCACCTGAATCAACCCACCAATCACAAGATTGAATAGCTGAAAAAACAAATGGTAAATTACCATACCCGGAGGGATCGGTCTCATCACCGTTGTTCTTGCCAATGGTCACATTGACAGCCTTCTTGTGCTGTCCATCATCACTTGTTTTGCGGTAGCGGCAATTCTTCGCGAGATGCCCTTCTTTGCCACACACATAACAAGCTCTGTCCTCTTTCTCAAATTTCTTCTTCTTAAAATTAGTGGTTTTCTTAGGCTTCCCACCAGCCTGCATTTTACCTTTGTTCTTGTTGTTAAAATTTTTCTTATTAACAACAATATTTGCACTAGCACCATTCTCTGCAGCAGCAGATGTGCTTGGAGCATCCTTTGCTCTTGCCTTTTCTTCCACGTCGAGGGCAATGATAAGATTCTCCATTGAGATATCTTCCCTCTTGTGTTTTAGGCCAGTGGCAAAATCCCTCCATGAAGCAGGGAGTTTGGCAATAATGCCCGCTGCCACAAACCTGTCGGGCAAAGCGCATCCCAAACTTGCAATCTCTCCGGCCAGTAGCTGCATCTGATGAGCTTGTTCTACTATGGACTTTGCAGCGTCAATGCTGAAGTCATAGAACTGCTCGCAGGTATACAGCAAGCGACCGGCTTCGGAGACAGCAAATTTGCGCTCAAGTGCATCCCACAACTCTGTGGGGTTTGTCATCTCCATGTAAATGTCATAGAGATTGTCGGACGGAAGGGTTAAAATGCATCCGAGTGCAGAATCACTAGCGGTTTGAAAAGTTCCGGCTTGCTCAACCGTAAGTGGCATCGCTGGGTGGATCACCCACCACAGCCCCATAGACATCAGCCAAAACTTGACCTTTGTCTGCCACCTACGAAAGCTTTGCCCACCACTAAACCTCTCGGGTTTCATTGCATCCGTAGCACCAGCCATTGCTAGAATAGAATAAACGCATAAATAAGGTTTCTGGATTGTTAGAAATATGTGAATTATTCTATATCCAGATTTTAGTTTGAGGCATATTTCATAGACATTAAACAAAACGACGCAAACTAGCTCGCGCAGCAGGTAGAAAAGAACAAAACACAGAAGAGGCGACATTGACTTACGTCGGGTTTGTCGGTGCTTTTCTCAAGCACAAGAGTAGTCGAAGCAGACCGTCGATGAAGACCTCGCAAACCGACGACAAGGCAGCGAACGAGCGGTCGCGCAGTTGCGCTGCCCAGAAACCTTATTGCCGCCCCTCGTGCAGGCTTCACGACGGCAACGGCTCGGAGATACCGCTCACCCTACTCCTCGGTGCACGCCAAGGAACAGGGCCGACGAGAAGAAGCAGCACAACACTACAGCTCAGCTCTCCAAAAGGAAGGAAGAAGAAAAACGTGGATTTCACGGTGTAGAGAATTCCTGGATGTCTCTAGGGCGCCTTATATAGGCGTGGCTGCTCACCAGCAGTCAATTCCTCTAATTACACCCATTAATTGGCAGGCAATTCATTGCTGCTCAATTAATCCCGTTTATGGCATTAAACCGTGCATTAATTCTCTCGTAATTAGTGCAAAACGGTCAGGTTAATGGAGGTATTAAGTGGCAAAAATAAACACTGATTTGTACCAACAGCCACTTGCTCTTTGGAATTCCACTTGAATGGGCCTCATAAATGGCCCAAATTCTAACAATATACCTCACTTATGCATGTTGTTTTCAAGGGAGGATGTTGGCTGCGGTACTAGGCTCTGCTGCGGTGTGAGCAGGTACGATGTGACTTTCGGTCCGTGAGCACGATGTTGGAGATAGTCGTGTTGGAGCTCTTTGCTAGTTACGGATAGAAATTTAATAATAGAACCCATCCTCCTTAATTTTGTTTAATGTTGCTTATGTGGCAGTCTATGAGCTGCTTTATGTAATCAAAAAAATTTGTCGTGTCCTCCGGAACAGGGCAAAAACTTAATACAAGCTTCCTATATCTAAAAATAATATCTTCATCAAGAAGATATGTCTTGTTCCTATGCAGATATTCACAATCGATTGATGCGCTCAAGGGCCTTGTAACAGTTCGAACTCACGAACAACACTTGATCATCCAACCTTATCATTTGTACCCATAGAGCCGTCTCAAAATCCGCTCCGCATCGAACACTTTGAGTTTTTGATCTTTTCCGCGGTCCTGTAAGCTATACCAACAGGGAGTGAACCGTTGATCCAACAATAACTTGCCAGTGACGAGAGAGATTACAAGGTAGCATCTGTCTGCAGAAACCATCCATATATCGGGTGGCCCTACAAGATCGCAGCAGGCCAGAAATTAGCAGTGTCCATATAAACATGACCCTATTGTGAGTTTGTGACGCCCACGCATTGGGTCCCTGCAGCTACTAGTTTTTTATGTGTCCTTGACTCTTCGGTTCGGGTTAATTAATTTTGTCCCAAGAAATTTGTGTTGGTAATAATCGGATCGAACACTATACCTTTAATTTCCTAGCTGGACTGGAATAAGCAATGGTTACGAAGAATTTACGACAAGTACTACAGGTGCACGAAGCAACCACCGAGACCACAATCCACACCATGCCGCCGTCGTCTCTGCCACACGACCTGATCGTCGAAGAGATCTTCCCCGCCTGGTGGCCTCGTCCGTGGTCATCTGCGCCGCCGTGTGCCGGGCATGGCGCCGCTCCATCATCGGCACCGCGTCGCGCCTCCATCCCCGCATCGACCGCTTCTTCCCCGGCCTGCTCCTCGCCTTCGTCGACTCCGAAGCTCGGCTGCATCCCTTGCCGGACTCTGCCGTCCGGGTGGAAGACATCCGGCCCCTGATCAGCAAGTACTACCCCTGGGCGGTGTCCTGCCGCGACGGGTTCCTCCTGCTCCAGGGATGCGTGCTCCGTGACTTCTGCCTCTACAACCCCGTCACCGGCGAGGCCACCTTCTTCCCCGCCGCCAACAAGGAGTTGAAGGCAGACACCTACGTCTTGGTCACCGCCGACAACAACGAGGACGTCCGGATTCTCGCCGTGGCAGCAAGCAACGGTGGCGCCGCGCCGCCGTCTTTCCGGTACCAGATCTTCTCGTCCAGGTCCGGCTCGTGGGGGCCGGTACGGGACTCCCCGGCGTTCCACGGTCTGCTGCTGCACATGACACCCGGCGCAGAGGCCGTCTGCGGCGGCGCCGTGCACTGGCTCGGCAAGTCGGCCGCCAACGGCCGGCACTGGTGCACGGTGGCCGTCGACGCGTGCTCCGGCCGTACGTCGACGACGGAGCTGCCCGAGTACTGGAGGGCGGCGGACCTGGGCGCGGCACGGTACTCGTGGAAGCTCGCGCTGGCCGCGTCGAGGCACGGCGAGCTGTCCGTGGTCAGGTCGGTGTCGGACTGGCAGATCCAGGTGTGGGTGCTCGCCGCCGGCGACAACAAGTGGGAACTCCGGCGAGCCATGTACGTGACGAGCCTGCTGCGCAATTGCCAGGACGACAACGACGACGACGATGACAATGACCAGGTTCAGGTCGGTGACGTGCTCGTGAACGGAGCGTTCTGCTCCAGGAGCGGGTGCCTGCTCGTGCAGGTGAACTATGCGGCGATGCTCCTCGTCGACGTCGAGACGGGCTCGGCGCGCCGGATCAAGGGCGTCAAGAACTTGCACCATGAAACGTTGCTCTACCCGTACGAGATGAACTTTTCGTCCTACATCGCAACCATGAAGCGGTTCTAGCTTAATAGTACGTACGTGTTCCAAACCTGCATATAATAAGTAGTTACCTGATTTGATTTGTCTCTGCCCAGTTTTTAATTGTTTTTTTTAAGCGCGCGGTTGTAGCTACTTTACTTGATTGTGGCTGCTCTAACGCGCCCACCTCATTTTGTAGGCGCACAAATTTCCTTCCGTTACGAAACGTACGGCATTTTGTACGCGCCCACCTCATTTTGTAGGCGCACATATTTCTGCATAAAGAAATGCTTACATCAAGTAATAAAATAACATAAAACAGAACATGCATGATATGAACTCACAACTCAGTTGGTGTCGCTAGAGATTTTTCGTTGTGACGATTGAAGTCGTAGAAGTAGTTTCGCTTGACGTCGTTTGCCAATCTGCCTATACAAGTACTGTCAAGAGGCAAATGTTGTGTCACTAGAGAATTTATTTGCACATATATTTACTTGATGAAGCATGCATATATGTGCTACATTCTGTTGTAATGTACTCCCTCCATTTTTAAATTGTTGACACTGCCAAAAATATATACTGAATTAATTTAGAGGCTAATTTCTTTTGAACCGTTGGAGCGTCTCTTTTGCTACTGCTGCTATATTGCAGCTGGTTTCTGGGAGTGAGGGTAACATCACCAAACTAATATATCATAATAATTAAATTCATTTTAATAACATAATTCAAAGTTAGCAGTCTAATTTATCATTATTATTCAATACCGTCAGGTAAATTAGGGTTCTTGGTCATTTCGCTACCGTAGTCAACCGCTCATTCTTTTATTCATGTGGTGATTTTTGAAAATTACATTTCAAAAGTAAACCATTGAAAATAAAATTAGAGAGAAATAAAAAAATTCTAAAAATGAAATTTCCTATCTGGCATATGTACAAAACATTAGTTATTGTAATACAAGTAAACCATTGGAAATAAAATTAGAGAGAAATAAAAACATTTCTAAAAATGAAATTTGCTATCTGGCATATGTACAAAACATTAGTTATTGTAATACAAGTAAACTATTGGAAATAAAATTAGAGAGAAAAAAGCTAGCCCGTGTGGGAGCCCGGGTTGAAGGGCAAGTTATGTAAATGAAAGTACTATAAACATTAATCAAATCCAGCAGCCTCTCTAAATTTCACCATCTCTATAGTTAAATGGCCGTGGCTGCAACTTTTTGCATTTGGATCCAATTCAAACGCATGGGCCTGATTTCTATTGGGTTTTTCGGCAGCATATTAGATCACTTGGCCTGTTGGATAGCTTGGCCAGTTCCAACTCAGAAATGCATATACAAGATGTTAATAATAATAAGCAAAACCTTTATTTATTCTATATAGACATAATCATAATAAGCATATACAAGATGTTGAAAGTCCCCCAGCTAGGATCATGCGGCACAGTTGGAGGATCAGTATCAATAAGCTCTCCACTACCTGATACAACATTATCTCTATCGTTGCTACTTACACTTCAATAATCCTGATGGATCATAAACACGTATAGTATCACTAAATACGGAGTAATCGCGATACTTGAGACAACAGACAACGATAAGCATGCAGTGTAGCTATTAGAATCCAGATAATGGAGGAGGACACGGCACCAACTAAGGATCATCATCGCCTTGCAGCAGCGCGTCTTCTTCGCATTCAAGTCATGGATTCATCCTATACGCAAGGAGATACATGAGTAACAGTTAAGATGGTGACATCTGTGCTTGTGTTAAGGAATGGAATTAGCAGAGACACTTTGGCGTGTAGTATCAACGAAAGCCGCCCCTTCAGAGAGCATGTACTAAAACTTCTTTAGAGACGGGAACATGCATCATGGATTCATGCACATGATGGGTTGGGTATTGATTTCTCCCCATGCTGCCTGCTCTTCCTTCATCGGTTTGCTTTAATGGTTTATCATGCCGAATTTAATAGATGCAGGTGTAATTCTAGTAAATAGTCAGTAACATCAACGATTCAACATGCAGCAACGGCATCGTGATATTTACTGCCAACTTCAGCAATTGTTCCCGGCCGAGATGCTGACAGCTGCCGGTTGGAAGAAATGTGGTTTTCTCAAGATTCGCAGGCTCTATCACCATCTGCTGGCCATCACGAGCTACATATATGATTATGAATCCCGGACAAAGCCCACAGTGTTGCAGTGTCCTTGGCTGCTCTAAATCCTGGGGTCCTGCAAAAGCACTATGCCTGCATTACCCCCTGATTTCGGGATGCCACCATAAATAAATGTGATGTTGAAACAACAAAATAAATGCACAATACCACAGTGGTAAAAAATCTTATTGGCAAATCAGAATGGCGCCAATCATGTATGTGAACCAGGATCAGCATAATAAGTATATCAATTAGCATGCAAATGTCCGGCTAAACATTACTTTTTACGTCCGTACGGAAGGATGCCATAACAAAGTACAAAATACAGCTGATCAGATCTGCTGTACTAGCAGCTACAAACAAACATACTACATGGGAAAAAAAAGTTGGACCAACACCCTAAGATTATTTCTGCCATAAACCATAAATGCAATTTAATGGAAAAGTGCATCAAGTCCTTTTTTGTGTACTTATCTATTGCAAATGAAGAATATTGTAAGGTTTCAGAGCAATTTCTTCGTTGTGGAATTCATAGGACAAGCCAGATCATTCCTATAAATTGATTGTGTTATTGCTGTATTAGTTTACATTCTTACCCCAATGTGTTGAAAGGGGGAAAAACTGACAATTTTTTGTAAGGCAATTACCAAAGTCATATACTAGATGGATAAACTATGGCAAGAGAAATGTGAACAGTTTACATTATAGGAAAAGAATATGAACGAGACTGTCTAAGATACTAGCTTGCTTTGGTTTCACTTATAGCTAAGCCAGCCACAAAATTGCTGTTGGACACATTTTTATGTAATATAATTTAAGCCAAATCTTGTAGGGTCTTTTTTTGGGCCTGCAGCCTTGTACTCTGTAAATACTCCTTTTATTATGAAGGAAAAAAATGAGACTGTCTAAGTAATAAATGCTACCTCATGTAAATGTCTTTCATTGTTATGCCAATTATTATTATCTCATGGAATTTTGTTTTATCTTTATCACTGGTCAATTCTTGGTGACAAACAAGAATTATACCAGTTCATCTATACTTATATAGCTACATCAACGAGAGCTGGAGGCCCATTGGCTTAGGCCCTGTTCGTTTCCTGCCCTCTAAAATTTAGCACCGTCACATCAAAGAGAATCTTACTATTTATGAATATTTCGATCAATTTAATGATAAAATCCTATTGATAGATTGGTGCTAATTTTCGAGATGAATCTAATGAGCTTAATTAATTTAAATTTTGTTAAAGTGATGCTACAGTAATCGTCTTCTAATCACGACTTAATTAACCTCATTAGATTCGTCTCGTAAATTAGTCTAGAGGCCTGTAATTTATTTTATATTTAAACTTTATTTACTACTTCTAAATAGTAAGATTTTCTTTGATGTGACAGCTCTAAAGTTTAGACCCCAAGAAACAAACACACCCTTAGTTGATAGGAGGGAACACGCATCGCCATTAAGGCGTTATTAACTAAGCACATGCAGTGTACTTGCTCGCCCATGATGTAACCAGCTTTTTCTATGCTTCTCCCATATGCTCTTCTTCAGAACACAGTGATTCCTTCGGCAACAAAGTACACCGGCAAAAGGCTCAGGATGCTGTCTCATGGAAAATTTACTTCAAGCACAGCTAAATTAAAGGATCCCAGCCATCTGATTGCCCACTTGGGCGATCACCAGAGGGTAATGCACCCTGCGCCCATTCCCTACACTTTCATAATGTAACAAATCCATACATAGTACCTCCAGATTCATGAATCAGAGAGCGCCTCCAAAACCGTGTTAGTGAAGGAAGAAACTGGGCACATGCAGGACCACGGCGGCAATAATGCTAGTAGATAGGGAGGGTCAAGCTATAGTAGCAAATGCCAAACTTGAGCGAGTAAACCAAGCACAATACATATAGTTATTCAAAACCTTCATGCCAAAATGAAACAGTTGGGTTGTACTAAGTTCCCTAGCCTATACAGAAAATACCAACACAGATAAAGCCCTGAACTTCAACTCAGGACCAATTCAATTGGGCCACTCCTCAATGTGTCTTTTGTGGTAATGTTAGGTTAGAAAACTAAATACAAATCTGTAAATTGGCCAGATTATCCATAAAGAAAAATGAAGGCCAGATCTCAAGCTTATATGTTACGGCATTGAATATCCTCCATGTGCAATTTCAGACACTGAGTATGTCAGGTGTTGCGTGCTAGGCAATAGTGGATGAGCTGCAATAGCATTAGTTGGTTGGCAGCTTACAGAAGCTCACAGTTGGGTGCAGTAGGGGCTCAATGTGAAAGGATAAAACTGTATTAAATAAACTTGGCAGATGTTAGGTAATTTGTATGTTCCCACGACTTGCTACTTGATCCCAAAGTAAAGTCAAATAATAGTACGTTTCGGCAGCAGGAATTTTAAATGTTGTACTGAATAAGTTACTAACACGCTCAAAGGAAAAAGGGAGAAAAAGCAGAACATTTGCGTTGCTAGATATATGCATCTTTATGGTCACAGTTCAGATAGGTATGACAACTCTACTCTTTAAATTATAAAAAAACGTAAGGGTGTTACAAAAGTCTAACAAAAGAGAAACGTCAGACATCAATAGCATCCTCATCTCACTTGGAGGTAACTTCTATATGTCAGAAAATATGTGCCTGGTAGCTTAAATGGAAACATCTACCTCCTCAGTTTTTTTATTTACTATCATCATTAGCAGTTAAAACATGTTGTGGAAAGTTATATCGAGAAACAAAATGGATTTAAAGTAAAAAAACAGATTAGTACATAACCAATGTAAAAAAATTGAAGTCCCAACCGATCACATGACATCAATTTGATGGGGTCACCTTATACTCTAAGATATTTTTGCACTGGTACTACATTAAATTTGAGAAGAGAACCCTACAGATTTTATGATCATAATATGTTGGTCTTGTCCTTAATAGACAATAATAAGATGGAAAATTGCATACATGATGAGGCACAATTAGGCAAGGCATTTCCTATATAAAGGCAGCCATGCACCGCAAACCATACAAAGCAAAACCTCAAAACTGCTTCATAGCAAAGAGATAGGAAAAGAAAAAGAAAAGAGAGACTGCGAGAGAAAAGACAGTCCTTAGACGATGGCTCTTATCAGCGATGAACTCAAGGCCAAGGCTGAGGTCTACTATGGTGATGAGATCTGCCAGCAGTGTGCCCAACTCTTGCTCAAGGAAGCTGGCCTTCCCAACGGTCTGCTTCCGTTAAAGGACATAATCGAGTGTGGTTATGTCGAGGAAACTGGGTATGTGTGGCTCAAGCAAAAGAAGAGGGTCGACCACTGCTTCCAGAGTTTAGGAAGGGTGGTCTCTTATGGCACTGAGATCACCGGCTATGCAGAGAAGGGAAGGATCAAGAAGATCAAAGGGATAAAGACCAGGGAGCTTATGCTGTGGATCCCAGTTGAGGAGATTTCCCTTGATGAATCAGCAACTGGGAAACTCATCTGCAAGAGCATTGTTGGGATTTGTAAGACCTTCCCTGCATCAGCTTTCCATATCCCAGAGATGGAGAATGTGAAGATGAACTGTGCTGCACCAAAACCAGTGGTCCTCATGGAAAGATCTCAACAAGTGGTCAGAAACAACTGATCCATTGGGATTTAGGATCATGATCACCATCAACCTATCAATATTACATATCTAAATAATGGATGAATTTGAGCTTTATTGTTTGCTTATATACTTTCAGAGTTGGTAACCCAAGTTCTTACATATTGCTGTTGAATGCATGCCCTGGCATCTATTATCCTGTAAGACAACGACCTTAGCTTCCATTCATGTACTACATAGCTCTATGTTATTAGTGGGACTTTTTAATATGAACCCTGTTGTCGACTTCTGTGAAATGTTGTTTTTTCCAGTTCCCCTTTTCGTGTGAGAGAAAATGCTGATACAGGGCCTATCCTTTTCTTTGATAGAAAAACACATTATAGCACGAGAATAAGAATGAACAAAAAAAAGTTTAATTAACAAAAGGAAAAAAATTTACACAACTTGTACTTTCTAAATTATCTTTGCAGTTAGGTTGAACAATAAGTTTAAGAGGCTTGCATCAAAACAAAGCAAGAGGCAACAGAGTTAATTATGCAAACCATCAAGCAAGGTTATGTGTACCATTATACTGATGATAGAATAAAAATCCTAGGATCGTACCTAGGACCATATGAGGATTATAATGTATTAATGTCTAGGCCACAACTACTTCTTCTCATCACAAAAGTGTGTCAACATGTACGTAGTTCAGATTCAGAAGGATTGACCAATTCTTGCTAACTGGGTGTGGAGATGTGAACATATCTAATTTAGATGTCTTATCCTGTAAGACAACGATCTTAGCTTCCATTCATGTACTACATAGCTCTATGTTATTAGTGGGACTTTTTAATATGAACCCTGTTGTCGACTTCCGTGAAATGTTGTTTTTTCCAGTTCCCCTTTTCGTGTCAGAGAAAATGCTGCTACGGGGCCTATCCTTTTCTTTGATAGAAAAACACATTATAGCACGAGAATAAGAATGAACAAAAAAAAGTTTAATTAACAAAAGGAAAAAAAATTTTACACAACTTGTACTTTCTAAATTATCTTTGCAGTTAGGTTGAACAATAAGTTTAAGAGGCTTGCATCAAAACAAAGCAAGAGGCAACAGAGTTAATTATGCAAACCATCAAGCAAGGTTATGTGTACCATTATACTGATGATAGAATAAAAATCCTAGGATCGTATCTAGGACCATATGAGGATTATAATGTATTAATGTCTAGGCCACAACTACTTCTTCTCATCACAAAAGTGTGTCAACATGTACGTAGTTCAGATTCAGAAGGATTGACCAATTCTTGCTAACTGGGTGTGGAGATGTGAACATATCTAATTTAGATGTCTATAGCATAAATTTCATTTTACAGACAGAGTTTTTATGCAACTACATGCTACATAGATACTTACTGTACTTTCTGTCAAAGAATATATGCACAACCTCAAACAAAGGTACAAAAAGTCCAGCAAGGACCAGCAATATTACAGTAAGATTAGGCAGTACTTAAAGAAAGCTAGAGAGCACGTGAATCCATGAGCTTGTGCGGGAGGATAGATCTGCATTGATCGCACCGAATACATCAAAGTAGTCAATGCAGTTAGGCATATCCGTTTATGCATGTCAATGTCCTATGAAACCTTCCCATCTCTTGCCCTGCACCCACCCCAGCAGGACGAATTCACATCCAACCAAACATCCCCTGCATACATGAGTGATTGAGTGTCAACTTCACTTAATGAGTCCTGCCTATCATTGGACCCTCCTCTGACAAGTTTTATTTCGTCAGTAATTCAGACCAGCAATATCAGTCATTAACTCACATGAATTGAATGTGCATTTGAGCAAAATTTGTGAGTATAGAAAATGTAGATAACAGTGTTCTGTTGCCCAAACGCACAATTATACATTACCCCTGGAAGAATCTTCATATGAGACAGCAAAAGGGCATATTAAGAAAAGATACTTTGGATCTGTATAACACAAGATAGCGGGCTGTTGATTGTCATGACAGTAGATCAGCATCAGACAGCTTTCAGTCAAATCAATAATTTACCAATTATACTCTATCATTTAACTCACTAACAAATTCCAGAGAATAAATAAATAAAACAGCAAGCAACAACTTACTGCCATGATAATCAGTGTCGTAATTCTCTGCAAAAAAGGAAGCTTCTATTTCCCATAACCTTTTTATTTACTTCATTTAGAGAGCTCATTAACTTACTTACCTACAAAAGAATCAGGGCATGCAAGTCAACATAGGTGATATATATACAAAGGAAAACCAGAACATTCAGACTCATTTCACTCACCAATTAGAGTAACAGGCATCAATAGGTAAAAGAATAAGAATCGGCATCGTCCTCAATGTAATGGATCTTCTTCTTGGGCAAAATTGGTGAAACAATGGATTTTATAAAGCGACTCAAAGGATCCTGCAAACCTTCCATTTCATAGTGACCAAATCGCCAATCCCGCAGTACAAAAGGTCGCTGAATAGGCCGATCTAACCCTCCTATTTAATAAAAGAAAAGAAAAAAAAGAACCGTGATGGGAGGCAGGAAATGTGGGATCAATTCTTAAAATTTGCAGTTTTGTTATTTTCGCTAGGCCTTTTGATAATTCAATAATAACTCAGCAGCGAAGGATGCACGATTAATTCAAATATAATTTATATTTTAGAACAAAAGTAAATGTAGGAGGCATAATCAATCTTGATTCTGAAGCTAGAGGTGGTATTCACATATTCTACAAGTCATAGATTTCATTTATCCTTCCTATAATGATTGGTAGATCAGAAGGTCTAAAAAAGGTTTCAAAGAATCAATATCTACCTGCATACATCCGACCATGTTTATCCACTGCCCTGAAAAAGGGCCGTGTTTTCTTTTCAAGTGCAGCTTGTTGCAGTTCCCTCCAAGCCCACGCTCTATCTTGTCTTGTAATCTTCCCAGTTGTAACCACCTTGGAGAATAAATAGTATGAAGGCCGTGGCTTCCGTGCTAGGTTGTTAGCACGATCAACAGCAACAAGCCCAAACTTGGGACCATAGCCATCAGCCCATTCCCAATTGTCCGATGTTGTCCAGAACAGATAACCAAGCACGCGCACACCCTACAAAATAATGTGTACCAGACTGAAAGTTATATCTAGCTCACTAGCTGATAATATAGTAAAGAAAGTTATAGTTACAAATGACAAGACCCAACCATGATGATTGCAGCGTATATGGCTAGCAGGTGCTCCAAAATGTATGGCTTCCGAATCAGGTCGGTCTCATCAGAAACTCCATTTTCAGTAATGATAAAAGGTATATTTAAGTTCTTGTATCTTTCATTGAACTGAATCAGGATACGGAATAGCCCATCGGGATAAACACCACGACCAGATTCACTATATTCATCATTATCCACAAGCTTTAGGCCAGGTCCTGATATCACCTCCTGCATGAAAATGGGTAATCAGTCTCCTGTTGTTTACATGACCATTTATTTAGAACAGCTAGAATCCAAGTTACCTGCCCGTAGTAGTTGATACCAATGAAGTCCAATTTATCACATATACTATCTATGAAAGGGAAAAGGGTCAACGAATTAGCTAGTGTGACAGCCGCAACATCGAAAAGACCATATGGCCGTGTAAACGATACATGATGAGCAACACCAACAACTGGCTTCGTTGCATTTTTGCTGTCAGGCAACAAATGAATAATTAGAAAATGTTAATAACAAAAACACCCAAGAATTCGAATTAGAGTGATAGGTATTTGTTAGAGCAATTGCATTTCAAGTAACATATTATATGTTATCTACCTTTTCAAGTGTATATAGTCATAGGCTTCAGCATGTGCAATAGCCATCCAATGCAATGCTATATTGTATACACCAGTAGGCAAAGCAGATGTTGCTACTTCAAGTGCATTAGGGTCTCCACCAGGCCAAGCACCAGCACAATAGGTCAGCATTACAAATACATGAGGTTCATTGAAAATCACCCAGTAGTCCACCAAATCTGATACACAGTCAACAACAAGCCTGCACAACATAAACTGACTCCATAGAGCAGACAGATCTCAGGGAATAGTGTTGAAAGGCTAGTTCGACTTGTAGAAAGGAATACCTCACAAAATCCATGAAGTAACTAACAGTCTTTTCCATCTTCCATCCCCCATATTCTCCAGCCCAAGGGGAAGTGAGTGATGAAATAGTGTAAGCATAACTTTCATGCCATATTCATGAACTCTTTGAATGATCCATTTATACCGCTCAAGTGCTGCAAAATTGACCTGCAAAAAGTGATGGCATCTTATTCTGCTAATGTGAAGATTGTACATGCTACAGAGAAAAGAAACAGCATGAAGTTCAGAGAAAGCACTTGAAATGCATAGCAGGCTCTTAAAACTTACCGAGCTCTTAGAATCTTCAGTTGGTTCCTTAGGCATTACCCTTGTCCAATCTATCCCCAGACGAAAAACACTGATTCCAGTTTCCTTAGCAAGTTTCAACTCAGTATCAGGATCAGACCAAAATTTAAGTCTCTCGTGCCTGAACAAGATATGATTTGGACACATGTGAGAGTCCGTTTCTAGTAAGCAACATTTGAGGCACAAGATTGCATAGGAAAAGAATAACTGAAGAGATGATAAAATGTTGGACTGAACTGACCGTAGAAGTGGCAAAAAGGATAAAGAATGCATTCATGTAATAATCTTGACATTGGATTTTACATAGTATATCTATCACACACATACCCAAATCAGGAAGGAAAGTAGAACTTAAAAAAAGTTCTACTTTTCGACTCCTCCCGAAGGAAAAAACTAAGACGAAACATGGAATATCCTTAATAACCACATTATATGTTGGCAAATGTAAATGATTTAATTTGGAGGAACAAAACTGAAAAACACACTAAATACATAGTTTAAAAAACTGAACTAATTTGCTAATTCTATTTTCTCTAGAAAGGAGAAAGGACCATATGCTCATTCTTCATAAAGAAAGTGCAACACTGATTTACTTACGGGCATGGAACATTGTGCCAAGCCGCGACATTGTGGCTGCAATTATCGCTGCCATCAGACTCTTCACCCTCAACAAAAGCTTCAAACCCTCTGAGCATGGCCTCCATGGCTACCTTCAGCGGCTTCCTTTTCTCCTTATCCTCGGCCTTTCCGTCCCCTCTGGCCCTAGAAGCTACCTGAGAGCCTCCATCACCACCAGCAGACGCCAACAACGCATCTGCTGGTTTCTGATCACGCACGGCCTCCTTATCATCGCAGGAATGCTCGATCGCAAACTGCAGCCAAGCGTCCTCCAGCCTGTCCTCAACATGTGCAGGCGCGGTCGCTAGCCCGAAGAAGAAATTCTCATCCTCCTCTGGAGACAATTTGAAATCCCGTCAGAATTTTTGCAAGTTACTTGTCATTATCTGGTATCTAAATAATCAGCCGAGTAGAATTCGAAAGACTCCAAATTTCAAATGAAAAGACTCAGATTCGTGCAAATTTCACCAATTAACAGGGAGGGACTATCGGTAGGTGAGTTGATTTATGCAGTACAGCACATGAGGCATTTCGATTTAGGCAGTCAACTAACGTCATCAATCAAGAAAGCACCCATCTTTTAAAACGGTGATGAGTAATTTCCTAACAAAGACATGAACTTTAAAGTTCGCTGTTGTGTTCCCTAAAATTCAAAAGGACAACCGCACCAATACCGTGTTCCTTGAACACAACGATGGCCATCGCTAGCACAGCTAACTAGGAGAAATGATTAAAATAGGACTCGTACGGGGAAAGGGGAGAGATATACCTGGGGAGGAGTTCGCGGAGCGGGGCAGGGCGCGGAAGTCGGCGACGGGGTCGGCGGACTCGTCGATGGGGTTGGGGATGCGCCGGAGGTGGCGGCGGCGGTACCGCGCGAAGGAGGCCGCGTTGGCCGCCGTGGCGGCGGCGAGCACCAGGACGGCGAGCTTCGCGGCCGCCGCCACGAAGGCCGGGAGTGGCATTTCCGTAGTTATTACCGCGCCAGGTCCTGCTCGGCGTTTTCCTTCCTATTTGTTTCCTGAGAATTATTTTCTTCGACGGGGGGGGAGGGACTGTGGAATGGATAGGAGTGGAGTGGCGGGAACTGGAGGGCTCCGGGAGACGAGGGGTGGCAGTTCGTTGGAGGTGGGGTCCGCGGGGACACGTGGCGCAAGATGGTGGTGCGCGCCAGATTTAGCCCGGTTCATGTGGGGCCCTGCGCGGGGCCATGCTTGCCTGTTTTGACTTTGTATATTTCTGGATTTGTGAGGAGTGCATATGTATGTATTTCCAAAAAGGCATAATAGCCAAATCCGTCCCTCAACTTTAACCAGAAGTTCAATTTCATCCTTGAACTTTGAAAGAGGTCAACTTAGTCCTTGAAGTTTGCTTTTAAGTTCAAATTCATCCCTAAGATGATGTGGCATTCCACATTGGCATATCCAGATCATCAATACTTGCCTACATGTGATAAACCCACATTTTTCATTGTAATATTAGACTTTGGACACTTTAAAATAAAATCTTTACTGAGATGAAACTATAACAACCACCAATATCTGTCATGTTTTTAGGCATATCTATGAGCGATTATTGTCAAATTTATGAAATACCACCTCAAAAAATGATAGTGAACAGGATAATGTCTATTTATTACAATTTACATTGGTAGATAAGTAATTTGTGCTTGAATGTTTGTGTAAATAAATCATCGAGAAAATAATTAGAAGACAATAGGATGACTAGACGTTCACATAGAGTGCCACCTTGGATCAGGGATGAATTTAGGCTCAAAATCAAAGTTCAAGGACTAGATTGACCTCTTTCATAGTTCAAGGATGAAACTGAGCATCTGACCAAAGATCAAGGATCAATTTGGCTATTCTGCCTTCCAAAAATGAGCATATGTACTGTTTCCTTTGGCGAGGAAACAGGAGAAGTATCACGTGGCCAGAGGGTGGAGAAATAGAGCTCTAGAAGCAACAGGAATGGCACATACCGAGTGTGACTGATGATTTGGCACTTGGGTAGCGAGTACTGTGACTAGTTATTTGGCAGGGTGAGGTGGCTGGTGGACAGACGTTCAAGATGACCCATGTCTTGGCCCACCCGTTTTAATTTCGTGTAATCGTTCTGTATTACGTGAGGACGATAAAGCAGTACTGGTACTTTCGCTACGGATCCAGAAATCACAAGTAGACGACGCACACGACGTCAGTTTCGGCGTCCGTCGTCGTCCAAGAGACTGACGGAACTGAGGAGAGCCACGAAAAACCGAAGCTTCTCGTCATCAGCCCGGGCGTCCAAAATGTGTACGCATTTTCGTCAGATCGGCGCTCTTTTTTCGTAGGTTGGAGAGAGCTCGAGGTTCAGAACAGAAACGGTAGTGCCATGTAGCAACGGCACGTGACGATCTGAGCCTTGGACAATTCACATGAATTTTCCTTTTTTTTCTTCTACTAGTATAGCATATATAGCACAATGCAATGTGATGAATGAACATGTGTCTTCGAATACACAGTATACGCGTACATCTACGGGGATCAGTATAGGAGCCTGAGAACGAATGACCTTCCTGAAACGAAGAACGAAGAGATGAATGAATGGGTTAGCTAACAGCTACGGGGGCCCGGCCAGTGGCCTAGGGCCTAGGGCGGTGTCTGGATCCACGAGTCTCCGAACACGTAGTGCGTGCCGATGAATGGCTTGGCCTGCTCCTCGGTGAGGTCGAGGGCCCACCCGACCCTCTGCTTCTTCTTGGCATCCGCGCCGGGCCCGGTGCACTTGAACTCGCCGTAGTAGACTCCCGTGGACTCGGGCCTTGCGATGTTCCACTTGTCCCAGCCCACGGGCACCACCTCCTCGCCCATCTCCGTGAAGGCGTACACGACCCTGGACGAGTCGCCCCAGGCCCGGCCCAGGTAGATCTGGCCGCCCTTGACCCCCTGATGCTGCAGTTCTTGAAGCTGAATCCGCTGTCGATGGCGCCCTCGATGGAGCGCGTGCGCTGCTGCGCCGTGAGCACGGCCACCTCCCTGACGACGGACTCGACGTGGCAGGACTCGTAGAAGCTGCGGCCGAAGCCGAAGATGAAGTCGACGCTGCCGCGGATGACGCAGGCCTTGAAGTAGTGCAGGCCCTTGTGGTCGTAGAGCGTGTCCTGGCCGCCGTCGATGGTGCAGTTGAAGAGCGCCGCCTTGGTCCCGAACAGCCGCAGCGCCACCGCCTGCCCGCCCTTGGCGCCCGGCCGCGCCAGCGGCGCGTCGTTCTTGAACACCACGCCGTGCGCCACGAAGTAGTCCGACTCCACCGCCACCGTCGTGCTGCCCACCGTGCCCACCGGCTTCCCGTCCTTCTTCCCCGGCGTGGCGGCCGTGTCGTTCCACACGATCGTCGCCGGCCGCCGCAGGTCCGCCGACTTGAGCGTCACGAACGGCTTGCTCGTGTTGATGAAGATCTTCTCGCGGTACACGCCGGGGCTCAGCACGAGCACCACGCGCCGGGTGTTGCCGGCGGGGACCGCGCCGTCCAGCGCGGCGGTGAGGTTCCTGTACGCGCCGTTCTTGCCCGTGGGGTCCACGGCGTAGCTCACCTTCTTTTTCTCCGCCGCCGCCAGCGACGCGTCCAGGGTCTTGCCGGCGGTGCCCACGGACTTCTGCGCGTACAGAGCCGCGTTCAGCGCGTAGCTCTGCTGGTTCGCGCTGATCCAGCTGCTGAACGCGCCGCCGTCTGCGCTCGCCGCCTGCACCGCCTGCAGCACCACCGCCAGCGCCAGCGCCAGCAACGACGTCATGATGGATCGATTGGGCTTCGCACGGCCAGCCAAGGGCTGCTAATTAAGCCAGCCGCTCACACGGTTACCCGCGGAGCTCGCCATGGCCATGGCCGCCCCTAAATCGGGAATCAAGGCCATCCATCCTTCTCCCTGCTGCATGCATGGACGGACCAAAACAGAGCAAAGCCATCATGCTCTGTGCTGACAAAGTGCCAATGGAAAACAAAACAGAGGAAGGAGGACCGTCTTGCCGGCCCAACAAGGACCGTGCTTGTAGTTGTAGCCTAGCCCGCCACAGAGTTACGGCTGCTAAGGCCCGTGCCGGCCGCAATGCGAATATGCGATGCTCACTCCTGGTTTCAGGAGATGGCCTCCAAAATATAATATCGTCATTTCAAAAATGAATTTGAAATTACTGTGGCTACTATTTACACCACATCTTACCGGTCCGTCCGAAAAAAAAAACACCACGTCTTGGAAAATGGAGATAGTTTGATACATACCCTACCACATTGTAATTACACTGTTCAACCCATTGTTTTGAGGTGGAAAAAAAATTAAATCAGCTACACATTGGCTGCACCAAGTGGACAAAGGAACATAAACATTTAGCTCTATTGGACCTCTCTATTTGTCAATATATTCATCACCAAATCCGATGTGAAAAAGAGATTCCACGCGTCATTAGTTATGTCAATTATAATATTTACCATGTCATACAGTTTGGCAGTGACAAAAATGTCTATTTTTTATTAAAAAAATTGTAACAGACTATTGTTGAAATATTAGTTACAAATAATTTCAATATTAAAAAATCTAAATCAAAAAAAGAGGAGGGGGCATGTGCCTCTATTTACGAACATACCGAATTAAAACTCTTATTTGAACAACTCAAAACACTTGTTCAAAGAACCCTTTTCTCTTAAAAGACAGTGTTATACACAACATTGTAGAGGTCCTCTATAAACTATCCATTTCTTGGTATCAACACAAGGGCCTCTCATGTTGTTGTGTGTCCTAACATATACTCCGGCCGCCTTTAACCTTGACGTTGATAACCGTCCGGCCACCGTGGTGCCCTTTATTTCTTTGCCGGCAATCACCAAAATTCTTTTAAGGTGTACCAAGGGGAAGTTGAAAGTCATTATCCACTCTACCGAGCTCTCGACCTCGTCGGACATCTTCTTCCCGCCTCTATTCACTGTTGACATCTTTCCGGTGAGCATCACGAGTGTTTGAAGATCTCAAAACCTTATCAACCGCGGCTCTGTTCCGATGCTCTCGATGTCGGTGAATTTGTTTCGATGTCGATGAAACGTCTAGTTCCGTCTATCTAGCTAGCATACAAACAGCTCTGTTCCATATCAACCACAATTTTGGTTTGTTTGGCCGACCTTGGACAATCCCAATCACTCGGAAGGAAGTAGAACGCTCCATCCATTCCAGTACTGCTCTCATCTCGTGTTTTGCTAGACTACTAGGCCAGGCTTTTTAAAAGAAATATTCAAAAAAATAATATTGTAATTTTAAAAATAAATTGGAAGTCATTATGGCTACTATTTAGACCACATCTTACCGGTCAAGACAACGTGAATCAAAACTCAATACTTTCCATGCACATTTCATTTTGTCTCCATGTAGCTATCATGCAAAAAGAAAATATATTTATTAAATAAAGGAGATGACCTTTCCACGACAATGTCTAGAAAAAGGGAAATAACCTCTAAATTCTCCCAAAAAAGCAAAACATCTAGCCATCAATTTAGATTACTACTTTATAGCAGCCGATGGATCTCTCTTCGGCATCTCTTCCCTCGTATATTTTTCTCCTCACCTCACGACATCCTCACGTACCTTTTCCTTCCTCACGTGCAATACAAACATTCCTCCTCACCAAATCCTAACAACGAACAGCTTGGTTCAGAATCGGGAAGGAAATAGAACACGCGAGGGCGATCTTTCGGCGCCGCGGACCATAGGTAGGGTAGGGAGATCCCATCCCGATGTGGTGGTGTCGTGCTAATGTATTGTCACTTCTTTTGTGAGGCAAGTTTTATTGGTGATCATGTTTTGATAGATGCAATAATTTGGAGTAGCAAATTCGTTTTGTGGCCGTCTTCTGTGTTTTGATCTTTTTTCTCCTCCGATCATGCTTTATCAATATGTGTAAGATTTCTTTATGATCCCGAATTGTGATGAGCATGGCTCCAAGGCTATGGTCTCATCCTCCACCTGATTAATCTTCTGTACGGTTGCATCGTCCTTCCAGTGATAGGAGCACGAGAGGCATTCAAATTTATTTGCCAAGCACTGCAGCATCTGGTCTTGCTGTGATACTCTGAGCACTAGCCGGTTTAGGAACAGAATTGCAGGAGAGGGTCGGATCTATAAGTGATCAACAAATTAAAGATGAACGCCATTTACCTTGTCCCATACTCAGGACCCGTCTCTTCTATTGGCAGGTGAGGCAGCATGTAGGATCCAAGAGGTGAATCCAGGCCCCAAGAAAGGTGTAATGCAGAAGTGCACGGCTGACATGACCCTGAGTTGGATATGTGACCATGCTAAGTTCGCTAGGTGGATAGCTGATTTGCAGGTGGAAGCACACTGGGTTCGTTCATGTAGAAAGAGCCGCGAGAAGAAACGTTTGATGATGGCTATTTTCGATATTCACGAGAGCATGGAGTTCTTCAGTATTGATGCCACTTCGGCTCCGATTGCAGATTGACATGATGACTGCAGAAACTTCAGCTGACGCAGCAGTTTAAGGAAGAGGAAGAAGCAGTTTAAGGAACAGAAACATCAGCTGCCGCAACAGTTTAAGGATGATGAAACAACGCCAATATTATTGATGATGATGGCTATCTTTTTGCCAACTCCCAACAAAGACGATTGGTAACTCTCCTCACCATGAAGTTGTGGTCCGATGTCTTTCTTACTCTTGACCTGATGGGTAGTATATTTTAAAACTATACTGGACACCGTAGTCAGCAAATAAAAATGTTATAAAAATAATCCAGGGAGAAATATTATATTTCATGTTGAACGAATGGACACCTCTACCATATTTATGGTCATTCAGGTTTATATTTCCACAATTGTCTTCACATGCTCCATCCAATTAAACTTGCGATATAGGAATGCAATGTTTTTTTTGTTTAAAATAGAGAAAAACAGTCATGCATAACTATACTGGACATTGTTTGATTCAACATGCTTCGACATCTCACCTGGCTCATTTTTTCTTTTGTTTACACTTTTTGTTTTGTTTTACACCGCTTATAATGTAAAATGAAGGAAATATTCACAATTTAGTAGGATAAATTGAAGTACATTATTTAAAATTGTGGATCGTATTTACGTGCTAGCCGTGCAATTGTGCGGGCAAAACAACCTAGTTCTATCTAATATGATATGAGACGTTACTTACCACTTTTAGTAGTCATATCATATCTTTTTCCTATATCACAGTTGCATGCACGCAAGCCAACAACGAGATCAACAAGAGAGAGAAACATAACAAGCATAAGGGAAAACAGAGCATGGTTACAAATGGAAAAGAGGAGATAAAGGTTGTTTCATTTGTTACATTCACCAAAATACGGGCGTTCCCAAAACAAGGGAAAAAGAAATATCATTTGGTTTGTAGCATTACCAATTCGTTTACAGATAGGTAAAAAATGGTGTTTGGACCGTAACTCTACTAAATTTTACTAAATATGTACTTTGAAATATGGGACCCACATGTCATTCATTATATTTATACTAAAGGAGTCAAATGACAGTTATTATGAGAAAATTAATGATACAAAACATATCACAAATTAAATGTGTATTCTAAGAGATTTTTATTGTTGCCAGCGTTGGTAGTGTGCTATAGCTGGCCATCGCCAATTTTTTTGCGGGCAAGCCAAACTTTAGTATAAAACCAATGACAGCCAAATTTAAGGGCACGCCAAACTTTGAAATGGCAAGCAGGGAAACGAATCACAAGTAGGCAGGCCAGCGCACAGGAGGGGAAAGGGGCGGCGGGACAACTTTTATGCAACTTGTTCGTCTATACTAAAAGTTTCAAGGGTAACGGGAATCAACAAGAGACGAAATTGGAGCAAGTACAAGGGACAGCAGAGAGCATGGTCGTGCTCTGTTGCGAATGGTAAAATGCTGAGCCCACCAGAGCCCAACATGCCCGCCTGTCATACAATGCTCAGTCGTCGTCATCTCACAAGGTGGAAATTGTTCCCCTCAAAAGCAAAGAAGAAGAAGATGGAAATTGGCATTTCAAAATGACTTAAAAACCGCTGTCACAAAATCTACGTGTCACGTGGTACACAAGAATTCAGACATACTACAGAATATAGTCAACATTTCAAAATCAAACTATCAAAGTGTTGAAAAAATTGCATGCTCACTCAAGTCAAACTCAAACGGTCCGCTCGTTTGTGCCATCGGTCGGACCACTGTGCCAACACGATCGATTGGTTGGTGGTCGTAGTCTCAGGCGCCCCAAGAGAGATTTAAATCTGTAGTCCATAGGAAAACAAAAGACAGAGAACGCATGTGCCGCCGGTTCCTTGCTGTTTGGATTTCGGGCCGTTTTCTTCCGCCGCTATTGCACTAGCGCCTCGAGACAATCTACGGAAGGAATCCATGTGTGCAGCAGGACTCCTCAACCCGTTTAATCTCATGGTTGAAAGAATCGATCTGTTATTCTTCTACTAGGCAAATCACGCTTGATGATGACCAGGGCCGGGATGGGTTTCGATCCGGTCAGGATCAGCTGGGATAGCCGCTTTGACATTGGCAACACATGCTTGAATTTTACGGAGAGCTCTCTGGCAGCTACACATCAGTGTCTCGTTCAATAGGCAGACCTAGTGACCTTGCTTTGTGCAATCAACGAAGAGCCGAGCCAAGTCTGACGTGCACTGCACTGCACTGCTGACTTTAAGAATTACTCCCTCCGTCCAAGTCTAAGAACGTAAGGATTTGTTGACTTTCAACTGTGGTGTTTGACCATTCGTCTTATTAAAAATATTTACACAAAAACAAAAGTTACTAATTGATATTTAAAATATAGTCAATGATAAAACAAATTATAAATAAATAAATGATATTTTAACAAAAAATTTGAATAAGACGAGTGGTCAATGCTTGATATCCGAAAGTCAATAAATGCTTATATTTACTGGACAAAGGTAGTAAGAGGCACAGGGGTAGGACTTGTTCCTGTAGAAAATGCGACGTCGGGACAATTAATATAACCACTGGTACAGGAAATGTTTGACCAATTCGATGAAAGATAGATATTTAGTAAATGCGCAGGTTAATCTGGTGCCTGCCCTGGGCAGTGTCTTACTGCCATCATGTATAGCTTGTAGAACGTTCAAGGAAGCTGATACAGAAAGACCACCACACAACACGCACTGCATATGTAGGTTTCCCATTCGTGAGATCAACATGAGCACTCCAATGATCGCTGCATGCAACTCACTAGTACTCTTGGCTGTCTCGTTGTCAGTCCTAGTAGGAGCTGGTGCCTATTCTTCTTCTCCGAGCCGCACCAACGGCAGCAACACCGATCTCGCTGCGTTGCTCGCCTTCAAAGGGCAGCTCGCTGATCCTCTCGGCATCCTCACCAGCAAATGGATAATCAATGTGTCCTTTTGTCTCTGGATCGGTGTCTCATGCAGCCGCCATGGGCACCGGGTCACGGCTTTGTATTTTGCCAGACACGCCGCTCCAAGGAGAGCTCAGCCCACATATTGGTAACCTCTCTTTCCTCTCAGTGCTCAAGCTCACAAACACCGGCCTCACTGGTTCTATCCCATCGGATCTTGGGAGGATACAGAGGCTTAGGTATCTAAGCCTCTTTGGAAATGACCTCTCTGGCTCCATTCCTGGTACGCTAGGGAATCTCTCAAGGCTGGAGGTTCTTAGGTTAGGTAACAACACCCTCTCGAATCAGATTCCAGTAGAGCTACTCCATAATCTAGGAAGGATTCAGAAAATTGGTCTTGAAAATAACGGTTTGAGCGGTCATATACCGTCACATCTTTTCAATAACACACTGTTTATGAGAACCATCAACCTTGAAAACAATAGCTTATCTGGACCGATACCGCAAGAGGTGGGATCCCTGCTGCCGATGCTTGAGCACTTAAACCTGGGATATAATCAGCTCTCTGGCATGGTACCCCCAGCCCTCTACAACAAGTCCACACTAAAATTTGTGGCACTCGAGTATAACACTCTAGCTGGCCCCACTCCGTGCAATCGAAGTTTCAACCTGCCGCTGCTCTGGTTGTTTTCCCTCCATCACAACAACTTTGAGGGTCGGATTCCACCAGGGCTCGCTGCAAGCAAATATCTGCAAACTATCAACCTGTCTTACAATTCATTCACCGATGTTGTGCCAACATGGCTAGCTCAACTACCATACCTCACCTTTCTTTATCTGGGTGAAAATTACCTTATTGGCCATATCCCTGCAGTTCTTAGCAATCTCACTCGTCTTACCACGCTGCAACTCAGTTACTGCAACCTCACAGGACATATTCCAGCAGAACTAGGCATGTTGCGAGATCTATTGTATCTTAATCTCGGAGGCAATCAGCTATCAGGCAAAATTCAAATTTCTCTTGCAAATTTAACAAACTTGTCTTTCCTTTCTCTCGGAAAAAATCGATTGTCTGGTTCAGTACCAGCAACATTTGGGAACTTCCCGGCTCTGAATAGGCTTTATCTGTGTTTTAATAAATTAGAGGGAAAATTGGACTTCTTGACCTCTCTTTCTAATTGCAGACAGCTCCGTGTCCTTGACATCGACTCTAATTCCTTCACTGGTGGGTTCCCTGACCACTTGGGAAACCTCTCTAAAGAGTTACTTTCGTTTTACGTAGGTTTCAACAATCTAAGTGGTGATTTTCCATCGGCACTTTCAAACTTAAGCAGCCTTGAGTTGATTTACCTTTCCAATAACCAAATCACAGGGGCGATCCCAGAATCAATCGCACAGATGCAAAATCTCGCATCTATTGATGTTTCCAACAATGAAATTGCAGGCCCTATACCGACAGTAATTGGTAATGTGAAGAGCTTACAAAGGTTGTATCTCCATGAAAACAAGTTATGTGGGTCTATACCCGAGAGCATTGGCAATTTGAGCAGCCTAGAGTCCATCTGGTTTTCTGATAACAAATTAAATTCCACGATACCAGCAACCTTGTTCCACCTTGATAAACTTATCGAACTGTACATTTCTCGCAATTCCCTGACCGGTCATCTACCAGCTGATGTTAGTGGTCTAAAACAAATTGGTTATATCGACATCTCGTCCAATTGTTTCCTTGGAAGCATTCCAGAATCATTTGGGCAACTTAGGATGCTCACTTACCTAAGTCTATCACATAACTCATTTAAGGATTCGATCCCAGACTCGTTTCTAGAGCTAACTAGCTTAGAATATTTGGATCTCTCCTTCAACGATCTCTCTGGAATCATTCCCATGTTCCTTGTCAGTTTGTCTAACTTGAAAACCTTGAATCTCTCCTTCAATAGGCTAGAAGGCAAGATACCAGAGGGAGGTGTGTTCTTAAACATCACATTGTCATTATTGATTGGTAATGCTGGTCTTTGTGGTTCTCTACGTTTAGGATTTCTGCCATGCATTGAGAAGTCTAGCTCCTCGACTCATACGCGCTTTCTAAAATTTCTTCTTCCTTCTTTGACCATAGCAATTGGCTCCATTGTTCTTTGTGTTTACCTAGCGAGAAGAAGGAAACATAAAAACAAGGGAGGCCTTGAAGCTTCTGTCACTAATAATGCTAATGCTATGACCCAAACTTCAGTTCCTTATCATGAGATTGTTTGTGCCACTGATAATTTTAGCGAAAAAAATCTTTTGGGAACTGGGAGCATCGGCAAAGTATTTAAGGGGCAATTGAGCACTGGCTTAGTGGTTGCGATAAAAGTCCTTGAACTGCAGAAGGAGCAGGCCGTTAGAACTTTTGATGCTGAATGTCGTGTTCTTCAAATAACTCGGCACCGGAATTTGATGAAGATACTAAACACCTGCTGCAACCCGGACTTCAGAGCACTGGTGCTCCAGTACATGCCCAATGGCAGCTTAGAGATGCTCCTGCACTCTAAATGTAGAAGCCATTTGGGGTTGCTCAAGAGGCTGGACATCATGCTAGACGTGTCCATGGCATTGGAGTATCTGCATCATGAGCATTTCGAGGTTGTCTTACACTGTGACTTGAAGCCCAGCAACATACTCTTTGACGAGGACATGACGGCGCATGTCTCTGACTTCGGCATCGCAAAGTTGCTCTTGGGCGGTCATAACTCTGTTACCACTGCAAACATGCCTGGAACACTTGGGTACATGGCACCAGGTAATAGCAATTTGTGCTCCTGCTAAATCCTGTACAGGCTAAAAATAATATCAGCAATCAGTTGTGCTTAATTATTTTTGTTCTGAATCTGAACAATCAGAGTGTGGATACGTTGGAAAGGTATCACGGAAGAGCGACGTATTCAGCTATGGAGTCATGCTGCTAGAAGTCTTTACGGGACGGCGACCCACAGATCCTATGTTTGAGGGTGAAACGAGCATCAGGCGCTGGGTTTATCAGGCATTTCCGACTGAGCTTAACTCAGTTCTGGACGAGCAGCTACAGCAAGACGCTGCTTCTTCATTCGTCAACATGAATGGGTTCCTTCCGTCAGTATTTGAGCTGGGCTTGCTCTGCTCGAGTGACTCGCCTGACGAAAGGATGTCGATGAGGGACGTGGTGGTGGCACTGAAGCAGATAAAACGGAATTATTCCAAAAATTCGGCAAAGCAATATGATTCTTCCAAGTGATTACCTATTGTATTGTATCCGGTGTTCCGCTCGCCTTTGCAATTAAACAAAGAGCATCCTTTGTTGTGTATAAAATTTTTAGTACTACCTTGTATTTGAGAGGTTTTCAGGTTCAAAATAATGGTCATTATTTTCCCTCAACTAATGATCATTAGTTCAAAGGTAGTTTAGTAATTGTATTAAAAAATTAAAATTTTTTATCATACAAACTTGTGTTAAATACACTAAAACTTGACTACAATAATAATGATGATGATTAATCAAATTTAAAATAAATATTTTATAACAAATTCATGTAAAAATTGACTAACTTATTAGTTATGATAAATTTTTGTATTATAATCATATTATTTTGACAATATTACCCTTACTAATGATCATGAGTTATTAACTTCTAAAAATTTAATCTATACCGTTAGATCCAACTAATGATCATTACTTGAGGGAAAATAACAGCCATTATTTTAGACCTGAAAACACCTGTATTTAATGATTTCAGTTTGTGTGCTGTGATGGATTTTCAGATGCATGCTGCAACGTTGGGAATTGAATTCGTGTACCCGTGCCAGCTAGCAGGCCCATAGCTAATTGCTTCTTTGTGTACCCGTGCTACCTGAAGTGAATGCTCGGGTGAGTGGTGACTTCTTTGTGTAACAGCACCGCCATCGCCAGAACCAGCACGGCCAGGGCTGCCACTTGCCGTCACACCATGATGTTAGATTTTTTTTTTCAGAAGAAGGAATATGTCACCAATATTGCAGCCTCTGCAATTCTGCATTGTTGCATATAGCAGTAGTTATTAGAAACTCAACCTCAAACATAAGTAAAACAGTACACAACAGAATATGGAACACAAAGGAGTTTCTCGTCTCCAGGGAGGTTGTTAATTAAGCTACGCGCCCCATGCCGTTGTCGGGTCCGCCGCCGAGATCGCCATGGCCGGCCTAATCCATCGTTCCCCTGCTGCGTGCATGCACGGAGGGCACAGGGGCAACGGACCAACAGGAGACGAAAACAGAGCAAGCACAAGGCAAAAGCAGAGCTGTGTGTTGCCAATGGAAAACAGAGGAGGATCGTCTCGTCGGGTGCATATCCTCTGCATTAGTTCAATAAATGCATAGAACTATACAGTAAAATGTGAGCAGTGGGAGGTTCTCTGCATTAGCACTGTAGCAAATCTTGTAGCTACAGTAACCTGGTTCATTGTACAGATTTTTTTTGCTGCATGCATGTTCTGTAGCAATTCATCTATGACGTCAAAATCTAATCCAACTATTGGAGATGTAGATAATACCAAGTACAGTAATCTCTCTGAATTTTGACTTGTAATTCAGAGGATGTGAATCCTCCACTAATCAAAGGAACGTGCTTTTTGGCCTAGCCCACCAGAGTTACGCCGCTAAAGCCCATGCTGCCTGCAATGCGATGCTTACTCGTCATTTCAGAAGACGGCCTCCAAAAATTAATATTATCATTTCAAAAAATAGCCTGATCTGTTGAGATTTTTTTACGCCTGTGGCAGTTGCTTTTGTTGTGTTCTACTTTTTTTTCTACGGTGGGTACAGTTAAAAACAGTAACACCAGCTCTTCAGTGCTGTAAAGCACATCTTGAACGATGAAGATATAGCCTACCACAGCTACAAATGTTAAACCTATTGTTTTGAGGGGGCAAAAATGAAATCATGTGGACATTGGGTGCACCAAGTGGATAAATGGACAAAAAATATTTCGGTCCGCGTGACCTCTCTATTGTAAAAATAGTCATCACGTCAATTTATTTGGTGTGATTATAATATTTGTCACGCTAGACAGCTTAGAAATGAAAAAAATATCTAATTTCTGAAATTTTAATTTATTGTAGACTTATTGAAATATTAATTCAAATAATTCAATTATTAACAAGTTTTCAATGGAAATATAGGACAAGGACATATGCCCCTGCTTATGAACACACTACCAAATAGTCACTTTACTAGACTAGCTATCAATTCTTTGATGATATGCTAGGCACTAGTCGACCTCGATCGATGAACCTGAATTTCCAGGAACTGGGATTGCCACAAGCTGAGCTAAGTCATCTAACAAGGATTTGTTGATGGAAGAAGAGGTGTAGCAAGTAATTAAATAGCTACCGCCAGAGAAGGCTCCTGGCTCCGATGGATTCATAAGACTGTTCTGCAATATGGCTTGACCAGTCATCAAAGGGTCAATTGTCAGTGCTTTCAACGCACTCGATGTTCTAGATTAGCGTAATTTCAATCTAGTGAATGAGGCTTACATTGTGCTAATCCCAAATACAAAGGAAGCCAAAGCGATAAAGGACTATCGCCCAATTAGCCTCATTCATAGTTTCGGTAAACTATATGTGAAGGCTCTATCCCTTCGACTCGGACCCCACATGCCTCAATTGGTCGCCACAAATCAGAGTGCCTTCGTCAAGGGTCGACACATCCAAGACAATTTCAGGTTTGTTTAGCAATCAGCTAAACTACTTCATGCCAGGAACAAGCCTAAGCTGCTACTGAAAGTGGACATAGCCCGGGCATTTGATTCAGTGTCATGGCCCTTTCTATTGGAACTGTTGCAGTACATGGGGTTCCCAAGGAAGTGGTGCAACTAGGTCCCGGTGTTGCTCTCGACGGCAAGCACGAAAGTACTAATCAATGGGGAACCTAGCCACCGCATTTTCCATGGTAGAGGTCTCTGTCAGGGAGACCCTTTGTCCCCCATGCTTTTCCTGCTTGTGATGGAAGTTCTGAACAAATTGATCCTGCTAGCAGATGTAAAAAGCCTATTAAGACCACTTGGCCTGTCAAATCAGACACAGGGCATCCCTCTTTGTTGATGATGCAATCATCTTTCTGTCACCGGTACTGCAAGATCTTCAGTTGATCAAGGCCATCTTGAAATGCTTTGAAGAGGCCACCGGCCTGGCCACAAATATTGGCAAACGCACTGTTAGACCAATCCGCTGCCAGCTACAACTGATCCATTCATAGCTAGAATGCCAACTGATACCGTTTCCCATAAAGTACTTGGGAATCCCACTATCAGTTCATAAGCTCCCACGTGCAGCGCTCCAGCCACTCATTGACAAGGTTGAGGATAGACTGCCCACTTGGAAATCGAGCTTGATGAATGCAGGAGGTCGCTTGGTACTGACAAAAGTCACCCTCAATGCAATACCCATCTACACTGCAATCGCCCTAGTCGTGCCTCCATGGACTATCAAACCAATGGAGAAATTAATGAGAGCCTTCCTCTAGTGTGGCTCGGATGCGGTTGAGAGAGGTCGATACTTGGTAGCTTGGTCGTGTGTATGCTACCCAAAGGATAGAGGTGGGCTAGGCCTATTAGACCTGCATGTATTCGGTTTTGCATTGCGTACCATATGGGAGTGGTACCGAAGAACCGATCCTAGTAAGCCTTGGGCACAGTTGCCGGTAACACAAGTAACACAAGAAAAACAAGTGCTAGACATGGTCGAGGCCTCACTAACGATCAGGATCGACAATGAAGAACATGCTTTGTTTTGGACAGACAAATGGCTAGATGGCCAATTAGTAAAGCAGCCGGCGCCTACTCTCTTCCAAACAGTCCCAACAAGGATAACGAAGACTCGAACAGTCAAAGATGGACTATACCTAAGGGCCTAGGCCAGGGATATTAAAGAAAGTTAGCTGGTCTTACAATAATTTTTTCTCACATTAGCGTTTCTTTACCAATATGGCGATGGACGATTTAGTTTTATTTACTCAATGGTATGTTCTCTCTTTATTCCGTGCATCATTCTCAATCTCCACAAGGTTACCTCTGGCAAATCAATTATCATATTGCACTTGGTACATTAATGGATAAGGTAGATTAGCTACATAAACTTGTTTATATTTTTTTATTCTATCTATACAATACAATATATATCTCATCAGTAGTATTTGCGCGTGCGTGCCACACTTACATAACTAAGTAGTATCAGAAAAAACACTTCTCTGAAATTACTTTAGTTTCCCAGTCCAGAGCATGTGCCAACAAAATATGTCTGCATGTACGTGACTATTGGTACGGGCTGCTACACTGTACACTACGTTTTCGCCAGCACTGAGAGAGTACTATATATTTTCAACATAATACACGTACGAGATCTACGTATCATACGGTACAGAGAAGAATTCAGACAATATAGTCAGCATTTCAAATCCAATCAAATCAAAGTGTTGAAAATTTGGCATGCTCACTCAACCCAACCGGTCATCAGCTGGTCCGTGCGATCAGTCGGTCGGTCCCCTCGCCTCTCCCTGGGCGTACGTACAACGGCGGCGACGACGCTGCCGACCGACAGCGACGGGGAAGAAGAGACCCGCGTACGTCACCCGGCCGTGATTAGCTGATGGAGACTGATTAGCGCGCTCGCGACGGAGCTAATCGCGCATTAGCGTCTGACTAGTCAGCGCGTTCATGCGAGGACGAGCGTGACGTGGACGGCAGGGCTGACCGCGGCTGACGTGGCCCGTCGTCTCCAGGTGTCGCCGCCCCAGCTGGACTGATTTATGGACTGATGTGGACGGGTGGGTTCGCGCACGTGACGATGGGGTTGCGTGGGCCGCTGCTGGCTGGTGGGCCCGGCACGTCCACTTCGGGCCGCCGCGCCGGTGCATATGCATGAACGGCGGCTGCTGGATGATGGTTTCACACCACTTGCAATATTACGCTTGAACTGTATAATAATCGTTGTTCATTTTTTAAGCGCCAATGATTGGCTGGTGTTATACAAACTCGTAATGAACTTGAAACTGACGTGTTTTTTTCTTTCTGTTTCATATTTCTCATCTGAGAAGGTTGCCTGATTTTTCAGTTTGTGACGTTGGATTTGATCCGTCCGCTGGTACTTCGTTTTGATTTGACAGCCGAGTTCATGGTGGCCCTCCCGCTCACATGATAGATAGATAATCCAGTGGCGCGCGCGCGTGGTGTACGGATCGGTTTTCTAGAGACTTTGGGTGGGCAAAAGGCACGCTTTATTCACTCCGCATTTGTTGATGTGGACGGATGAGCACACAAGTCGTTCGGATGCCATCATCGCTGAAGTAATCAACTTGTCCAAGACTAAAATGTACATGAGGGGGAAGATACTAGCGCGCATATGTGCAAATGTTGCGAGAGGCCGGCGGCAACACTGATATGCCAAGAATTAATATATCCATATTATTGTTGTGTACTACTAGTACTTATCAAAAGGTAAAGGGACACTAACGTTTAACCTATTGCAAGGATAAGGGTCTCTAATCCAGAAAGAAGATGACGCATGGTAACTGGCAGGGAGGGGTGGTAGCATCAATCATCAGTGCACTTGCCTTTGTTATACAAGTATCTTTTGTACTACTACCTTACAGCAACATCCACATCTCCCCCTCTCTTTAGTATAGATAGCCTAGAGAGAGAAGCTAGGCAAAAACCCTTGACAAGCAGGGACCAAAAAACAAAGTAAACCCGAGAAACTTTGTTGTTTCTAGTATCTTTAGAGTACACTAGTTTTGATATATCTTCTAGCTAGTTCTGCAAAATATAACGTCAGAAGAACTAAATTAAAAGAACATTCCCTTCTCTCTGTATCATACACCCGAATTAATTCCGAAACCCATGTATATGTATGTTTAGCAGCAGCTGTAGAATAAAATGAATGCAATGCAAATCAAGAGCGATTAATTTCACTGCATCCTCCAGATCATGTCGTCCAGGCTCCAGAGCGTGTTGCTGTGGTCCGAGATGCCCTCGGAGAAGCCCTGCACCCACCCCGTGACGAGCTCCTCCTGGTGGCACTGCTGCTGCTGCTGGTGGTGGTGGTGGTTGTCGCTGACCACGAGCTCCTGCAGCGCCGTGGACCAGAACTCGTGGTCCGCGCCGTGCATCGCCGTCGCCCAGCCGCCGCCGTTGCTCTTCTCGTCGTGCACCGTCGATTCCGTCGACGACGTGAGCGACGAGTCCGACGACGACGAGCTGGGCATCACGCAGCTGCCGCCGCCGGGAGAGTGGTGGCACAGGCTGTTGTTGCTCTGACGGTGATCGGTGGGCGGGGCCGTGAGTGCGGAGAGGCACGGCGACGAAGACGCCTGGCCGGCGAAGACCGCGGGTTGCTGGCCATTGTTGCCGAGTGCTGCTGCGCGCTCGGCGAGCCTGGGCATCCAGAGGTAGGTCATGGCGTCCTTGAATCGGCGGCTGTTGACGTCGCAACCCAGCTGCCTGGCGTGCTTCTGCACCCTCGTCCGCCAGTAGTTCTTGATCTCGTTGTCCGTCCGGCCCGGCAGCTGCTGCGCGATCTTGGACCACCTGCACAAACATATTTTTTTTCCAGTCAGTTCCTGCGGCTGCTGCTGCTGCTAGTAGTGTTCGATCAGAATCAAAACGTGCTTATTATTGATCGTGCTCACTAAATTAACTATAAAAGCAGGAAGAAAGGACTAATTGACGATGATTAGGCTGCTAATTAAAGATGGCGAGAAGAGAGGCATGCGTGCAAAGCAGAGGCGTGCAAACTCGAAACACGAGTACCCTTTCCTCTCATCGACGACAGCTCCAGATCGAGCCCCGTCTTTAGTGTAGCACACGGCAGGTGACGGATACGACGCGAGCCAAAAAGCAAAAAAGAATATTTCCGACAAAAAAAGCAAAAAGAAATAGTAATTCCGAACCCTTGTGCTACTGTACGTGCCCGTCGCGTCAGGATAACTAGAGGCCGTGCTGTACGCTGGGGTGTGTACGTGGACGGGTCGGTGGACAAGTGTTGAACTAGAGCCGCCGCGTCCACGTCACGCCTTACTAGCTGCCACCGGGCGCGTCCACACCACCACCAGAGCAGCTGTCTAATCCCTCGCGCGCCACTACCAGCTAATTCCGTTTAGGAAAACAACCTCACTAGCTAAACGAGGCATGCAGTTAGTTGCACACGTGTCGACACACGGTTGGGTCGCGTTGATTACTTTATTAGAGCCTAGCTAGCTAGCAGGAGTGCTGCTGGGGGTGATTATTGCTCCATTATCATTGCCAGGATTGTTAGCAGGGTGGTTAATTAGGCTGCTAATTAAGTGCGATTAATTACCTGTTGCCCCATCTGGCGTGGAGGTCGAGGATGAGCAGCTGCTCGTCGGCGGTGAAGTCGCCGCGCTTCACGTCCGGCCGCAGGTAGTTGAGCCATCGCAGCCGGCAGCTCTTCCCGGTCCGGTTCAGACCTGTATATATATGCACACCCACATGGTTAATTTCAGTTTAAATTTTGCACAGCATATTTGTGCCGTAGTCTACACGTACGGACCATGTTGATCGCTAAACCATCATCCATCTCCGGTGGCGTCGGCCCACTGGAGCAGAAGATACATGCGCCCAAATACTCTACTGCTTTATCAAACAAGACACAGGATTGCTGGTCTAGATGATTGTTCCGTCCACTGTACTACTTTGGCAAGTTGCACCGGACAAGAAACTTCTACCTCTCTCTATCGACTACTACTATATCCTAATAATATCCTTATAGCTAGTAATATCCTCGATGGGTTTGCTCCAAGAAGACATTTTCGCTAGGAAAAAGAAAGAAAACATTTTTGCAGGATTTGAACCGATAGCAATAAGACGAATAAGCGGTGAACACACTTACCGGCGGCGCGTGCGAGCGCGTTCCAGCGCCCCTCGCCGTGCTCGGCGATGTAGTTGATGAGGATGAGGTCCTCGTCCACCGTCCAGGGGCCCCGCCGCAGCTCGTAGTTCTCGTCCTCCTTCTCCTGCTTCATCGCCGGCGGCTGCGTCGTGGCTGAGGTCGTCGACGGCGTCCCTCGCCTCACCATCTCCATTATTGCTTCAAAGCTACGATTGGGTGTGCAGAAGGAAGAAGGAAGAAGAAGAAGGAAGGGAGGTTGGAAGATTCGGAGCGGAACTGGGATGCCTTTTATAGGGTTTTGCGTGCGGCAGATGGAACTGAGATGAGAAAGCAGAGAAGGCAGAAACGAGCAGCCTGTTCGGCTGGGCTGGCTGGACTCGCCAGCGGCTGGGCAGGAAGATCCAGCACCAGCCAGTCCAGCGTTGGCTGCCTAAATTTTTGTATTTAGAAAATAGCAACTTCAGTTTAAAGCTTGATATCATTTGTGGTGTAGTGGTAAACAAATACAACACACCACTTCAATACATATTAGCCAATTCATAAAATCACTAGTACCAAAAATTTGTAAAATTATACAACACTTGTGGACAACAATAAACTATAAGTTACATTGTTTTATTACAAATAGTAAAGATTCTGCAATTTACAACCAATTTTTCTCCATCATGCTGCAGGCCACACGGCAGCTGATACTAACTCCCTCAGTACCGCTGTATTAGTTGAAGCATTCATCATCACCCACTCGAGGGATCGTATGTAGAACCACCTCCGTACTTACGAAGCCACAAATAATTATCCATAGCAAAACAAGATATGATAATCCATGCTTGCTTTTCCCTCCTAAAGAATGGAACCCCTTTCAGGATATGCCACCGCTCTTTGAGGTGGCCAAACCTCCGTTCAATGACATTGCGCAACTTGGAGTGAATGTAATTAAATTTCTCCTGACTATCTAATGTGCGAACATTTACGCCCCTAAAATGTGACTTGTGGTACCTTGTATCCCGGAAAGGAGTCATGTATCCTTGCTGCTCCATGTATCCAGAGTCCGCCGGGTAGTACCGTCCTACAACAATTTAACCATAATCATCTTAGAAACACAACTAATGTTACAGCATTGGTACACAGCTGCTGAATTAGATGCAAGATAAATATTCACATACCTGGAGGGGGATGTGGGAACCTTTGATCTGTCTGACAGTCTTGTAGAACCGCCATGTCGTGACATGCACCCGCCTTCCCGGCTCCCACATAGGTGAAGCGGCCGTGCATATCCACTATGGCACAAACATTAATGGAAACTTCTCCGTCCCTATCAATGAAATCAACTTTGGCTTCTTGATTCACCTCAACCGGTATGTGAGTGCCATCTATAGCACCTATGCATCCATCAAACCATGGTGCATATGCAGCAAGTTCACTGCTCACTTGTGTATAGTGCCTATCTGCTGGAACTAGTATAGTCTGTGCCCACCTAAACATAATCTCAGCCACCTTAGATGTTTTCCTACTTATTGTATCTAAAGAACGTTCAAATCTATCTCTGCATTCTCTAACAGCAGATCCGTGAGCACAGGTCCAAATATATAAAGCTAATGCCTCCAGGGAATCACATTGTGGTGTACATTTCAATCCATAGGGAAGTAATTCGTCATGCAACATCAACAAAGCAGAACGGGACATACGGAAGTTATCTTTGCATTTTTTCGGGTTGTCGAGACTCCGTTGGACCCATTGAGCCCCGTTAGTTTGGGTATGGGACAAGAAGGGTTTACCGCAGGTGATTGTGCCTCCTGAAGTGTTTTTATCCTTTTCAGTACGATGAATGCTTTGGCCAAGTTCTTCAAGTCCGGTCCGTCATAAGAACTGTCGCTACCACTTCCGCTACTTGACGATTCTTCGTTTATAGCCATCTGCAAATTGAAATTAGGTGCAAAGTAAAATAACCATCATTGCAAGGATTCAAAATGAATGGACAGCAATGGTAGGCCTTTCACTTACCACAGACTTGACACACAAAAGGCTCTAACTGGAATAACACAGATGGCCTATCTGCAATAAGTGAGACAACTTAATAAAATTGGAATAACCATTAAATAATAACACTTAAACATGAGCATTAATTAATAACAGGGGAGAACAGAATGCAGAGATAGATACTTTATTACAGAACATGCTCATATTCAACATAAAGTTAACTTTAGCAACATACACGTTTCACACGAAGCAAAATACAGAAACTGGACTTTATTACAGAACATGCTCATGAAGGAAAACTAGCATATGTCCGTATCACTTGGACATGTGAGTCATAACATCCCAGGACACCTTCACATAGTTCAGTCGGCCTTCTTTGGTTTCCAAATCCAAGAAAGCTCTACGATGGAGTCTGTGCGTGCAAAGGTTCAAAGCTTGGGCGAAAAATAGATCAGTCTCACTATACCCATCTTGTTTCAAAATTTGATTGACTTTTAACATCTCCTCTGCTTCAGTGGTACGACTCGATTTTTTCTCTCTTGAATCCTTAATGATGTCGCTTAGGTCGTCAAGGCAGTCGTCAATTGAAGGAGTTTTGGTACTCTTCTTTTTAACTGGGCTACAAACAGAAAAATCCCTGCTTGCTCTTTTGGAGGACTCGCCAAAACTACGAGATGGAACAGGCTCGTCGGATAATTCCTGAGGAGTTTGAGGGCTGCCACCACTGGAGGTTTGATCAGTACCATGTCCACCGGCAGATACCAACTGGCCCCTATCACGGGGGTGTGTCCAAAAATAGAGAAAAGCTGGTCACAACATGGCGGGCGTTTGTACTTCTCACCGGCAGTTTGGTTGCTTTCCTGCACGTGCGGCAAGGCTGGACAAGTTAGTAATAAGATAATGGTAACCTAGCTACTGAAGTTGATTGAAGGAAAATAGATAAAGTCAGTACCCCATGAACAGCAGCATACCAAACAGGGTCAACTGCCACCTCTCCCGTTTCAGGGTCACGGCCTAGACCCGTGTGGGTGCGGCCGTCGCGCCGGTTGAAGTACGCCCTTTTGAGATCGTTGAACTTGTTTTGCAGTTGTTTCTTGCGATAGTTTAATTTTGTTTCCGCGTTAAAGGCTTGATGGATATTAGTCCAGCCAATGGACGAAGGGCATTTGTCGGCCCAGTGACAAAGTTCTTTTTGTTGAAGCACATGTTTAAGGAAACTGGATGTGATTTGTTCATCCCAGGTAGCACGATCACGAGACATCTGTTCTTTGGTTTGGCATTCATATGTATCAGGATCGGAAATCTACTAAAATAGCAATAGCAACAGATAATCATTATAATGTGCAGTAACAGCAATTTACCGTTGGACAGAACTGCTGGCGGATGTTACATTGCCTGGCTTCAGGTGGTGACCACGATGAAGTAGACGACACTGCCAGTGTAGGAACCTAAAAAAACCATAATATTATTCACATATACACAGATCTCATTTCATGTGCAACTGAAATATGTGGCCGGTGCGCTCATACAGAGCCCCCAATTTAGACGACTTCCCCTAATAGCCTACTGATTTTTTAGGGCCTGTTGAGAATTTAGTACAGGCCTCGGATTGTACCAGGACGACCCTGCATATGGTGGTCACGGCTTGATAAATTGAAGCTCTCCAAATTATGAAAATGAACTACATTCTACAATCATCATTCATTTTCCTTTGTCTCTCCAACAAAACTAATAACGAGCAAGTAATGAACAAGAGATAAACTAGGTCTGTATCTGTAACCTACAAAATGAAACTAGGAAACACAAAATTGCAGCTGTTTCTTGCGATACGAATTTACCTTTGGACAGCACCGCTGGTGGATGTTCGATTGCCTGGCTTCAGGTGGAGGCTTTCAGCTTTTCCTTTTATCTAACAGAAGGGAAAGAACATAAGAGCCTAGCTAATGTGCCAAGTTTAGTTATTCTGCTTAAGACTACCAAACAATGCAACAATCGAAACATAGAAATATGAAGGAAAAAGTAACAGCAACATTACATATCATACATGCTAATATTTTTATAAAGTGCACTCTCAGTTCTTTCCTCGACAGTGGAATTTTTTGGAGTGTCCAGAAATGCAACAGGCAATGATTACAGTCCAGAACAAGAGAAGCTTCAAGAAAATTTCCACGACAAACATAAACACAGAAGAAATTCACATGAACATAATTTCTTATTATCTTCCATCAGAAAATATTTAGATCACTGGATTTGGGCCAAAATAAACAAAAAAAAGCCATGTGCTCGAATTTGCAGTTTCCTGTTTAAACAGAAATCCAGAAACAAATATATGATAGCCAGGAACTAGTTGCCACCAATAATTAAACATTACTGGTAATTTACTAAGCAAAAAATGATCCAGGAAGCTGAGTTATCAGCAGTTCAAGAACCAGATGAGTAGCTTTTTGTTAGAGAAATATTGGAAATAAGTGTAAATACTTTCGGCCTAATGATCGTGAGTTATTTGGCACTAATTAAAGAAAGCATACATAACCAGTTGCTACATAGAGAATTTAGACCACACCAGCAATACTTAATAAAAATAATTGCATCATTAATCAATTCATTAGCTCAAGCTGTCATCAGTGGACATTACTAGAGAAAAACAATGCCAATACATAAAAACGAAAAGAAAAGTCACAGAAAAACAAACTTATAGATAAGCAGCAGGTGGTCATAACAAAAAGGAGAAGAAATATTACTTCGGAATAAGTGATTTTCTAGACTTCCTCGAAACATGAACTCGTACACAAGCGGCCGGTGGTCATCTTCGCAGCAATATCCAATCAACTTTACCAGATTTGGATGCCTTAACTGTCCCAGGAAATTAACCTCAGTCTAGCAAAGAAACACAAAAAATGAGCCAAACTTTTCATATTCACATTGTTAATAATATGCTAGAAAACCATAAAAGAAAACTGTGTAGTGACGACATCATGAGGCCATACAAGCTACTCATTTTCTTATTATGCAAATCAAATTGTAATCATACACTACACGCTATTCTGATGTGTAAGAAGCATGGACTAAAATCAAACGAATGCTCTTCATCTGTAACCTACAAAATGAAACTAGGAAACAATTCTTTAAAAATCAGACTCTGTAACTTACAATGAGCAGGGAAGAGCTAACAAATTTGTGATGGCGAAAATTGCTCGGGATAAAGGCCGGCGTCAGGTCCACGGAGGGATGGAGGCCGGAGCTGGAGGCAGTCCAACGGGGAGAACGGTTCCCGGCGCTGGATCTCGTCGAGTGCGGCGGTGACGGGGTGGGCGCAGGAGGTGGCTGCGGAGGAAGCGACGACGGGCGCGGCTCAGCTCCGACGGGTCCGATCGAGCCACCGCGGCGGAGACGGGATGGGGAGGAAGCCGCGACGGGCAGGTCGCAGTTCCGACGGGTCGATTCAAGGCTCCGCGGCCACTGGACGGGAGCTGCTGCGGCGAGGGGAGGACGACGACGGGTGGCGCAGGAGGCGGCTGCGGACGGGGAAGAAGCGGCGACGGGTGAGGCGTAGCCTTGACGGCTCGGACCGAGCCAGCGCGGCGGCCGGGCGGGAGCTGCTGCGGCGAGGGGAGGGCAATGGCGGGTGGCGCAGGAGGCGGCTGCGCACGGGGAAGAAGCGGCGACGAGCGCGGCGCAGCTACGACGGGTCGGACCGAGCCACCGCGGCGGCCGAGTGGGAGCTGCTGCACTGAGGGAGGGCGACGACGGGTGGAACTGGAGCGCTAACCCTAGCGCTTGCTCTTCATCGTGCAGCTCTCGAGCAAAGGACGGCGGCGGTTCTGGGACGGAAGGGCGACGGCTGGGACCGAGATGACTCCAGCCGTTCGGCTGGGCTGGGCTGCCGCTGGGCAGCCGAACAGCTGGGCTGATCAGCCCAGCCGTTGCTATGTCAGCCCAGCGCGCCGAACAGGGCGGAGAAGAAAGACCAGAGACCGGGCTCATCAGAGGAGTGATGTGATGCGGGTCACTCCACAAGTCACCGGGATCTTCTGTGTCACTACCTCTCTGTGGTTCAGCCTCAAGCTCTGCCCATTTATTTATTTATTTATTAAAAAAAAGAAAAGAGAAAGGGAAATTCCAACGCGCCGACGAACGAAGTAGCAAAATTTTTCATGTCTCGATCGTAGCTGTGCACTCGGCTCCATATGGTTCCGATTGAACCCAATTTTATTACCTTCTGTTTATCCGGAGATGTTTGCTTGTAGTAGATCGCAGCAATCATCAGTGCCTACTACTTTTTCATATATACGCGCGCACAAGATGTATATATTCAAGTCTTCCTTTTCTGACTCACATGGAACCCGAGTGCAAAGGGAGATACTATCTTGTTGGCACACGTTTCCTTGCACAGCTTCTCTGCGCACGTTGGGTGTAGTACGACGACGACATGCTTCGGGGATTAGTACTTGGTTATTATCCTTGATTGATGGAGGATTTAGGCCTATCGTAGTGGGCGCATGTGAGTCCTGTACAGACCATTTCGGAACAAAATTCGTAGCAGCGGTCTGTACAGATGAAAGATCACCTATCGGAGGGGTGATACTTATCAACAGCCCCATGTGAGCAACCCAAAGTACCCCTCCTCCACTTGTTACTTTCCTCCTGTGTATGCCTCACTCCTTTTTGTTTTCTTTTCTTCCCAGATGTTTTGATTATTACTCGTAATCATTTTGCACATATTCAAACTGAAATTTGTAGACAAAAGTCTTTGCAGGACTAGTCAGCTACACAGAGCTTAGGAACTAGCTAGATTGATATGGACCGCGAAATGGTGAGTTAATTACTCTCCTCTGATCGCAATACCGTTATTATTTGAACTATTGCATCAGCAGTAGATACGATCGTCGCCGGATGTGGAAGAAAAATTGACCAGGCGGAATGGTAACATGGAAAAACGTTTGACAAGGCATACAGACCACCGGATATATAGACCGACGACACGGACCCAAAGATATGGGACGAACCACACAAACAGCTGAATTTGATGAGTAGTTTGGACGAGCTCTCGAAATCAGAAGATTCGACACCTCCGGCGACGACCTTCCTACCTACACTACACACATCCCCCTTGGCCCATTGACGTGCCTATCCAACCCAAATGCATAGAATACAAACATCTCAATCACCCATCACTATACCCACACACCATGCCAGCAGTGATGGCAATGCCCCTTCTCTGCACATGCATGTGAACAATGTGATTTAGCTTGGTCGTTTGTTTGACATCCATATACAAGAACAGAAATTTATATTTTGAAAGGATATAAAAGCTACCCATGAGCTAATAAAATTAAAGGTCACAAAAGCGATTTATTAGCTTCCATTTTTTTTGTGGAGGCAAAGTGGTAGAGAGGTCTGTTTCCTTTCAGTTGCCCAGAGAGGCTTGCAGTTATTTGGATGGCTACAACACACCATGATAGAGGAAAAAGCTAGGATTGGGATGTGCTATATATATACAGACTACTTTATATAATATGAGGATGGCACGCCACTAGCTATATGTTAGATGGCTTTACTGGTAATGAATGAATAATGACATGCTGAGATGGTGCGTCATCAAGAGTGACAGCTATAATACTTTGCTGTTTCGAACAATGGAAATCGATGTTGCTTTGCCGCCACAGGCTTCGGTCGTCGTTGCGACAAGTGGACAAAATGTCCGAAATCGGAAAATGCTAGCTGCTCCGTGCAGAAAGGATCCTCATCTCAAGCCCTCTCACCCTACATTCATCAGCTAATTTCAAAGGAGAAAATAAAACAGTTTCATTTTCTTTTTGTCCTTGCATTGGGTTTCAGTGAGCCAGTATGTATTCGTACTACATGCCAACAAATCCACCTGTGTAGGGATTTGGGGATTGACAGGTCGACGTATTTTACAGTTTACGCACACCAGTCAAATTACGTGCGTATATTTTACGCACAAAAAGGTCACTGAAAATGACAAGTATATATGTATATAATCGTAGCTGGTATGGCAAGTTGATGGCGACACCGTATTCTTCCAGTGTATTTATCTTTTTTTAGATAATGGAAAAGTTCCAACCTCTATACCTTAGAAAAGGTATACACAGCCAAAGTTTTACATCTGGAGCATGTAGGCCCCTAACAGTGGCCTTTACCTTCAGAGAAATTCTAGTATAAACCCATGGAGATGGAACTGGGGATACCTATAGTCATGTACATATATTCTTGGGAATATAGAGACTGGAACCTGGTGTTCCATCATCTAAAAATGGAACTGGATATCTTATTGGAAATCAAGTTTCAGAATCAGGTCAGCATGGCCAAGAATAGCTGAATCATCTTTTATAAGTGTCAGAGTTCATTTGGAAGAAGCTGCCCAGTTTGGGTGTCCTTTGCCCTGGTTTGCGGGCAAATGAATGGTTGCCGGACTTCCACTTCCCTTCTTCCTTTGACGGTTTACTCTACAGTTAGGAAAAACATTTATTATTCGTTTTGTCTTGACCCTGCAGCTCGCAGTCATGTACTGGACCGGTATTTCATCAAGGATACGCATGTAAGAGAGAACTTCTTGGAATAAGCATTTCTGCACGTGCGCTAGTCCCGTCCATTACTACAGATAAGTTCAGGGATTGTTTTGCCAATTCCACATTTTCTTTTTCCTCATGAAGTTGTAATTTTTTTATGCTGTACCGTACCCGACTCTCTGTCGGTAAAGGTATAGAAGCGTATTTCCTGCATCAAGTGCTGACCTCAGATATCGTCGTCGTCAGTACTCAGTAGTCTCGTTGCCCAAAGAGTGAAGTGTCAACTATATATATTTGGAACTGGTAGGTAAGTTACAACCATAAGTTTGACAAATTCAAACGCATATTACATTTTGGACAACAGCTGTACTGAAAATCACACCTACGACTCCACAGTTCCTAAAGCCTATATTATAACTGGAAGGAAAGACCACAATCACAGAACTGAAAAACTAAGAACAAGCTTGACTATCCAAACACCAATTTGCACATAGGGCTTTAGGAGTGAAACATCAGCTGCAGTACTCCAATCTGTCCGCCTATCACGGCCGGCGCCGCCGCAGCCATCGCCGCTCTGATTTTAGTTGTGAGCTATGGTTATGACGAGAGTCATTAGGTGAATGTGATAGAGACGGCAATGGAAATGGTTAGTTTCTTCGTGCGTTCCTGCTGATCTCTACACGTACCTGTCGATTAGAAAATTGGTCGATTTTTCTTTTTTGGGCTTGGAAAATTGGTCAATTTCGGAGAGAAGAAAATGCTGGGATGGGATGAATCCATGCATGCGTGCTTGACGGTCACGTCGCATGCATCAGTGATCTCTGACAGACCACTTGTATGTTGGGTAAGAAATACAGAGAAAAAAATCCTCTGAACAATTTTGAGCCACAATTTTAGTGGTATGGTTTTTTATGACTACCAACTATATTTTCACTTTATCAGACTAGCTATCACAATTATTGGAATCGCGGCCAATGTTCTCTACATGTCGATCTCATTTTCTACATGCATTTGCAGTATGAACAGAACCTCAAGAAAAGCGAAGACTTGGAAATTGGAGCAGTGAGGAAACCAGAGGATTAATTCAGCAGGCATCTTAACACATGGCTCTTTTTCTCTACACTAAAGTTCCATTCTTTCTATGGTTATTTTGACTCTCTGACTCATTTGATGTTGCTTCAAGCCTTCAACAGAGGATAAAGTAGGAAACAGGTGGAAATCAGGAGGACTCATGATGTCAAAAAGGGCGACAGGGCTTAGCGACACCAATTTTTTATGTGGCCGGGAAGTGATGACCAGGGTTCTAGAAACTCTGTTTATTTGACTTGTCTTATGCATGACTTTGATTCGGGCATTCTAGCTTGATGGTGTTGGAGTAAAACAGTATCCCTCTGTCTCACAAAATCAAACTGTCTCAAATTTAATAATTGGTCATTAAGTAATTAGAGACACAGATCAATTATTGTCACAAACACTGGTAGCACTTGAGGCTTGGTTATACTGGTCGGGCCACTCTGAACATGAAGATCAGAGAACTGAAGAAAAGAAATCCACGCGTAAAGCTTAGCATGTGCATCAATCATATGCTTCTGATTAAGATAGCTCCTCCAACCTTAAAAAAAAGAACCCAAAAGTCGAGCTTCAGGGATAAGGCCAGCTAATCTTGATTCCATCAAGCCACCTACCAAACTGCAAGAAAACTATGTGCACCCAAAGTGGGGAACTAGTTGGATGAAAGGGAACAAACAACTTAGGAAAGTAAGATCATCACTTGTTACGACTAAAGCTTGTGCATATAGGTGAAAAATACACCTTATTTTTTTTAAAAAAAGGCTGAAGGTTGGTTCACAACTGGACGTAATCATAGATGATTAAGTGAGATTCGTCGCCTTTGCTTCCCTAACCCAAACAAGCCTTTTCTACCATTGCAGTGTGAATTGAGATGAGTGGAGTCCTTCTAGGAGATGATGGAGATTGGAGCTTTATGTATTCTTCCCACAGGATGAGAAATAGTGAACACAAAAGTCATACATATCTTTGGCGTGTCAATGACAAATCAGGTGGGTCTAAGTTGTGGTTGATTGGTTCTTACCTCTCTTCCTAGCTTTAGATGCTGTACATTACTACTCCGTTCCTAAATTGTTGTCGTCGTTGACTTTTTCATTACATTTGATCATTCATCTTATTTAAAAAATTTGAGAAATATCATATATTTATTGGAATATGTTCTATCACTAAAAAAAAACTTGGAATCTAGCCTATAATTTTTTATATTTGAATAAGACAAATGGTCAATTGTAACAAAAAAAATAATGACAACAATAATTTAGGAACGGAGGGAGTAATTGTGAGGTAAAAACAACAGAGAGGACAGTTGTCAATAAATTTTTTTATGGCTTGGGCATCATCTAGTCTAACGGGCTAGAAGCTACATCCTGAAGTAGAAAGGTACCAGTCGCATGAAAGGGATATTCAGAACATCTAAGACCTTGAAGAAGGCTGCACGACATTTTTATTTTGAAAATAAGGTAGGAGCACTGTTATTCATTAAGATAAAGATAAGAGTTATGACCTAATTTTACATAAGTCTAAATCCAACAACAGGTTTGGGCCTTGAGTAGATAATGATACAACTTAGAGACCGCTACTAGACCGGTGCCTGAGAAGATCTCTAAAAACAACAGCAAGTTGTCAACTGTGTAGAAAATGTAATTGTAACAGCAAAGTGAGAAAACCTCTGAAAGCATCGACAAAAGCTTCTGGTGGACATAACCAGTACACGGCCGGTGATCATTGGTAAAAGTTGAAAATATCATGCATCCAACTTTTATTCAAGTCTCTTTCTTTAGAAAGCTTTCGTTCAAGTGCATGAACGCCATGATCTCGTCTACAATCTCCCTGCCAATAATCTAACATTTTGCAGCTGTGATTCTGTGTTCTGAGACCAGGATGGCCGCTCCTTCAGGTTACTTGTCGCCCATGTTGTATGTGGATGTCGTTGTTGCACCTGCACCGAGGACTTGTGATGAGATATGGCACGTGTCCATCTCTGATCAGCATCTCTTTTGCTTAAAAGGATTTATAGGAGGTAATAATTCCTTGTAGAGGTACCATTTGTTTTCCAGTCAATACCGTCAGTGCTCCCTTGCAAAAAAAAAAAATACCGTCAGTGCTGATCGCTGCTTCAAGTTGCCCTGTGTCCCAGGTCCATTCAACAGTATCTTGATCATTAAAAAAATATAAAAAATGAAGAGTTACATGTCTCACTCAGTCAGTTTAATGTAAACATAAGTTGAAACCATAGATCTAGTTCCTCAATTGCCGGTATAAGCATGTTGTCAAAGTGATCTTTGGCAGAAGGAGCTAACCGTAACTCGTTCTCAAGAGTGTGAACAAATTGCCACGGCTATTTGTTAGTGGAAGCGGAACGGACACCGGAAAGAAACGATATGCGCAAAAGGAGACGCGCGTGAACGTTTTTGTAGGAAAAGTTTGCCATGGAAATCAATCGTCATGTTCATACAAGTATGGTCGTGAGATGATAAGAAAGACGAGGAATTCCCTGCCGTGTAGAGTCCAGGATGCAGAGATGGTCAAGGCGTCTAGGACGGATAGCTACTTGTGGCGCTCGTACGATGAAGGCCCTGTACTAATTTTCGTCAGTGTCTCACAAGCGTGGCCGCAGGACTGGTTCTATTCTATGCCCTGGGGGTGCTGCATGTAGAAATCAGAGTTCGTAGCCTGTACAACTGAAAGATTTAGGATGCTCTGAATCATCCACTTGTCACACATTTGTAGGGAAAACTGGAGAACGATGACCATATATGCAGCTGAATATTTTTGAATCACCACAAAATGTGGTTCCATTTGTTGCTGATTTAACAAAAATTGACGCAAGCACCGTGCTGAAAGGCGCTGCAATTCTTACCCATCTCTCAAGCAACTTGTTGCAAAAGAGAAACACAAATTCCACTTGTGCGTAGGTTGACATATTTTACAGTTCACACATATGTACACATTCAATATAGCATATCTTTTTACGTGCAAAGGGGTCGCCGTCGCCGAAATGGACGATTTCAAGTCGGCAGAGACGCCGTATTATGTTTTGCCGTGTAAATTCCAGTTGAGACCTGGACTTGTACGCGTGGTGCAATACTGTAACCTATGGAATAGAACCCGTTCCCAGCAATCCAGCATGATCGTGGACCCGCCTGATCAGAGGACGACGGCCAGGATGAGTTCAACGCAGTGATAAACTTAGGCTTTCACTGATTAGAGGGTGTGTTCGTTTTCTGGGTCTAAACTTTAGAGCTGTCACATCAAAAAGAATCTTACTATTTATGAGTATTAAATAAAGTTTAATTATAAAATAAATTACAGGCCCCTAGACTAATTTACGAGACGAATCTAATGACGTTAATTAAGTCATGATTAGAAGACGGTTACTGTAGCATCACTTTTGCAAAACCTAAATTAATTAAGCTCATTAGATTCATCTCGAAAATTAGCACCAATCTGTCAATAGGATTTTGTCATTAAATTGATCGAAATATTCATAAATAATAAGATTGTCTTTGATGTGACAATGCTAAATTTTAGAAGCGCAGGAAAGAAATAGGGCCAGAGTCCGCTTGGAAGAAGCTACTGGTTGGGGTGTCCGTTGCCCGCGTGCGCCGGCAGAAGCAGCGGCCCTTTGTCTTCCACGCCCATTTTCGTGCAAGCTACGTGCTCCCTTCCGGCCGGATACTTACTTACTTTGACGGTTTGAATTTTTTTACTAGTGTGTGATCCTGCAACGTGTAAAATGAGAGAATGACCAGTGTTTCAAAGCTAATGCACTCTCTCTACAGAGCACCTCCACAAGCATTTCCTTCTTCACACGTGTGGTAGTACCAGATTGAGACATCTCCATCTTTTTACGGCACGCTAGCTCCGTCAGACAGTAAATCTTGTTTTGTTCTCGAAATTCTTTCGTTGTTCCGACGTCTCCTTCCGAATCAAGATGAGTTCCAGTCTCCGGAGCCGCCAAGTGTCGGAACAAGATTGCAGAAACCTCAGGTCATCTGGTCTGTGTCAGTCAGTCAGTCAGTCTACTGTGCATCCAAATTGCCACAGTATCAGACAACTCTTCCGGTGTGCTGCGTACGTCATGCGCTCCACTGGTAGGTTACGAAATGGTTCGATAATTTTTTTCTCTCCCTATAACGACTGTACTAGAACGAAGACCACCAAGAAAGGGGAATAACGGAATGGAGAAACACACTCAGCAGGCATTGACTATCCAAGCACCTAGTGTCAGCATATCAGCATCCATCAACAGCAGGATGGCCGCAATCGGTCCGCCTATCGCGCGAACAACCTCGCCGCCCTTGGTTCAAGCAAGCCGCGGACAAGCCGTTTGGTGAAGGTGAAAAGGACGCCGAGATTGTTCGGATTCAGTAATAGTTTCCCTGACGATTTCTACAAGCGTTTGCCATGCGCGCAGGAAATTTGGTCAAAATTCAGAGAGAAGAATTCTGTGATCCATGCAAAGCGCGCGCTTGAGGGTCAGGTACGGCACGGAACACTGACCGACCGACGGATACAGCTTTGGGGAAAGATAAATTTCCCTGAGGAAATTTGGTGCCACGTCTTTTTTAGCAGCATACTACCATTTTATGGCTGCAACTTTCTCTGTTCTTTGACTCCATTTGAAAGACAGTAGGAAATTCATTGGAAATGCATATGTACGACTACGAGCTTATTCCACGTTCTAGAATCAAGCTGTCACAGAGCAGAATTGATCTTGCCACTTCGATAATTTTATTTTGTGATCATCTGCACCTCGGTAATTTCTCTTGTTTTTTTTTTTTTTGAGGTTCCGGTAATTTCTCTTGTGGCGTTCTATCTACCACGCACTCCTGTTTTGCTCCACCATGCGAATAGATGCATTAGTTAGTTTTTTTTTTGCTGTTTCTAGCTGCTTTTGTTCCTCCTTGTCTTTCTCGTCGGTGGCGGGGTGGCTGCAGGGTGTCGGCGCCGGGAATGGTGGTGGTGTGACTGGTGTCAGCTCCGTGATGCTGGTGGCACTGCTGGGGCGGCTCGTGCTAGTGCGCGCGGCCTCGGGTGTCATGTGGCCTTCGTCGCGGAAGAAGGAGATGGGGAGGGAAGGTCTCATGGGGCGGCGCAGGTCAACTGGTTGCGCTATCCCGGCTGGTGGCAGCCCGTGCCTGCTGCAGGTTATGTGCTCCCTTGGCTCGAGGTTCCTCCGCTCCCCTACCTCCGGGGAAGACAACGAGTGAAACTTATGTTTCCTTTACCTCGGTTTCTCCGACGAGCTTCTCCGGTGGCTGGGATACAAGGTTTGTTTCTTTCCTCTCTTTGGTAAAAAGGAGGAATTCCTAGTTTCCGGGTGGTGACATCGAGGAGGTGGAGATGTCGTCTCCATGGAATAAAGTCTCTCGAGCTCGGCCTCGTCTCGGTGGCGTCCTCTCCTCGGCCGTTGGCGATGAGCTCGTGGAGTTGGAGTCCGTTGTTGGGGCTCCTGTTTTGGAGGTTGGGGCAGTTCTGCTGCTCTCGATCTTTTCTCTCTGGTACCTCTCACCGCGTGGAGACACAAAGGGAGTGCGACGCTCCTCGTCGTGCATCGGGTTTTCTTCCGATAATTTTTTGATGGACGCGTTTGTTTTCTGTGTATAGATGTAGGTTGGTCGCGTGTGTGTGAGTTGGGTCTCTGACTTGCTTGTATTCACACGAACAGATACTACATTTGTATGCAGAGTTGAGAGGTTAAAGAAAGTAGGACAACACACGCGGATGCGCTGCCAAGAGCTTATTTGGGCCAACGGAACGTTTACGAAGTAATTGGGCCGAATGCATTCTTTGATTGGACTGGCTCAACCCGACGAAAGAGCCTTAAACCTGCTAGGCTCAGCTTCGTTCGAGTCGAATTATGGCCCTGGCTGCGGGCTAAGAAGATATGAACGAGAAAGGGAGCGGCCCTAAAACATCGACATTGGATGGACTTTCCTAAGGCCAATCCAAGCCCAAGCCCAGGCCTGGATGACGATTGGGTTGACCACCTGGATGATTAGTACTTCTCTTAAGAAAAATGGATGATCAGTAGCAATTTCATGAAGGCAAAGGCAGGGCACTGGTTTTATGTATGTGTCAGTGAGTAGCATTGTACTAGCTGAGTGAGATAATGTTTGGCAATTGGCTGCATCTGCACAAGTTCTGGTTAGAGAATATAAGCTACATTTGGATAGGTTTAGGACCAGAGGCAATTGATATTTGAAAATAACTAATTGCTTGTTTTAAATGCCGGTTAGGCCTCCTATACATATGATAACTTTAGAAGACTTTTTCAAACCAGTTTTCAATTTTATAAATACTCTCGTGCAATCAACCTTAAAATATTCTGGTAAAGGAAAACTTACGAAATTTTCGATTTCAAATTTGCATCTCATCTCTCTATTTTTGGCGTGAGCCCAAAATATTCCAAAACCTATCAAGCCAAAGGAAAAGCTAAATGAAAATTGCCAATAAAAAATGTAACACCCTGATTTTTCAAATTTTGCAACAAAATAAAATTTTGATTTATTTTATTAGGATGCTAGTATTTATCCTAGGTTAAGTATTAAATTTCTATTTAAATGAATTATTTTATTATTATTTATAAAATCATGTTTGTTGCATTCATGCTGCATAGATGTGCATTAGGTTTTATTGGATGCAAAAGTATTTATAAAATCGAGTAGAATATCGATTAATTTCAAGTTCGAAAATAGAAAGTAGAAACAAGAAAAGAAAAGAAAAAGAGGAACCCAACCCCAGTGCCATGGGCCAAATCTCCCTAGGCCCATCTCTTCTTTTCTCTCCCTCTCCTTTTCTTCTTCCTTAGCTCCCGACCCGACTCAGCCCGTCCGAGCCCGCCTCTAGCCCAACCAAAACCCGACGCGGCTCGGAGTCGAATCCCGCTCCGACCCGGCCACCCTCGGCGTGAGTGCCACGCCCCGCACCCCTTTTAACGCGCCGCAACCCCCGTACCTTGTTTTTCCCCAACAACCCGCAAAAACCCGTGCCCTAACCGCCTCCTTCACCGCCGCCTTGAGCCCGCACGTCGCGCCGCCGCCCGGAGTCTCCGCACCGCCCGTGAACCGCACGCCGCTCTTCCCGTTGATCCACCGTCGCCGCCCGCGAGCCGGGAGCCAAGCCGTCGACCCAGGAGCCCCGCGACGCCGCCGAAGTCTTCCGCCCGCCCGTCGTCGTCGCGAGCCGCCGCCGCACTCTCCCGTCGTCGCGCGACCTCACCGGTGAGTGCGCTCTCTCCCGCCTCCGCGTAGGACCCACCGACACCGAGTTTAGGGCACCGGGGAGTTAGATCGGCCAAGCTCCGGCGAGCTTCCATGGCGCGCCGCCGTCCCCGCTCGCCGCCGGTGACGAAGCCCCGGCCGGACCGATCCGGGGCCGTCGGATCTCGGATCTCGCGGTCCAGTATTAGATGAACCCAACCGTTACGGTTATTTTACATAAACACCCCCGCCGTCTTAAATATTTAGTAAAGAACCCCCCACTTTTACATAAGCACCCTTAGGTTAATTAATAATTATAATTTAATTCTGTTAGGGCACGATATTGTAATTTTTACACTTAAGCCCCGAGTAATTTTATAATTATGTTTAGGTCCTGTAATTTTACATAAACACCCCTAAGTTTTTCCTAAATTATATTTTAGTCCCGTACTTTTTCACTTAGGCCCCTAAACTTTCCATAATTTCAAATAGGTCCCCGTAACTTTTCAGTAATTACAAATAGGTTCCCGAAGCTGCTATTTTACAATTTAAACCTTAGATCTTAAAACGTTCATAACTTTTAGCTCGTAACTCCGATTTAGGTGATTCTTACGCTCACGAGTTCGTAGTGACGAGTACTATTTATTGATACTGTTTTCATAGACAGTAGGCATTGTTCGGTGTACTGTTTCTTATTTGCTATGTATGTGTGTTTTCCGGCGTGACGAAAATAGACGAGGAAGAGTACGAGAATTCCCAGGACCCGTAGTTTGAGCAGCAGCAGAAGAGAAGACAGTGCAAATGTCCTTGATACACATTGCGCCTACTTTCTTACTTTCTGAATTTACATTACATGCATTATCGTTTAATTTGAATCCTATTTGTGTCATACCCTGTTCCCTATTCTACCTTGTCGCCTTGGTTATGGTGTAGTATGCTAGGATGGGTACGTCATTGCTAGTTGCTTTTAATGGGGTTCAAACCGAACTAAATGCTAAGCTTGATTAATTATTCACTTGAACATAATGATCATGAATTGGGGGATGCTTTTTAGCAACATGGAACTTAGGTGATCCCGACAGGAGGATGTGGATGATGGTGCGGGAATGCACGGTACTCGTAGTAGTACTATTGGGCTGCGGTAGTACCTGTTGGGGATCATAAGGACCGGTTCTTGGAGCGGCAACCCAGGACTTCCGCACAAAGCACGTGGCTGATAATGGGTAGGTGAGGTTTAGTACCGAGGTAGCTTCCCGCTTCGCAAGCGTTGAGGAAGGATGAAGGAAGAAGGTGTCTTCCGGATTCGGGTGAGGAAAGGCGGAGTACTTGAAGCCACGGTGCAAGAGGGGGCCTCCGGGTGATGCGTCACTTTTACGGCGGTGAAACCTTAGCATGGACGTTTTGCAAGCCGGGAAGTCCTTAGAAAAGACCTTGCGGTGATCTCTTGGCCTCATACCTTAGGAAGTGTGCTCGGCATAATAGAGGTTTTAGTCACCGAATAGTGATGGAATCACCGACCTGTGGGTAAAGTTGTGCAACCTCCGTAGAGTGTAAAAGCTGTTATTAACAGCCGTGTTCACGGTCACGAACGGCCCGAATCCTCACGAGAACTAGAGGGATGGTTTGGGTGGAGTAACCCTTTGGTAGCTACAAGCGGGGTAACTTGTAGTGAGGTGAGCTACGAGCGGGGTAACTCTGTAGTGTGGTTTCTGCAAGTAGGGTAGCTTGCAGTGGTTAACAGTGGGGTAAACTCGTTGGTGCTTTTATCACATAGTAAATATGTTGTTTAATTAATTTGACTAGTATAGGTGCTTCTATTGCAAACCCCGTGTCGGCTTTCCTTTTTATACAGACTTGTATGTCATTTTTCCCACACTTGCTTGAGTACGACATGTACTCACTCTTGCTATTTCCTATTGCTATACACTACCGTCGCTCGAAGCCGAAAGGAGGTACCTTGATGAAGACTACTACTACGCGTGCGTTTCCCGGTTGATTGTCCGTGGCGTATGGAGTCTTCCGCCGAGTTTAGTTTAGTCCTTTGAGACATTTTAATAAAGTTATGTAATAAAGATACGCTTGAGACGATGTAATAAGTTATACTATGACATTGGTTATACTCGTTATTTCACTATTGTCTCTATATGTGTGATTAACCGATCCCGGCACACATATAGCTATGCATTCGGTCTTGGCCTTAAGACTGGGTGTGACAAAAAACTTGCAACCAACGTCTTAGGAAAACCCAAAAATTAAACCGATAGAGCTTTCAATTTAGAAAAAAATGTATTCTGTCCCACCTTGCTCCTCCGGCATTGGAAGCACAACTACCCGATGGAGAGAGACTGGAAGAGAAAATGGTCTTACAAAGGCTGAATAAAGCTCTCTTGAAGTTGCATCCGAGTAGACCTAGAGTCACTCGATATATACGAACCTTTGAATAAATAAGAACGGGGAAGTATGAAATGTGGGCATCATAACAAAAAAAGTGGTTTGCAACTCGTAGAAGTTATGGTAGAAGAGGCTGGTAATGGAAGAGATACCGTATTATGAGACATTGCTAAAAGTGGTGCACAATTAAGTTGTATACACGATGTAAGATCTATGTCGCATAATAGATGTCAACCTCTAAAAAAAGACATCTGTAAAAGAATTAAACCGCTTTCAAGAGAAATAAACAATTCAATGATCGAATAAATAATAATCCATTATGGTTCGCCAAGAGGTAACAGGATCCACCCAAACGCTATAGTGGAAATGTGTTTGAATCAAGATTAGATAAGTAAGCATCTTTATTACAGTTACGTTTTGCCTCCATAGAAAAGGTCAAGCGGATATTGTCGATATTGCCTTATGAAGAGCTTTACTTGTGAAGAAATAGAAATAATATGTATCACATACGTTAAATTTTTGAATGTGCCACACTATCCCGATGGCCGGAGCCAATTCAGCGTCATTTAGTAATTATATTATACAGAAGAGGACATAATAAATTCTTGAAATATGAATCGAACACGAACTTCATGCTGAATAAAACACGAACTTGATTCTCTCCGTCTCCGAAACCAACCCACAAGGTCTTTTTTTTTTTTGAAACTCAACCCAGAAGGTCTTAAAATTGGACGGCTCACATGGTGCTCGAGTCTCTCTCCTAAGGGCTTATTCGTAAATATAAGCGGATAAATCCTTATACCATACCAGTATCGTAAAAAATAATATAATCAAGGTGTAATCAGCAAAAAGGAACGAGCTAGAGCGAAAGGAAAAAACAATCGTGGGCAAAACAGAATCCAAGCGCCTCCCTTCTCGCCGGCTGCTAGGGTTTTACCCCGCCCGCTCTCCGCTCTCGCTCGCTCGCTCGCTCGCCGCTTCAGGGGGAGGCGTCTCCCTTCGTTTTGCCCTACCGAGCCGCCGATTCTGCATATCGACCTGGTAACCTTCGGCCCAATCTCTCTCCCACGGATTTGTTTGCGATTTTTCCGTTGGATTTTAGCTTCTCCAGATTTTACTCGACAGCTTTGGTATTGGTGGTTTCGGGGCTGCGCGAGTTTGGATTTAGTGTTTTTGGCGAGTTCGATTGGACATTAGTGCCGTAGCCTTATCATTAGGGTTGTATTTTGGTTCGAATTAGGCGGGCATAGGGATGGCTGCCTGCGCATCGGTTTGGATAGGAAATTTCGATTTCTTTTAGATTTATGTATTTCAAGGATTTTTGTGAAAAACGAATGAAAAAAATGGTCATTACTTTATTCGGACCATGGTGGTGCCTATATACAGCTAAAATCTTACTTACTTGCAGGATAATCGCATTATGGTTGCTGTATAAGAAGAGAGGCATTTAGGGGAGAGGCAAGAAGCACACTCTTGCTGGCCATGGCTGCCGCTGAGGCCTGCCGCCGCCGCTTCTGATTCATCTGGACCTCGGTTTGCTCCTGATGACCCAACTCTCCCTGCGCCCTGGAAAGGGTTGATTGATGGCACAACGCTGTACTACTGGAACCCTGAGACAAATGTGACACAGTACGAGAAGCCGACCGCGGCTCCAGGTGCGCCCCCATTGCCGGCGGGCCCTCCTCCAGCAAACTCTGCTCAGGTTCAAGAACCGGCACCCGGGGCGTTTTCGCATCCAAGCGTGCAGTTTGGCCATGTTGGGCAGGCCTTGCACCAGGAACGACCTGGTCAGTCAGTTTATCCTCAGGCTGCCCAGATTGGGCAGCAGCCTCAGCAGCCGTCCCAGCAACCTCCGTTTCAACACATGCCTCAGCATCAAGCTTCCTTTCCTCAAGCACAGCAGATGCCGTATCAGCAGCAGCAGCAACCACAGATACAGCAGCAGCCACCTCAATACCCTAACCCACATCCTCAACACATGCCATACCAGCATGGTCCTTATATGCAATCCCAGCAGCACCAGCAACCAGGCTCACAATATTCATATCAAGCAGGCCAACAGCCACCTATGCCGCAACCTGCCTATAATCAAGGTCCGCAGCCACCTATGCCACAACCAGCATACAATCAAGGTCCGCAGCCACCGGTGCCACAACCTGCATACAATCAAGGTCAGCAGCCTGCAATTCCTCAATCTGCCTTCAGTCAAGGTCAGCAACCACAAATGCAACATGGTGCTTACAATCAAGGTCAGCAGCCGCCAGGAATAAGGATGCCAGTGCAGCACCCTCAACAATCACCGAGCTTTCACCAACCTGCCCAGGCTTCACAGTTGCCCCAGGTTTCTCAATCTCAAGGACTTCAAATGACCCCTCAACAAGCTCAAACACAGCATGACTTGCAGTACCCTCAGCATGGAAAACAACCACATCAAGGTCATATAGGTGCCCCGCTAAACCAAGTTTCACATGGGCAACCAGGCTCATTGTTGAAGGGTGATGACATTGGGGGTCATGAAGCTAAGCAGACTGGCTTTTCATTACCACCTGGTCAGCAACGTGGTCAAGCTACTCTTCCGAACCAGCAATTACCTTCTCATCAGCATCCTGGAGTCCGTACTCAGCTAAATATATCTGGAGCTGGAGGACCAACGTATCCGGGAAAACATCTTCTTGGTGGATCATCTCCTGCTGAGAATAAAAACGTGAGTTTTATGAGCTCTCCTGCTCAGATGCATCAAGCTGGGCTCGATACAAACTACCGGCCGCAAACGGTTCCAATTCCAAATCATATTGGTCAATCACCAGTTCGACATCCAATGGGTTTTGAGATTGGTAATAGTGAAGTTCAAAGAGACGATGGTCACTCTTATGGAAGGTTTGATGGAACAAATGCTCTCCAGCAGCAGCCAAAGCTTGCTGCTCTTCCTCCTTCACAAAATCCACTGGTAAATCCATTAACTTGTTTCTTTTTACTACTTGAAGATGTCCTTATGAAACTAGTAAACTAGAATGTTTCCTTGTATACCAGACCATGTGGATTTTTCTCGGCATTATACTGCTATATAGTATTTGATTGGAAATAATTGTATTCTTTTAATGGTGTATTTTTGCTTGTTGCATAATGTATTCTATCTGTACTTGACCCACATTATTATCATTCACTTTTTTCTTTTTTTCTTTTGTTTGGTAATCCTGTGCAGCAGGATGTGCGTAATGGCCCACCGTATCCGCGACCAGAGAATTTTGGTGGCTATAACATGCCACCTCCACATTTAATGCCCAATCTTCATAACCATGGTCCATTTCCTAGTGAACCTTCAATGAGGCCGCCATCCGGAATGCTTGGTCCCCCAGATTTTCCTACCATGTTTACCCCTGATGCATATCGACAACACCATGAAGTCACTGCTAAGGTGAGGAGTTAATTTCATGAATAAATTAAGTAAACAGTCTAAAACACAATTGGCAGCTTAAATTATTCTCCAGATACTGTTTTTAACTATATAGCTTACAGAGATTCTGAAAGTGCTGTTCCACAAGTAATTTTATATATTATCTTTTAATACTTCTGTAATATTTAGAATTGTTCATTCCTGTTTATAGCATGTATTAAATTCATGTAGATGTTAGCATTGTTTTCTTACATGAAGTCCGAGTCCGACATCTCAATTGTGGTGTGTACAGCTCGGATGAATTAATTCAGATGCTAACTGGGAATACAAACAACAATAAAGAAGACGGAACTAAATAGTGCATGCTGTTATTAACTTCTCTATAATTCTTAAACAACAATAACAAGCTTTTTATTCCCAAGCAACTTCATAAACATGGGATTTGTTGGATTCATAGAATTGTGATGCTTTGTACTGTCATCTGGTGATTTTCCTGGATCAGTGTTTCATTTTTACCCTAGGTTTCTATAAGCTTTGTCACATGCCACCCTATATTCTTAAAAATATCCAGGGGGAGAACGTTCCTGCTCCATTTATGACATTTGATGCTACTGGATTCCCACCAGAGATCCTGAGAGAGGTATGTTTTCTCGAGTCACACATTGACTTTTACCCATGAACAACATCATTGTTGTCGTTTGCCTATTCCGTTTTTTTCGCCTAGAAATTATTCTCAGCTTGGGCGATCAAAATAGTAGTTTGCAGAAGAGGTTTAGCTTTTATGGTAGTAAAGCACATCATGTTCATCTGATGCAGCATAACTGAACAAAAATGTAGTCACGTTGCATGAAATAGTATGACAATTAATCATCATCTTCTGGGTACTGTAGCCGATATACATGGGGTTATTATTTGCTGACAAGTACTGGGAAGATTGGTGTTATTTCAGATTATATAATGTGGCTGAGGCGTCCTGCTTCTTGTCTCTGCCACTGTGAATCAACAAAGAGCCATCTGCATGCCATGAGTTGCTTAAGTAAGCAGCCATAATTATTTAGGATAACATTTAGCATATTTCTTACTATAGAGAAGCGTGTTTTTAGTTTGCATGGATTAGTAGTAATGAATTATCTACTCCAGATGTTTTCTTATACTTATTGTGCTTAATCATTTGGTGATTTCAGATATATGCAGCTGGCTTCTTAAATCCCACTCCAATTCAAGCTCAAACATGGCCTGTTGCGCTGCAAAACCGCGACATAGTAGCTATTGCTAAGACAGGCTCTGGGAAGACTCTTGGGTATCTGATCCCTGCTTTTATGCATCTGAGAAGATGCCAAAATAATCCAATACTGGGTCCTACTGTTTTGGTTTTGGCCCCAACTCGTGAGCTTGCTTCACAAATACAAGATGAAGCAGTGAAGTTTGGCAGATCATCTAGGGTGTCCTGCACTGTAAGTGTGACCTGTTTTCTTTTAAATAAACTTGTATGCAAAGCTTGTCATGCAGAGAAGCAGCATTGGTTCGCTATTTAGCTGATTATTATCTTATTGCTGCATGTTAATGCTTTTCTGGCTGGAAAATGCATAGCCTTCTCAAATACAAAAGAACACGAATGCTTGCTGATGCCTTAAGATTTAGACCAAGTCTGGTTCTTCACCAACTTGATGTTAGATTCACCTCTAAAAGGTAGTGTGGCCACCTAGGCTTGGCTGTGGCATAATATGCCTGCCTATCACCTACTGCTTTTGAAAACAACTAGTCGGTTTAATAATTACTAGGACTCAAATAGTTCTGAACAAAAAATTTGTGGGCTATTGTCTTTCCATGAACTAGTGCTTAATAACCTTTGTTTCACCATTTAGCTTCATATTGAAATACTTGTATCCTTTCTGGTATTATGTTTTTTTATTACTTTTTGCACTTTTTTATATTGATAGTTTGAGACCATCTATTTGCCCCTATATATCAGTGCCTGTATGGTGGAGCTTCAAAGGGCCCTCAGCTAAGAGAACTTGAGCGTGGATCAGAAATTGTCGTAGCAACACCAGGACGTCTTAATGATATCTTGGAGATGAAGAAGATTAGCCTTCATCAAGTTTCATTACTTGTGCTTGATGAAGCTGACCGCATGCTAGACATGGGTTTTGAGCCTCAGATACGAAAGATTGTGGATGAAATTCCTCCTAGTAGGCAAACTCTGATGTATACTGCCACTTGGCCAAAGGAAGTTACAAAAATTGCTGGGGATTTACTGAGAAATCCTGTTCAGGTCAACATTGGCAATATTGATGAACTTGTAGCCAACAAATCCATTACTCAGGTGAATATATGGTCAAAATGCAATCCTTATTTCGTTTTCATGCTAGATAAATTCCTTTGCCGATAGAAATTGCAGTCTTTAACATATATCAATTGTCCTTTTATGAATTCAATGTGTTGTATTTTTATTTCTTATTTAGTTAACTATTTCTTTAGGATGATCCATATCTAATACCTCCTTGAATATATGCAGTATGTAGAAGTGATTCCTCCTATGGACAAGCAGCGACGATTGGAACAGATTCTTAGAGAACAAGAAAGGGGCTCAAAAATCATCATATTCTGCTCAACCAAGAAAATGTGTGATCAGCTTGCACGTAGCATTGGTCGCAGTTTTGGTGCTGCAAGTATTCATGGTGATAAATCTCAAGCTGAAAGAGATCATGTTCTCAATCAGTTCCGAACTGGCAGGGCTCCAATTTTAGTAGCCACAGATGTTGCTGCCCGTGGGCTTGATGTCAAGGATATCCGGTGAGGCTTTTTTGTTACTATTAAGATCTTATGTTCTGTGTTGTCCTGCTCAACACCCACAAGTGCTTTGTGATATGGTTATTTTTTGTTATCTTCTGTTTCTCACTGCTGCTCCATGCTTTCTTCAGAGTGGTAATCAATTATGACTTTCCAACTGGGATCGAGGATTATGTGCATCGCATAGGGCGTACTGGAAGAGCGGGGGCGACTGGAGTTTCATACACTTTCTTCTCTGAACAAGATTGCAAATATGCTGGTGATTTGGTGAAAGTCTTGCAGGGTGCCAACCAGCAGGTCCCTCCACAGATCTTAGATATGGCCGCACGATGTGCGCCTGGAGCTCAAAGAAACCAGCCTTCTGGAATGAGCCGCTGGGGTGGTCCTGGTAATGGTCGTTTTGAACCTGGTGCTGGTGGCCCTGTCACTTATGATGGAAGTAGGGAGGCCCCTGGAGGCTTCGGTGGCCGGGAGGGCCCTGGAGGATTTGGTGGTCCAGGGGCCCCTGCATTTGGCGGTCGGGAGGGCCCTGGTGGATTTGGTGGTCGGGATGGCCCTGATGCTGGATTTGTTGGACGGGATGGCCCTGGTAGCTTTGGTGGCAGGAGGGGTCCAGGTGGGTTTGGTGGACGGGAGGGTCCTGGGTCCAGTGGTTTCGGAGGAAGAGGGGGCGAGGTTCTGGCGGTTTTGGTGGGAGAGGTGGAGCAAGCCCTGGTGGTTTTGGTGGTCGTGGTGGCAGGGGTGATTCTCCTGGTTTTGGTGGACGTGGCAGGGGTGGTGATTCTCCTGGTTTTGGTGGACGAGGCCGCGGAGATTTCTCTGGTGGACGTGGTGGGAGGGGGCGTGGATTTGGCGGTAGAGGGCGGTCTGATCGAGGTTCACATGATCGGTATGTCTCAGATGGACGGGGAAGATATGATGGCCGTCGGGGTTTGGCGACAAGGGTAGAGATAGGAGTTACAGCCGTAGCCCAGATAGAGGCCGCTCACGTGGCTATGACAGAAGAAGTGATAGGAGCCAGAGTAGGAGCAGAAGCCGCAGCAGGAGTTGGTCGCGTAGTAGAAGCCGCAGTCGGAGCTGGTCACGCAGCAGAAGCCGCAGCAGCAGCCGTAGTCGCAGCAGGAGCAGGAGCCATGACCATGGTACAGGATCGGAACGCAGGCCCAGAGCAAGATCGGGTTTTGATGTGCTGCCATCGAGTGGAGCAGGACCTGCTATAACTGGAACTGCACCTGTGCCTGGAGCAGCAGTACATCCTATTTCTGCGCTCACACCTATGCAGTCACTGGCCGAAACATCTGGAATGTCACCAATGTCTCCTGATCGCCTGGTCCAGGAGGCTGTTCCTTTAGTGAGTGGAAACATCAGTGATCCACTAGCTGGCCAACCATTCCAAGGATCTGACGCTACAATACCCAGTTTTCCAGCAGCCGAGACATTACCAGGCCAGACAATTGAGCACGCAGCACCTGATGTACAATGAGATTAATTTATAATCCCTAGGGGTACATCTTTTGATCCTGTGTACAATTGGGAATTGAGTTCCTGGTGAGCAGGGTAGCTTTCTTGTAGATCTTTTGATCCTGTGTACAATTGAGAATTTGAGAATTGAGTTCCTGGTGAGCAGGGTAGCTTTCTTGCAGTTTGGATGGCTGGATTTTCTTTGCTGCATTTTCTGTGATCCCCGGGATGTTGACGTTGTGTATGTTTGTGCTGAGAAGAAAAAGAGTGTTCTCTTGGAGCCGTAATCTGAATTGTGTACGTGATTTATCTTTTGTTTCCCAATTTTGTATCTTTCACGAACGTTATTTAGGTTCAATCTTATTTTTTGTTAGATCTGTGAGCTTATCATCGCTGCAAAAACGAAATGATGCTCCCAGTTACTATTGCTCTTTGCTGTTCCCTATCACCAAACGATACTTATATGCACTGTATAACATGACTGAAATGAGGTGACCAACCGATTCTTTCTTTGGAGTTGCGCTTCATGGTATTGTCAGCTCACAAATAGAAGGAAATAAAAAAAAGATTACTGTCAACATTTAGCCTCCTATGATGCCACACCCTAAATCTGAATTTGCACCTCTGAATCTTTGTGTAGTATTTTCTGTAGCCAAGCACGAACCCTTTAGATATGTTTTGAATTTCAGTTAGAACTTTTTGAATGTCTCAAAATTTGATTCGCGAAGCAGTCGATGTGTCTGTCTACGTGTTAACCAGTTCTCTCGGACTAAACTCAAGTCCTCGTTGTAACCCACTAACATAACAGTTACTCGTAGATATCTGCTACTCGATGCTTGTCGCCACCTTCGATGTGGAGATTGTTCCAAAGTGACCACGTTTCTGGTGTTTATATAGAACAAGCAGTGAAGAATGAAGATAATTTTCCCGGCACAAGAAAAGATAATTTTAGAGCATTTTGAATCCATCAGAACGGCACGGTAAACTGGAGAATGCAGCAAGCGAAGGTAAAATGATCGGAGTTCGTTCGTCTCGTTTCAATCCACCCTGGGCCTCACACGCAGAGCCTGCTGGTGTGATTGGCGACGCAAGAGGAGCCCTGGAGAGAGAGAGAGAGAGAGGGAGGCGCCAGAAGCTTGCAGCTGTCGTCTTCTCCGGAGCCGGCCACTTGCCACGGTGAGATTCATCTGCTCCCATGTCACGTCCTCGATTCCTCATCGTATGCCGTGCAAACTCGTGCTGATTCCACCCTGTTTGCTCCTTGGTAGTCCCAAGAACGGAGTTTCCCGTGGTCACCCAACCTTTCCCGCCGCGCGTTCGTCGTCCGCCCCGCCTTCCGTCGTTGCCCGTCGCCGTCAAGCCCCCTCCTTCCTTCTGAGCCCTGCGCGAGCTTCCTGGTGAGCTACCGCTTCAGTTTCCTCCTTTTCTCCTCGGGATTGGCCTTGATTTCGTAGTTGGCATCGACTCCCGCCACCGCGTCACCATGGGCGCCGGCGAGCTAGCAGCGTGAAGCTTGCTCGTGTTCCTTTTCTTAGTCGATTAGCTTCGTAGGATCACCATAGAGCTTGTGCGCGTGTTAATTTGGATAAAGGAGTTGGTTTGAAGGGAGTTCGCGGAACTCCTTTGAGCCGCCGCCGTGGAACTCGCTGCCGGCGATGCTCCGGTTGTTCTCTCGGACCAAGGATGGTTCCGTTAGGTTCGCGTGATCTTGAGCTGCGGTTTGGTGTGCTGAGTTTGGAGTTTAAGTGAGGTGTGGGGTTTTCCCCTTTGGTTGCCGCCGCCGCAACTACTCCGAGGAGCTTGCTCGTCGCGGTGGAAGCGGAAGCTCGTGCTTGGTGCTGGCGGGTGCGCGGTGAAGTGCTGTGCACCTTGGTGTGTTTGGTTAGGGCGTCGACGAGCCGGAGCGCCGGGCAGGGGAGATTCCGGCAGCCCGCGCGGCGGAGCAGAGCGGCGCCGTCCCTCTCCAGCGCCATGACGTCATGCTGACATCAACGGTGGGGCCGCCGAGTGAGTTGGTCCATGGTATGGATTTTTGAATCCTGTGTTGCCTAGGAACTGGCTCTCGAGATGCAACCATGCCCGACGTGTAGTATCACCTAGAGTCCGGATGAGCTCCTGGAGCTGCGGGGAGAGAGTCCCGAAGAGCCATGACACCACGATGTCTGTCGAGGTGGACCCGGATCACGTCCCGAGCCGGGCCGGGGGTGTCGACGAGGACGTGATCATCGAGGGCGTAGCGGCGGAGGGCGAGGAGGACCTGGTCATGCCGGCGGCTGTAGGAGGAAGACATGGGGTCGAGGACGACGCTAACGAGGGCACGGATGTTCCGGACACCGATAGCCCGGAAATGGTGCTGGGCGACCATCGGATCACGTGCGTCGGGGCGGGGGTAGGGACCGTCGGTCGATGGCGGGTGTGAGGAAGAGGCGACGGTGTCGGCGATGGTTACGACGGGCTGCTTGTCGGCGCTAATGAGCATGCGGTGCTCCACCTCAGCAATCCGACGAGCGAGGTTGTCCGCCGCAGTGCGCTCGCGCTCCCAAACATCAACAGCTGCGCGGACCCGCTCCTCGGCCGCCAAAGCCTCGACCTTCGCTTTCGGAGGAGAGTCGCAAGGTCGTCGTCCGCCGAAGCGGTCCGCTTGGAGGCAATCGGTGGATCCGCGGCGGCGACGAGGTTCGGGGGCATGTCGAGGCCGATGTGGTTGAAGCCCAACAGCACACCCATCCATGTGAATGTAGAGGCAGCAGCGAAAGCGGTGGATCGGGGACCCAGAGCCCGCACCCGCTGCAGCTACGACGAGCCGAGGCCCATAGGCCAGGTCACGGCCTAGGTTCGCAGCCTAGGGGCAGGACCCAGCGGCGCGGCCTGTTGGGTGGTGGCCCGCGAGGTAGGGCCCAGCGGCGGCCCGGGCAGCCGCGACCGTGCCCGTGCGCCCGCCTGCGCCCGTGCGGGCGACGGCAGCGGCGACGCCGTCCGCAGGGCCCGGATCGAGGCCGCCTGCGGTCGGATCGAGCAGGGCGACGAGGGCGACGGCGTCCGCGGGACCCGGATCGAGGCCGATCGCGACCGGGTTGAGCAACTCGGCGGTGGCGGCGGCCGGATCGGGGCGGCGACACGCCCGGAGCGGCGGCGTAGGACAACAGGAGGGGAGGGAAGAGGGAGGAGGAGAGCAGCGGCGGCTACTGCGGCCGGCGGCTAGGGTTACGGGTGGGAGGGAGGGAGAGAGAAGAAAGGCTTTGATGCCATGCTAGTGGGAAATAATCTGTTTTTCATTCCTCCAACCCCTAGGATGGGCTATTTACACTATTACATAGGCCTATTACACAGGCTACATTACACACCAACAGCACACATGCTAGAGGGGCTCGCGCAGCTGTGTTATTGTTAATGCGCGTCTGTGGCCAGTTAGTGTTGTGCACTTGCGCGTGCCGGTTCCATCGGCAACATAGGAAAAAAAACGATAGGATGCGTCCAAATCATGATGTCCAAAGCTTGAGGCAGCAGGCCTCTCTCCACGCTGCAGCAGAGGCCGAGGCGGCAGCTGTAGACACTGGAGCAGACACGGGCACCGTTTTCACCTGATGGTGGCCGCTGCTCGTTGAATGTAAGCCTCTCAACCCACACTTAATTGAGCGGCACAATGCTTAGGGGTGTTTGGATCTACCTCGTAAATATAAGTTGACTAAAATTTAGCTATTTTTTCTCCAAACATTACCTCTTAAAGTTTAGCTAGCCTCCTCCTAAACTTTTAGACTAGAAGTCAGCTTGACCTTACTAAAATCTCCTAAACTTTGGATAAAGGTAAGTAAAGTCAAAAGTACCCCTTACCACCTGTTAGGGATAGAAAAATTATAGGTGGAATAACATTTATTGAGGGTTAGACATATCTATTTTTTAATTAGTCAAGGACTTTAGTCATGGATCCAAACATGTACCTCCTAAACTTTAGGTGGCTAAACTTTAGTTGACTAATCTTTAGCCAACTAGAGGATCCAAACACCCCCTTAGTTAAGTTATTGGCATGATCATGTATTAGCAGGCTAGGTTGCATGAAGTGCCGTTTTTTTGGCTAACTGTTTTTTACGCAAATTTATGCGCGTGAAGCACCAAGGGGCGGTTGTGCAAAAGCGTTTGGTTCTAAGGCCTTCCTGCTGAGATTCCAGTCACCACCTAGGGACCGACTGGTGAAATTACTATAACAATTATCGAGCATGGCCAGTGGCCACTAGCCCACAGAACAATGAGTTCTATATATTTTGCAGGTCCTGAAATTGTTCTGGCTTGAAGCCGCATCGGGTGAGACCGAGTTATCATCAACTGTTCGCCTGGTCATCCTGACTGGCAAAGAATTCCCAGTATGCGTGGCAAAGGAGGGGGTGAGCACATCTTAGGCGCTGGCTGGGCTGAGTTCCACTAGGAGACGTGTGTCCGCGTGGGGTCCATGGCTGCTATCACGTACGTTGCACCCGATGAATTGTGCATTACCATTTTCGACGAGGGTGGCTACGAGTTTGCACAGTGCAAGGGTGCACGAAACTTAGGTATGAGCTGTCGTGGTTTGTGCATATGAAAGATCCTTACCCTGCCTGTGGATTCGATGCGTCATTACCCGTGCAGATCACAGATCACGCACCACAGTCGGATGCCAGCACTAACTCGTGATCCTTAATCCAGGGCAGAGGCCCTGGCCCTACTTATAGGAACTCTGCCGGGACCACCAACTGAATGCAGCGACGTTTTTTGAAACTTGAAGCCCAAATTTTCAAAACTCAGATGCGCGTCGAACGAAAACTTTTGGCTAAAGTTTTGAAACCAGTTCGGCGCACGCCCATCATGTGGGAATTAACAGCAATCATTAAACTAAAGCACCCTCTTTATTGCAGAATTCCTGCGCACATCGCAGCACGTGTTCTGGCATCGGACGGCCAGCTCAGGCGTGGGTAGCGGTCACCGAGGTCACAAATTTCACTCTCTGGTAATGTTATAAGACACAAGGTTTTCTCGAATTTAAAAATGCTGCTTAAAATCAAAATATTTATGTGGTATCTGCTTAAAGGGGTTGTGTTAACAAAGGATAACTTATAACGTGACAATTGGAATGGTAGTAAAAGTTGTTGTTTTTATGGTAAAGAAGAAATCATTAAACACCTTTTTATCTATTGTTATTCGCTAAATTCCTTTGGAGGATGGTTCATATCTGTTTTAATTTATCGTCACCACGTAGCATTACTCATATATTCAGGTCTTGGCTTTATGGTGTGGGCTCTAAATTGAAAAGATAATTGTCAATGTTCTATTGGGCTACCTAGTTAAGTAGAAATGACATTGTCCTTGATAAAGCTTCGATGAAGACTTTTATGTAGGTACTTTACAGAGGAACACATTGATTTCGCTTCTAGGCGCAATTACAAAGAAAGATGAGGCTAAATAAGTTATAAAGAAGGCTTGTCGACAACTAGAAGAGTTAGTAATGCAGATCTTCACACACCATAGATGGAGATTTACAATAGAATTGGTCCTTGATGTGTCTTATCATCTAAACGTTTGATGGTGTCTTTTTTTTTTTTAATTTTCACTTGGTGACAAGCCAACCCACGGATAACTTCTTTCCTCACGGATGGCTTGGCCCAATCCAACATTTTTTTTCGGGATATAAGGGAATTTTATTACCCCAGCTTTTACACAAGCCTCACGATTGTTGACCGATACAACATAAAGAAATGAAAATAGCAAGCATCCATGCTATAATCCAAAAGGTACGAATATGAGTTCCACTACTCTCTCTTCAACATCCTGTTGATGCAGCTCTGTTTCTGCAACTGACCATCTTATCCTTGGCATCGACTCTTCTCCATATCTCCATCTTCTTTCACTTTTTCTTCCTGGCTTCGACCTACATGTAATAGAATACTATATAACCAGGTGAACCTATCAAGCAATAATATTTTTTCACTCTCCTGCTTACATCTCCAAATATCACACACACATCCAGATAAAAAACGCAAAAAGGTCACACAAAGGCACAAAGTTATCAGAACCAATATTTACAGTTTTAGATGCTAAATACTGTATTCTTTGGGTTTGACCCAATATACCTCTTCCGTGCTTTCCCATATTACAATAATTTTTCAGACTATCATTAATAATATCTATCAAGCAAGGGCCGTATCTGAGATTTTGAGGCTCGTGTTCGAAATAAAAAAATTGGGTCCTAACTGTTAAAAAATGCTAATAAAAATTTATATATTATGCTCTACACGTTGCTCGATTGCAACATGTTCATTTCTTTGTAGTTGAGTACAACAAAGAAAATTTTGTGAGTAAGATATAATCAAAACAAAGAATTGTTAGTTGAAGAACACATATATACTATTCTAGTTTCATAATTGCATTACAGAATTGCAAAAAGAATTCATATTCACAAATCAATTGTTGGTTTGTACCTGTTTTTTTTCTTATTTCATGATCAGGGAGAAGAAACTTTAATTCACAAATCATTTTTTCGTGATCCTGCATGCTTATAATAAAACGTAGTACTAGCTTTCAATTTACATCCATTGTGGGGCAAGTTATTGGATGGTATCTTAATGGCGAATACTTGCGTGCGCACATGGCCCTGTGCCCACTCGGCCAACTCCCGACGCGTGGTCAATGATTAACTTGTAAGACAATTGATCACTTCATTAGGTATTTTTGTTACGGACTGCTATGGAGGATTACAGGCACATTTCCAAGGGTACGGATCCACTGCCACGCACAGACGAGTCGGTTATGTACCCAGAAATCCATCCTTTCGTGCATAAAACAGCTCAGCGCATTTACTCAAGCTATTCAATGGCCTTTTTCCCTCTTTTTCTAATATTTGAACTAATGGATACAACGGTTTTATAGCTTACACCTCTCGAGCTTTTTCCCAACCAACACATCTTCTCACTTCGTCACCATGGTTTCAATCTTTTTCGACACAGGCAAGCATGAGGTATGCAGCTTCTACGCAGGTACGCTTGATGCATCCCGCTCAACAGCAAGCAATGACCTTAAGCTGTTGGCCAGTAGTCCTCTTCTCAACGATGCAAGTTCCATATCCATAGAAGATCCTATCATGAGCTACTTCTCTTGCACTGGGCAACCATGGATGGACCAAGGTTTTCGACTTCATAATTTGCCTATGCAGACTTGCCCTGTGTTTGATCCTTTCTCAAGAGTCAATGATCCACAGGTCTCCCCTTCCGTCAGATGTGAGGTCAGTATATGAGATTGTTTCGGTTAATTTTGCCTCCTCGTTTGGTATAGAGACATGACTTTTACGTTTGTTTTCTGTATTTATTTATTCTTCTTTATCTCATCCGTATATTATGCCGATTACGACAGGCCATCCGTATATCAGTTTTCCCGGTTAACCGGCTGGTTTTCGAGTTCAAAACCGAACCGGTCAATTCGGTTATGTGAACCTTGAGTACACGCCGTAGTGCCCTCCATCCCTTGTTGACCGAACAATGTTGATCCTTCCTAAATGCGGCAAAAACATATGCTGCCTCTGCTGTGGCTATTTTGGTCACTCCCTGAATGCAGCAAACTGCACAATCCATATTTATACCGGCACTCTTTTTAGCAACGCTATTGTTTATTTCATTTTTTAGAAGGTGATGTCTTCACTTCTATTACACGATTTTAAGAAGAGCTACAAAGGATTTGCTTACCCGCTAGATATTTTGTGTTTTGTTGCATTATTAAAAATTCTACTTTCTCCATTTCTCCATACAACATCTACATGCCAAAACATTGTTTTCACAAAACTTGCTTGAAACAAGTGCTGTATAATCTAATATTCACGCTTTCGGAACCTGTATTTGCAAGAGAGGGCAAGCATACTTCTCACGACTTGGTAGCCGTTGTAACAAAAAGAAGTTTCTAAACAAACTGGGTAAAGATTTCAATATGTCATGCAGACAGGAGCTGAAAAGGAGGAAAACAGAATTTTACATTGTTAAACGCAGGGGAAAAAAATATACAAGAGCATTCTTCACACAAATATCCAACAAAAAACAGACAGAGAAATACTATAGCGACCTGTCGATCCAAACCAACTTAATGAACTTCTCATAAACCCAACTGAAAAAATAGTGAACAACACTAGAAGATGCCCACATACAGTTACATCAACCAGTTCTCCAAATCACATGTTCCAGAAAAAAAAAGGTGAATGCCATGAAAGATTCCAGAGTGACAGCAATACCAAACAGCACACAGAACAAAATTTATCATTGCCACATATAACGAGAGGAGGTGCAAATGATAATCATCTCATTCTAATCACTTCAAAATTTTAACATCTTTTTCCTGATTATTTACATAACTCCCTACAAATGAATTTAACACCCCATACTGTGAAATTTACAAAAAGAATGCTACTACAACTGTTTCATATCACTGTAGCACAAATTCGTATGAATAAATAATTATGACACACGCCAACTATTCACACTTGGTGCCACAATTATCATCACAAATAGAGGAGAATCGTGATATATGTGACCGCTCAAATTGAGGGAAAAAACTAAGTTGTCAAAAAGGCAGCAGTAGCCGTACACTAAGTTGTGATGTGATTGTAAGTTTGTAGATGAATACAACAACAACAACAACAACAACAAAGCCTTTAATCCCAAGCAAGTTGGGGTAGGCTAGAGATGAAACCCATAAGACACAAAGTTAGAGCAACATAAAGGTCACGGTTCCGGCACGTCGATTGCTTGCCTCCAAGCGCTCCTATCCATAGCTAATTCTTTGGAGATATTCCACTCCTTAAGGTCTCTCTTGACCGATTCTTCCCAAGTCAAGTTAGGTCGACCTCTACCTCTCTTTATATTATCGGCCCGCCTTAGAGCCCCACTACGCACCGGTGCCTCCGGAGGCCTACGTTGGACATGTCCAAACCATCTCAATCGATGTTGAACCAATTTCTCCTCAATTGGAGCCACTCCTACCTTATCCCGAATATCTTCATTCCGTACCCGATCCCTTCTTGTGTGTCCACACATCCACCGTAGCATACGCATCTCCGCTACACTTAATTGTTGGACATGTCGTCTTTTTGTAGGCCAACATTCAGCACCATATAATATTGCCGGGCGAATCGCGGTCCTATAAAACTTACCTTTTAGCTTTTGTGGCACCCTCCGATCACAAAGTACGCCGGATGCTTGACGCCATTTCAACCAACCGGCTGAAATTCTATGCCTAACATCTTCGTCAATCTCGCCATCCTTCCGTAGCATCGATCCTAAGTATCGAAAAGTATCCTTCTTGGTCACCACCTGGCCATCGAGGCTAACATCTCCGTCCTCATGTGTAGTCAAGCTGAAATCGCACCTCATGTACTCGGTCTTGTTCCTGCTAAGTCTGAAACCCTTTGACTCTAACGTGTACCTCCACAGTTCTAACTTCCTATCAACCCCCGCCCTACTCTTGTTCCTCATGTGTAAGTTTGTAGATGAATGATGTCAAAAAAAAAAATGTTTCAAGGAGGTAACAACATGAAGAGAAAGATGACAAGAATTTTAACTAAAAATAAATTGGGCAGGAGAGCAGTTCTTCAGAAAGTTGAATGTCAGCATAACTTTGTGGTCGCCTAGAAAAGATGATATATACAATCAATATGCAGAACATCAAAAAGTTCATCTGCATATTGGGATCACAGAACTTGACTAAGAAGTATAGATGTTTTGTATAAAGAACATATCAGGGGCTAGCAAATGATTTGAACTCAACTCATTAATGAATGACTCCTGGCAGAATTTGTTGAATATGCCCCACCCTTCAATACCACCACCGATGAAAAAGTTCGGTAGCAATACTGACACAACAAAGTTATAAGAGCAGTAGACATCAACGGGCAGACCTGTCAGATTGATATGGAACAAGCCCCTTTCGAGTGCCAAAATAAGAGCACAAAGCTGCATAGACAGGATGTATCTACAGAAGCTACTTTAGGGTCCCTTAGATGATGTTTCAAAAAGGAATTTGAAGAAATTATGGACAAATTATGTGAAGCTACACTACACACTCGGGATATCAGGAGTTTCAAGATATTATCGACAGTTCAATTATCATATTCCAAAGAGAAGCCTCAGTAACAGACCGGAAAGAATCAGGTGGCGTCTCTAAAGCCTAAAGGTTACTACAAGAGTTTCACAAAGCAGCAACAGATTCAGATATTGAAGTTGGGGAACAAGACCCTTAACAAATGATGGAAGACATATACTAAGCAGAAAGTGAACCAGCGACACAGAGATTAACCGAGTATTAGGACATGCGAGTTAAGAACAAACCAACGCAAATGGGATCCGACCGAGAATCTAAGGAATAGAATGTGCTCTGTTCACTACTGAAGTTACACCTGACTCAGATAAATATTCAATCAGAAACTTGGACTGGTGGAGAAGCTCCATTGATGTTCTTCCATAAAACTAGGGAAATTTGTATGTATGGCAGAAGTCAGAAGGATGTGTTGAAAATATGATCTGGCCTTCTCAAGCTGCTGAGGGAATCTTAAGTAGACATTATGAAAGCTTTGATCAAATTCTCAGCTGATTGCCTCTGCTCGGAGGTGCCAGATATGCGGGCAATATGGTCATGACGAGATGATTTGGATTCAATGATTTCAATGTGAGCTCCAGAAATCTGCAACAGGCCCAAAGTATCAGCAATAGAAAAGGTACATACTGATAACATTTTCTAAGGGTAATGGCAAATTACTCTTTTTTAAAAAATCCATTTTATATTCCTGCTACAGTATGGTCTTATTGTAGGAACTAATAGAAAAGCATCCTAAACTTAATCCTCTTTTGTAATCAAACTACAAAGAATCAGATGATCTTATATACTGGAAGGTAACCTTTTCTTATATACTTAAATAGAAAAAGAAGAATGCTAAACGGACTAAAATTAAACAAATAGAAGTTAGATAAAAATAAGTGCTTCAGGAACTGGAAGGCAAACTTTAACCAAACAAAGGATATTTTTTCAAAAAAAAATTGTTTTACATATACAAGAGCCCTTCTCTTACTAGATGCAAAACAAATCGAACTTGGTAAGAAAATGTTAAGATACTTTCATTCAGCACATGAGTACCTATCTTCCAAAATAAGACCAAGTTTTTAAGTTGTTCTGCATCCTCATTGTCTATTTAAGGTTTAAGCCACTAGCAATATGGGAATATAAACTGACCTTTCTGATGTTTTCCAAGTTTGAGCCACGTTTTCCCATCACTTTTGGCAGGCCACTAGGAGGAATAGCCATTTCCAAATGTGGAACACGTCTGAACATTTACAATCAGAAAAGAAAACCATTAGCAAGGATCAATGAGCTGATACCTAAAGGAAAATTAGGATGGCAGAAGTACAGGATTTCTAATAAGTTCAGTTGAACAATACCCTTCATAAGACTTTGTTGTAAATGACGGAAGCCCTCCATAGTCTTCATCTGCGGCCTAACGGAAGATATCAATATTACCATAATGCAACAAATTCATATAATTAGGGAATGTGCTAAGACCAGAAAAGAAAAGAGAAAAGTTATGCTAATTCACAAATGAATACCTGCAAAGAGCTATATCCATATGATCTGCTATGAGGGAATATGTCCAGACCTCTCTCATTTTCACCTCTTCCATCATAGCCCATAGGAGCAACTTGTTGGCCATAAGGTAATAATGCAGGCAAAGAAAGGCTGCTTGCATATAAGGGATCAGTAGTGGTAACAGTTAGCTTGTCATCCCTCTCAGAACTTCGTCTGTCCATCCTGTCTTTCAGAACGTCTTCCCTAAGTCTTAAAACTATCTGTACAAGAGCATCACGCAGCTTGTCCACTTCTCCACTTACCTACATGCATTTGCTAGGTGAGAACTTAAAACATATCCAACTAATATTTTTCAAATCTTTGGAATGATAACAAAAGTACAGACCTCAACAAGCTCATCAGTGGAAGATGCCCTCCGGGGCTTATTGCCTTTCGATATCCGGATGTCTGCATGAGTCTTCTTTCGCATGTCGATGACTATTGAACCACCCTTGCCAATAAGACAGCCTATAACCTTATTTGGAACAAGAAGGCGAAAATTCATTCTATCTCCATCAGTATCATTGATCTTTTCTTGAAGCAGCAAAACAGCTTCCACTGCTGCAGATTTAACATCATCTGTCGCCTGAAAACATAACCTAAAATAAAACAAATAACAAGATAATAAGAAACAAATTACATGAAGGTGAGTAGATTTGGTCTAACCTCTGTGGATGTAATGGTGATTATGCTTTCCTCCCGGTCATTCTTTGCATCATCAACATCTATCCTTGCACCACTCTCTTGCCTTATACCCTTTATGGTTACACCTCCTCTACCAATAACCAAACCAATTTTGTCACCAGGGCATAAAACACGAAAGACTAACTCTCCTGAACATTTTGGGGTATTATATGCGGGAATAATTGGAAGGACAGATTGATAAATAGGCAATTGGCCATGATGATCAGCAGGAAATAGTTCAGGAAGATGAGGTGTTGAACCTAAGATAGATAGACTTTGATGCCCAGAAGGTATAGCAGAATCTGGGGCTGAGTAGAAGTTGCTGGCAGGATAGAGAGGAAATTCTGAAGGAACTATAATGTTTGGAGTAAGTTCAGGAACAGAAGTTTCGAGAGGAATGATCTCTTTTGATGGATATTTGTAGATGATGGTTGATATTCCGTACAATGCCTTTCGGACAGCATCAGCACCACCGCTTATCTGTTTAGCACAAAGACATCTTTAAGATAATGGATGAATTGAAGAGTAATTGCACATAAAATAAATAGATAATAGATTGGAATTTCTAGTCATGATACAGCTTAAGTGTGCGCATCATATAAAGCATCATGTCACAATCAGAAAACACAAGAGTGCGCCACATAATGCATTATGAATTGGAATTGTACTCACAATATAGTTTAAGTATGCACACCATGTATGTCACAAACAGAACACAGAAATAGATAGAAGTACAAAATGTAAGAAGCTGGGAAAAGAAAGGTGACAAAGGTGCAATTCGATAAGTTGTTGCATTGGGAAAGTATACCTGAACAAAATTATCAAAGCTCATAGCACAAGAGTGTCCTATGTCGCTTGGATCTTTCGGGCTCACTTTAATGAATGCTCTTGATGTTGACCGAAGCCTTTTAATGACAACACCAGATTTTCCTATAATACTTGCTGCCTGACTAGCTGGTACAAGAATGTTTGCTTCTCTTGTATTCTTCTTATCAGAGTCTATCTGCTTCATACTTAGCATATCCTGTGCATCAAGAATTGCACGATGCACTCTAAGCAATGCATCTTGAGCTGCACAAACAGGCTGGCTGTCACCACCCTCATCAGCATCCAAATCTCTATGCTTGACGTGGCAATAAACCAAGATTACCCTTTCCTGCGAGCCAGGGTAAGGATCAACAACCTTGACCCTAGCATTCGTATGTTGCCGGATAGAATTTATCACATTGCCGTTCTTTCCAATAACACTACCAATGACTGTATCTGGACAGAGTATACGGTAAACAACCAATTCATCATTATTGTATCTTTCCTGGGGATGAGGAAATGGTCTCTTGTGTGGGTCTCTCCTTTCTTCTCTGTCATTGTCCCTTTGTTGGCGAGGGCGTTTCCCAGACTGCCTCATGACTTAGCCAACTGCATAAGAAAACCAATTATAAGATTCATCCAAAGGTTTATAAGGGTGAATGAGAAACATCTAACATCTGCGTAGTTTCTGGAATAAAAAACAAAACAACAGATATACAAAAATGGTAAACTAAGGAAAAATAAATGACTGAACTAACTGTATGATACTGACTTTATAGCTACAACAGGAAACTAAAAGAGATCTATCACAAAAACGTACATATCTACATGATAACAGAAACACAGCTCATGGCACAGGACAAGAGATAGGAACGTAACAAAGGAATATATCTACTTTCCAACAATGTGTTGAGAAAATGGATTAAACAAAGAAAAATTCAGCATATATGTGTGGTGAATCAGAACAAATCATGCAGCCACAAGCTACAGGAAGGCAGCCTGGCGACAAGCAGGGAACACAATAAATTACCAGATTCAACGTTCAACACCAATATGGCAAGAAGCATAGTCCGTTATCAATCATAGTATGTGACGACAATTGCTTGAGGAGATCTGACAAACTAACTTTGTCAGATCCTTAGGAGATATGCTAAAGAGGGGTACATGACAAATTGCAAGATTAAAGTGCAAAATTTCCACCAAGCAATGCAAGAGAATAAATTTGAGATGTGTTATGGTACACAACAATTTCGTAAGGTGCCCCCACCAACTAGGCATATTGTCAAGTTCTAATGAAACAGTCGGCTGTAGTTGACACATGCTAAAGCAGGGGACACAGATCAATACTACAAATTCTTCATGCAAATATGGCAGGAAGTGTTGAAGAATAGGTTCCAATATCAATCAAGGTGCAAAGTGAATGCCTAAAGAGCGCACCCACCATCTAGACTTCATGAAAAGTGATACCGAACTTATATTCAGTGTTAGATGCCTCATGCAAATATGACACAAAACGCAAACGACTTAAGGTTCTGTTATCAATCATGACTGACACTTTGGATTGTATGAAAATACGGGCATGCGCTGCATCATGCTTCAGACAAAAAAAAAAAGGTCTTTTGTTTACATATATAAAATCCTTGATACCAAAAGTCAATCCAACACATAGCAGTATGCAGACAGTGACCTATGGAAATAGGTGAATCTTTCGCATAAATACATGGGAGGCCAGGACTTGCAGCATAAGTAGGAATTGAGCACATGGTACCGAGAATCTCATGCTGACAGACTACTGGGGCACCAAAATTATTGGAAAAACATAAACTGCACCTGTCTCGTGTAGAGGCGGATTTACCTACCAACAGCGCCACAGATTGTCCCGACGCGGAAACTGGCTCGGCGACGAGGAGAAGGAGGCCGCAAGTACGGTAGCAGCGGGGCGAAGGAGCCGGCGGCGCCGGCTAGGGTTCGGGCGGGGTGGAGGGGATTGAGAATTCGAGGGGTTCGACCAGAGCAAAACGAAACGGCAGCTGGAGACTGAAAAGGAGAGAGCCGAGATGAGACGAAACGGAGATCGACTTCGTCTCCGTAGTTCGTATCCAAGTCTCGGGGGCCTCCTCACGATAGGGTGGGCTGGGCTGGCGGCCCAATAAAGGATAATGGGCTGGCCCAATATTGCTGTGCTTGATAGAGATTCTTTTTGTTGCAATGAATTTTTTTATACTTGGAGGGGATTTATATTCATCTTCTAATTCACTTGAAAAAAATTCGTCTAATTGGGTTCCGAGTTTTGATTGTCGAAGAAAAATCCATTTGCGTGCGGTGCAAACCGTTTCCCACGGGCCTTTGGGGCCCATCTGTCATACTCATCCCTACCATTCCCCTCCTCGCTCCCGCGGCCTCCCTCCCCCGCCTCCGCCGCTCGCCGCCCCCGTCACGGCGGCCTCTCCCCCTCGCCCCGGCGCATCCGTCACCAGCGAACCCTACCTTCGGCGCGCTACACTGCCGTCACCACCGCTCGCGCATTCGAGATTGTTTCGGCGCGGCCGAAGCACCGAAGAGGGGAAGCCATGGCCGCTCTGCCGGCGCCCGCGCCGGCTGCCGACAGGATGTAGGTCCCGACCGCTCTCTTCCTTCTTATTTTTGGTTCTATTCCCCTTCGCGTTACATTAGGGGGTTTAGGTGGTTTGGTTGGTGCTCTCGCGCGAGGGTTTTAGTAATGACCGTTTGGCTGCGGGTGGGCGGCGGTGGCGGCTGCACCGACGAGGGCGGCCGCCGCGGGGACTCGGGGACGGCTCCGAAACCCACCAACCTGACTACCCGGAGGTGAATTTTTCTCCCGGCCTGAATGATTAGCATTTGCAGAGGAAACCCCTGAATTGAGTCGAGCCCTCCTTGTGTATCTTGTGTATGAATTTCCGTTGTGAGTTGTTCATTTCCTCCTTTGTGAGGGTAGTGGATCCATAGACTCCAATTCAGTCCGGAGCAAGGTTTAAAAACCGAACTGGCCGGCCGGTTTTTGAACCGAAAAACCGGTCCGGTTAACCGGTAAACCGACGATTAACCGAACTGCTACGATATTTAGCTTTGGTTTACCCTGGTTAACCGGTCGAACCGTCCGACCGACCGGGACCGGTTTCCCGGTTAACCGTGATAACCGGCCGGTTTTAAACGGTTATTTGAACCAGGGTCTGGAGATTGTTCCAATTGACGCCTTTGTTTTGTGACGAGCTTTTAGAACGTTTAGAGTTTGACCCGGGTCAAGTTGTATGCCATGGTAACCTGGCAAACATGGCAAGTGAAGAATTCATGATTCATTCATTCTCAATTTTACTCTAATGTTTGTTATATTGGAGAAAGGAAATTCTGCAATTATGTCATACCCTGTTGAAGTTCTCTGTCACAATACTATCGTAATGTATAATAAAATTTGCACATGTTTTTCTTGGATGAATAAGTAGTTCAGCTTTGATGTTACAAAAGTTATTTTACAAAATGCAGTCACTGGGGATTCCTTTTCTAGGTGCTTGGTCCTGGTGACACTAGTTTATGCATGCTATGATTGTTTTTCTTTCCTTCCTGTCTGATGTGATTGTGACATGGTTGCTAGGGACTCTTTGGCATGGGGAAACAAACCAGCCCCTCCAGCATCAAATGTGCGGGGTGCGTCTTCACTTCTATCTCTCAACAATGATGAAAGTTCTGCTTCGCTTACCAACATAAATGTCCGCCCTGGTTCTGGAGGAAGCTCAGGGTCATCAACCTCTGGGAGTGACCTGCTTGACTCACCTCTAACATGGGGTCGAAATTCAGATCCAGTATCAGCATCGAATGTATTAACGTTACATAACTCTGCAATTGACATAAGTCGTCCCCAAAGGACAGATTCAAGATCAGGAAGTGTACAGATTTCACGTTTCCGGACTTCTTTCTCTAAAGCTCTGAAAGCACCACTAAGAAATGTTGCTAAATGGGTAGGCACTTATATATAAGTCCAGTTGGTATGTAACTGAATACATTTGTGGAATCTAATAATTCATTTTACTAATGCAGGGGACTACATCACATGGAAAGGGGTTTACCCTAAGCACAGATGATTTTCCAGTGCTGGTTTCCAAGATCTCTGAGTCAAAAAGTCAACTAGGTGACTACATGCAACACCAGCTTATCTTATATAAAGTCTTTTGACAGTTTCAGTTGTTCATGCCTTCGCATATCTAAAGGCGTTATTTTGTTTGCACCAAGTCATATGGAATAAAATGAATAGTGTTTTCTTGTTTGAGGAAGGTCCTTATTTTCAGTTAATCTTATATTTCTGTTTCCTTAAAGCTTTGTCAGTTCGGAACAATTTATTTAATCAACAAACAACATAATTCGCTGCACTTAGGGTCTTTTCACTTGCAGGTCATAGTTCTCAAGGGCGACCAACTTTTGGTTCTGGTGGTACGGTCACACAAGATGAACAACGAAAGAATCTGATAGCTGGTATATACCTAATTCACTAATGCTCATTATTTCATACCTCGTACTTCACAGTTGGTTGTAGAAACTTAGCAAGCTCGCTGTCATAATTTTACTTTTCAGTCCACATTGTGAGATTAGTTTATTTTGGCAGCATCATATGATCAGACATGCTATTTCTTTTTCTGGCAGGAGATGATCCTGTTCCTAAAACAGACTTGCCAATGGAAGTACAGAAGACACAAGCTCCCAATATATGTATGCCTCCTCCACGGCTTGATCACTGGAATCCACCTCCTGATCAGCCTCCTGACAGAAATAGAATGTGGCGTAGAGGAGCACATCATATGGTTTACACAAGCCTGGAAACACCCCTGACACTGGCAGTTTGCCTGTTGAACCTCTTGCTCATAATGGTCAAACCCTGCTACACGAGGAGGGAGAAGCAAGACATAGTCCGGTACATGATGGTTATCACCCAGAAAGCAGGAATTCATGCTATGCTCCTGTGCCTACTGATGCTTTTGTCAAATGCCTACCTCATCTCATACCTGGAAAGATCGAAGATAGCCATTCTGTTACACTTGAGAAGCAACATGTCATCAAGAAGGATTTGGCGCTGTTAGATAAAGTAAGGCTTCTAAATATCAAAGCTAGAAATCTTCGTGCCCATAAGACGTCCGAGATATCTTCATGCTGGGAATCCAAGTTTGAACACTCAAAGAGCATTGATATAAAAACATATCAGGTGGCAAAGAACACTCCATTTCATGCTGTGGCCAATGATGCTGACTTGACTAATTGTGTTTCTGAATGTCATAATTTGGTGCTGATTGACCCATCAAATGATCATGCTGATTCTGTAGTGGTTGATCTGTCAGAAGCACATGTTACTGAATCCAGTGAAGTTAGAAAGGTTGATAAATCTGCCAATTGTCATCTACAAAAGGAAGAATCTATGTCAAAACCGGAGGTGAACAGTCATTTATATGCACGCAGTCATAAGTCATATAATTCACTGATAGAAGCTAACAAGGTTCTTCGTAAACAAAAGGCTGGAGGCAGTGGCACTGCTGAACATGATACTTCAACATCAGACTCATGTTTTATTGATTATGAGAAGAATCTTAATGTGCCTCTGACAGCAAATGAAGTCAAGCATGGTGCAGTTTTGATCAGCTCCACTCCACCATCAGACACTGTAGGTGTTACCAGAGGCCCTTTGATTCACAGTGTCACTCCAGCCAAGAAAACTGAGCTTAACTTGGTAGAACACATTGCCCAGAAAAGTGCAGCGCAGTCTAACGACACCATTGTTCGGAAGCTTTTACCAATGGAGAGTAGGCAAAGGCAAATTCATTCTGACAGAATCTTAAGGGAGAGGTCAAACATTGCTGAAAGTACAGAATATACCAGAAATGTTGCCGGTACTCTTATGGACACACGAAGATCTGAGAAACCTCGCATAGACCTCTCAACAAAAAATGAGAACAGGAGACCTGTGTCTCCACATGTGTTTTCTACTGAGAATACAGACAGTACTCTTATGCACTCACGAAGATCTGAAGACAAACCTCACGTAGACCTCTCAACACAAAACGAGAACAGAAGACCTGTGACTCCACATGTGTTTTGTACTGAGAATACAGACAGGACTCTTATGGATACACGAATATCGGAAGACAAACCTCACGTAGATCTCTCAACCAAAAAAGAGAACTTGAGACCTGCGTCTCCACATTTGTTTCATACTGAGAATACAGAGGCCTTGGGTGTGCACAAGAACCACCATACATCAGGTGTTGTTATCAATAGTTCTATCATCCCTGTGCAGCTTGCATCTGTTAGAGGTTTTACTGTGGGGACCATAATGCTTGGGGATGTTTCACTTACTTCTGTGAACGCGGAGGAGAAAACAGCGGTCAAGAAAGTACATGGTACAATTTATGGATGTGAAAGTCCTCAGCAGACAAAGCAATCTGGAATGGATAATCATGGTGTACAGTTGGCAAAGGGTGCCCACAGGAATGACAGTGTCATGTGTACCCCTGTCAAAGAGCCAAGCAAGAAAAAACTGTCCGAGATCGGTAGGCTGAACTTCATGACGATACCTGCTCCCACCCAGTCATCTGGAGATCACAACATTGTTAAGGAGAATGTGGAGCCAGCAGAAATGAGCAAAATGGAGAAACCTGCATGCGAAGAACAGCATTTGCAGAATCTTCGGCAAATTGAAATGGTAGAGATCCACACAACAAGTTATGATAACTCATCAACATCTAAATTGGAAGGTGAGTGCCGTGGTAAAGAAGCATTGGATACTTCCACTGCTACAAAAAATGAAGTTCAAACTGAAGCTGGGAACCATAAGGCTCGTGTTCGAGAGAAAAAGAATCACAGTCGTAAGAAAGCTAGCAGGCGTAGCGGTGGGAGCAATGCTTCAGGGAACAAAGTAAGCACGAATGTCTTAGCTCCAGTAGGACCAAAGCACAGAGAGGAGAGAGCGAACTCTCTTTTTTCAAATGTCATGCAAGAGCTATCCCATATGTCACAGATAGTTGAGTCTGAGACCCATGTTGCCACAAGGTACCATCCACAGGCAACTGGAGCTGTTCTCTTGCCTGACAATAATTGGGAAATGCATCTTACTGGTGGGAAACAAAGACAGTACTATGTTGAGGGTCGGCCAAATGCCTACACCAACTACATTGACAGAAGTGGCACAATGCATGGCTTTAACAAGGGGGTTCCTCTGCCTATGGCTGATTTGTTACCCCAACCCTTCTCCAGTCCTCAGATTGATGCACTTGTTAATGGTGTTCCAGGATGGAGGTGGGATCTGAGCGAAGGCATATTGCTGTCTGACATGGAAAACTTCCCTGGCGCGGGCACCACAAATGGGGACAGAAGCAGCGGTGAACTACCTCAGAGCGTCTTCAGCACTGGCACAGTGGACCTGCACCCTGGGCAAATGGTGGGAGATATGGTTTACCAAGCTGTTAACCCTAGGATCCAGTATCACACAGATCTGCAACATCAGCAACTCAGTCCAGCATGGCATCTCCTTGCCCAACATGACGAGATGAACCATGGAGGCAGCGGCACCGGCGTGTATTGGCCAAAGATGGAACGTGATGCTGGGATGCTGACTCAAGGCGATCCAATGGGAGGTCTAATGCAGGTTGAGTACCAGGTGGAGCCAGTTGCATCTTCTGGTGCTGCGTATGACTGGAGCCAGGAACATCCCGGTTCAAATTTGATGGCACCGCTCCAGGTCCAGATGCGCTAGTTCTGATCGTCTGAATGCCTTTCAGTTTTCTTTTTGGGTTCTAGTTACAACTTGGACTCGTTCATCTTCTGTTCTTTTAGTCCTGCAGTAGTATCACTGTATGCTCTGATAGTGGCGAATGTTTAACACTTTCGGCCCCCAGAGTACGTTGTATCATTGTAAATTTTCTTTTTGGGATTTTAGGTCCAACTTGGACTCCATTTTCTGTTCGTTTAGTCCTGCAGTGGTGTCGCTGTATGCTCAGATAGTGGGTTTATTACAAATGTAACTGGCTGACAGTCCACGCTTTCCACTTTAGTCAGTTCGATCATCTCTGGGACCCAAGTTCTCTAGCATTCACGCATTGGCAGATAATGTTTTCCTCTTTCGGTGGTGTGATCGTCGATGGGCTCCCTGCAGATGCGCACCCACATTATTTATCCAATCGAATTTTATGAAGTTTAGGTGAACCGTTTCATTCATATTGCTCTCAAATAATGTTACCAACCAAATGTCATAGTTGCTCGTGCCTGCTGCTGCCGCATTTTCTCCCCTAACGTTCTCAACATGAACAGTGTGATAATCGTTCATTCATGTATAAGAGAAAAGGACAGGCTATACTGAATTTCCAATTTCGTGATGCTGGAAAGGCTGGTAATTGATCATCATGCACGATGAGATGACAGCCTGGTAATTGACATCATGCATGATGAGATGCCGAACGCCACTGATTGTTGTATGTAATCCGTGTGGCACTTTGTCTAGGAATACTCTTGTCTGCTGGAACATAGTTACAAGGTCAAGGAGGTGAAAGGCTTAGTACTATCAAAGACAGAATTTCGACAGAGCAACTCTAACTGGGATACCAGACATAGGCCCTGGTTGTGCTACTTATGCACCAAGAACATCTTTTCTTTGCATCCACAACCATTCAAGTTGGTGACCCACTGACCACCAAGGCCCCGTTCGTTTCTCGCTCTCTAAAATTTAAGCATCATCACATCAAAGGGAATCTTACTATTTAAAAATATTTCGATCGATAAAACCCTTTTGACAGATTAGTGCTAATTTTCGAGATGAATCTAATGAGCTTAATTAATCTATGTTTTGCTAAAGTGATGCTACAGTAACTATCTTCTAATCACGACTTAATTAACCTTATTAAATTCGTCTCGTAAATTAGTCTAGGAGTCTGTAATTTATTTTATAATTAAACTTTATTTAATACTTCTAAATAGTAAAATTCTTTTTGATGTGACAGCTATAAATTTTAGACCTCAGGAAACGAACACACCCAGGAAGTGCTGATTAATGAGTTCATTATGGGTGTGTTTGGTAGCCTACATCAGCCAGGCTCAATTCAAGCAGCCATCTCGTGTTTGGTTACCTGATCAAGGCCATGAGGCCCGACAGATGCAAGATTCTTGCGAGCCAAGCCCGATGGGAACACAAAAAAAATGAGCTTCGTTGTGGAGCCAGGCTGCAGCGACCCAACGTGAGGCCCATGTGCTCCTTCCCAACTCCTGGTGGTTGCTGACGGCATTCGGCCATTCGCTTCGTTCGTCTGATATCTTCAACTACTTTTCCTTTGAATTTGCGTTCTTTTGTACTTACAGCTGCCATCTCCACAGGCCACAGAAGGCCACAGAAAAGGCAATGAGCATGGCCATTCCTATGAGGATTGAAGTACAGATAAGGGTCACCGATGGATCTGCTATCAGATCTTTATTTTGGCTCAATTTTTCATGAGGATGGGGACGTCTGAATGACTTTGTCTGCTTATCTTTTTGGTTTCCTTTCGATGGAGAAAGATTTTTGCATTTATGGATTCAATCCTTTCTTCAGAATTGTAACATCTGTTGACAGAAAGGCCATGATTCCTCATACCATTACCAACATCCCAACCAAGTTATTTTTGCTTTTTTCGTTTTTTTCATTTTCCGTTTCTAACTAATTCCTGAAAAATCAAACGAAATTTCATCGCTTACTTTGTTTTGAGATGGTCGTATCTTATATTTACTAATTGGAGGCTCTTTTTGAGGCCTCCACATTAATCGGATAAAAATACTAGAAATTAGGAGAAAAAAGCAAAACATCTGGCCATCAAAATGGATGCCTAAACAACCACAACCATTGGATCTTCATAGCAGAACCCACGTAGGGAATCCATGGTGACCCACATACGTATTTTTCACGCACAAGAAACAAAATCATATTCTTTCACGTAAGAACCATAGTTGGAAAAGGAAATTAAGCATTATTGGCACTATATGAATATATGATACATATATATCCATGACGTCAAGGTTATACGTACACAACTCATCTTATCGGTATAAGGAAATTCTCTTGACCTTTCCATGTCCAGGAATCTCCTGTGATTTGTTGACTCCTTTGCCATAAAACAGTGGCGGTAAATTCAGAGTGATAACGTAAGGTATCCATATTGCATACTAGATCTGAGAAACAATAGTTTTGTTTCCTGCATGTTCGTAACCATGGTCATTATGTTGATAAGACGATCAAAGCCAAGTGCCGCAAGTTGACCCAAGACATGGAGCGAATCAGACATATGAATGATGAATATTCGTGTGCATGTTGTGGGAGGCCAGAAAAAGATGTTCTCACGGCGTGGATCACCAAAAAGCCGAGACTTACAGTCCATGGTAGTGCCCTGCTCCATCTATAGAGTGCCACAGATCATATCGTGAAGATTCCTGACATGCAACATCGATTGTTCTGCTGATCAGAGCTGTGTTTCGAAGTCCTGTAACTCCTCAACAAGTTGCAGTGGCTGCCGCAGGTTGAGCAACGATCTGGGTAACGAAATCTTCAAAGTAGATTTATTGCATATGATACTGCACCCTGGCAACAAGTATATTAGAGCAATCGTCGAACAGAATAGATGCTGCAAAAGGTCAGCTGTGCGGCTGGTGAAGATCAGATTATCTGAGGCTCGACAGTGGTCTGTAAGGATCAAGAGTGAGACACATACCCAGAAGTCGTTGAAGCCCACCATATTGTTTCTTTGTCGTATGTTCAGATCGAGAAAACGGGTGCATCAGCTCTTCATGGATGCATTTGTGAGATAAATAGCCTTACTCACATGCATATGGCCGACATGAATGTGTACCCATCATTGGAGTCAACTCGAGCTGCTGCGTGAATAAAAAATTAGATTGATTGAAGAAGACTAATGGTAAATTAGACAAAGTACTCAGCATGCATGGACTGTAGTTAATATATTAATTACATCTCTGAAAAATTAAATTATCTTTCTTTGAAGGAGCACGCAGTCGAAAGCCTTGATGACAGATATGCAAAGATCCATATGAATATATCAATTGATAGGATGGAAAAATTGATTCCGTGCCACAAATTTTCTGCTGATCAGAGCTGCGTTCACCAAGCTCTCCAGTGGCTTGACGGATCCAGGCCAGAAGATGAATAATCTATCAACCTCAATATCTCAATGACAGGTGAGGCACTAGGAGCTGATTTGCACATGTATAAGCTCAGCGTGAATTATTCTTGCATTGTAGTTACGAGACATTCTGTGGAATTTGGCTAAGAAAAAGGAAAGAAAAGGCCAAGAAAGAATCATCGCTAGAACAATTGTTAAACTTAATTCCGTTAGTTTTGTGTTTATCATGGCCATTGCAGGATCTGGTACAAATTCTATCTAGAGCCAAAAAAGATCAACAGCTGGAGAACCTCTTGGTATTGATTGTTGTACACCTAAAGAGTCAACAGGTTCACCTTCTAGCATCAGTAATTACCTTTACCTCAGTATCCAATTTAGAGCAGATGGAATTAAGATGCCTTCAGAATCTACATCTATCGAGTTGAATGGCATAATTTGCATCATGCATGAATCAAATTTAGATACAGATGTGTTAATTTGTCTTTGTAGTATAATTTTTTTTGTGAATCTTTTTCATTGACCCATTTTTTTACAACCCCTTTTTTTGTGACCATATGCTCATTGGAGTGTGCTATAAGTGATGGGTGCCTCTGTCATGTCATATCATCTATCATTTTGCCTTTGAATATAATCATAAATGTAAAAATAGAAATACTTTATGAGCTAGGCAAGAAGAGAGACATGTTTGAAGGCAACCATGGATACACCACGCCGGTGAACAGAGACCATTTTCTGTTGGTAGCACTTCTACTTCATAGTTATTGACCTTTCTTATTCCATCCATCCAACATAAGTATACATCATGCATGGAAGATGACAAATGCAAGGAAGATTATGGAGATTTCCTTAGATCCTAATAACCTTGCTCATGCTCCAGACGTATCGATCTGATTCTTATTCGATTGTCACAGTTTAGTGTAAGTGGCTCATGACTTTTAAATAGCATGAAACATGAAACCAAACATATAGTTTTATACAAATAAAAAATATGGAAATGGTTTATAATAACTTCTAAAGTGACAACAATAAACTGTATGTTCTTTTAATAAAATATAAAATGTTAACATGTTGCGGTCCTCCAAGATGCAATTAATGTGTATCAGCCCTTTTGGCTTATTAGGATTCTATAATACGTCTTTGGTGACTAATACTAATTTTCTACATTACTAGGTGTTTAAGGTATTTGTATTTTAATAAATAAGATATATAGGCATGTTGATGTTTGAGGAACTAAATTTTCTGCGAAGTATTAAGACTTAAATTTCTACTTAACGGGGGACCTAAAATATGTGGACGACTATGGTGGTCTAAATTTATATGAGTGTAAAGGGACTATATAATATATGAAAATTAAATAGTGAAATTCAAGAATATTTATGTTCTTATACTATGTCTAATATCTTTTTTGAACCAAATCATTTTGTACATCAATTTGTAATTCATAAAAATCTAATGCCCTACATATTGGAAGCCAAGTAATTGTGTAATGTTGCATAGATTGTACTTTTATAAGAACCAGGAGTTCAAGCTAATTATATCGTTTTAGTTACCTATATTGTTGATATTTCACATAATAATTTCTAGCCCGTGCACATGCACGGGTTGATGGACTAGTTCTCTCAAATTGGAGGTAACTTCACAGCTGGATGCAAGGTGACTTGAACCACATGAGCTGTTGCCAACCAAACAATGGTTCAACTCAGCCTGGCTAGGGCTGAAACATCCAACCAATCACTGGCTCTGATAGTCCTCCTTAGTCAGACCCAGGCATATGCAGGAAACCAAACACACCCTATGCTTCTCAATCCGGCATGATGGTGTGTACACCGTCTGGGTATAGGATGGTGGAGGTGATTTTTCCTTAATCTGCAAAAAGAGATAAAACATGAATTAACTCAGGAGATGTCATACAGTTAATTAAGCCCCAATGGATATATTAACTTGTTCCCGAAAAGAGTGAATTAAATCGGATGGCACCAATTTGTGCATGCCTATATAATTCGGATGCATATGTTTCTAGTACTTGTGGATGCTTGATTAATATTTTCTAGAACACATCAATGCGATAAACTGAGGACTTACAGTGTGTAAATCAAAGGTGTAACATATCCGTTTCCCATGTCTCTCAAGCCTAAAATGTTTGGATAGGTAGATAGTATCAACTAATTACACCAGTCATAACAAAAACAGGCGCTGTGCAAAACTATGGAATGAATGGATCTGATTCTCCTGCATTGCCTTATATAGGAGTATTGTTTAGAAATGTTAACCTATATACAACGCCAAGCAGATATGCATAAGGACAAATGGTGGTTCATGTACTTTTAAAAGTAATAAGCTTGTACGTTTCCATCTACGTGGGTTCATTGCATTGTTTCCTCACTACACGAGGAGGCGCATGCTTTATTGAATCACTTAACCGTCATAGGACGTAAGCAATTGTTTTCACACATGGAAGTTGCTGAGTAGTAATTTGCAGCCAGTAATGGACAACACTACACATCTTTATCATCAAGATGAATGGCAGTGGGCCATATCTGCACGCATATTTTATTATTTATTCATTTGTATACAACTGTAATATCAGCTTGAGGGCTTTAAATTAGGTTGGCCACGGCATCAGCATAATAAATAGGAGGAGTGGAGTGCCCTGATTGTCGTAGTCTCCCAATAGTCAAAGAGCTCGGTTGGCACAAGTGGAAAGAACACTATCAAAAAACTATGCGAGAGATACTGCTTGTTTAGCCAAGACCATGAACAAATATTTAGGCGTGGGAGGCATTGGGAGGAGGTGATGTTTTTTCGTTTTTCTTTTTTACTCTAGGAGATCATAACTCTTATGTTTCGCCGGAGAACTGAGAAATCCCCGTTGTTTTAGGATTGCTATGCCAGCAGATAGCTTTGGAACGAGGGTGAGATGACAACGGGAGAGAAGAAGAGGTAGACGAAGGACAGAGAAAGTGCACTGATTCGATTGTCTGTTACCAGTTTTCTACCCCAAGAGCAGAATATAGCCACGGCGCGCAGGCCAGCAAGTCACGCGCCACACTCACTCACACACTAGCCCCTTGATCTTGCTTACCAACTTCTGGCACATGCTCTCTTCAGACGAGAGGCAAAACTAGCAGTCTACATTGCGCATTTTACTTCCGGAACGTACGAATGATCCATAGCGAACTGATGCGTCTCTCTCTGTTACAAATAGATAAAAACCTTGCGTCATGGGCTAACGTGCAAATGCCAAATGCGAGCTGTTGGAGAAGTGCTGGAAAAGCCAGGATTCCTATGCGTGACGCACGCGCCATTAGGACCGCGCCAAAAATAAAATGGAGCAAAAATTGTGTGGAAATTACAAATTCGTCTATGCTTGGTCCGAATTCGTCCGCCCCATGTGGCTTGAATTCCTGTAGAAATCAAAATCAAAGTGGATAAAATTCTCACGGTGGAAGGTACATTGCATGCACGAATGCATAGTGACCAACATTGCATGCACGAATGCATAGTGACCAATGTCATAGTCATATTCTAGTAACAAGTTGGAAAAAAGGCTCCCTGTGCAAATTAAAGAATTGGTTTAATACACACAAATCCGTTATTTTCAGTATTAACAAAACAACGCTCAATTTCCTTCCAAATTAAGATGGCCAATGTAATTAAAGGATCAAATTTTCAGGCTTAATTGGTGCGCGGCTGGAATTTCTTTCCTCCGTAAGGTAACACATAAGGTAAGTATATATCACATATTCGATATGACAGGGCTAAAGCTTAGCCTAGAAGAAACAAACCTGAAAGTATACTTACAGGCACCAGTGTGTGCCACTCTGTATGATGCCATATATAGTTATAATATGTCAAATAAATTTGAGATTGATCTTGACTTGTCCAGGAATACTCCTATCTGCTGGAATATAGTCATACTCAGTAGGTATGACAATAACGCGTTTTGAGGTCTCACATAATTAAGGTCGGAATATAGTCATGCTCAGTAGGTTTGACAATAACGCATTTTGAGGTCTCACATAAGTAAGGTCCAGGGACGTAGGTGGGTACTCAAGTGAGTAGTTGTGAGTCAAAAATTTAGTTCGTTCGTTCTGTTTGCTTTATGAGGTGGAGAAAAACATTAGTTTGTATTAGAAATTTTTGGGCCGATCCATCGACAGAAAAAAGAGAGATCTGAACCCCTATTAAGGTCTGACGTATGAAGAAAAAACGGGCGCCTATTGTGCGGGTCTCGCATAATTAATGGATTGGTTTTCAGCATCCAAATTAAGATGACCAATATAATTAAGGTGCATAATATCAGGTTTAATTGATACCTCCCTGTGCATTGTACGCCTATATAAACCCTGGTGGACTCAGTACGAATGGCAATAACACACACTTTGAGATCCTGGAAGCGAAGAAACGCCTCTCCATCTAGCATCACGTCCGCCTCAAATGGAACTTCTCAAGAAGGGCGCTAGTGCGCTGGCGCTGTTACTCCTCATGGCCACGGCCACGATCGTGATCTTCTCGTCCTGCGCTGCAGCAAGTAACACATTTACTTTTTTTGTCGAATTTAATTTGGTCCTTCCTGCATATATTGTGCCTCTCTTGTAATTGAAAGTGTTTGGGTTTCAGACTACTGCGAGGTGATCGGCCCGTGCAACTACGATGTCTGCCACGCTTTCTGCCTGCAGAAGAATTACACGGGCAACTTTGAGGCCTTCTGCTTGCCCAGTTTTTCGCCCAACAACATCATAAGCTGCTGCTGCCGAGTCCCAGGATGAAAACCCATCAGCCACCGTTTACCCATTGGCGGCAACGACAACGACCATATATATATATATTGATCGACTTTGTCGAGTAGAAATAAAACTCATGTTACGGATGTCAGTGAACATTTTATCTCTGCTATTGAATGCTAGTGGTGTATAAAATATGTCTTCATTCCAATTTGCAGTGCTATCTGCTATGTCTTCTTTATCTCCATTGTCTTCTGAATTGTGCCGATGATCAAACTAGTAGTAGTGTGTACCGTGAAACTTCTCATATATAACCCGGTCGGGGCTCAGGTGCTAGGTGCTAGGAAGATCGACAATAACGCTTTTTTAGAAGAAGAAGAAGAAACGCCTCTCCTTCCATTGCATTGCATCACGCCCTTCTTATGGAGGCGGAGGCGATTGTAGAGTGAATCTATACCAAAAAAACACACACAAAAGAGAAAATAATAAGATAGGGCTCCGTAAGCGGAAACAAATCAACAATTGGGCCACCGATTGTGCAACTGGTCCCAAGAAATTACGGTATCGATTTAAAACACACAAATCCCTTTTTCCAAAAATATAATGTCGCTTAATTTCCTTCCAAACTAAGATGGCCATTAATAAGACGTCAAATATGAGGCTTGATTGGTGCGTGGCTGCCCCATTTCTGCATTGAATATTCTACATGCACCTCTATATAACCCGGCCGGGGCTCAGGAGTCAGGACTCAGGAGCCAGGAAGATCGATAATAACTCGTTTTTTTAGAAGAAAGAAACGCTAATCCATCTCCGTAGCATCAAGTTCTCCTCAAATGGAACTTGTCAAGAAGGGCGCTAGTGTTCTGTCGCTGGCAATTCTCGTGGCCATGGCCATGATCGTGGTCTTCTCGTCTTGCACTGCAGCAGGTAATATGACACATCCAATTGTTACACACATATGTACTTTTGTTTATAGAATTTAATTTGGTCCTTCTTGCATGGTGCCTCTAATGACAAATGTTTGGGTGACAGATTACTGCCAGGTGATCGGGCCCTGCAACTTCGATGTTTGCTACGCTTTTTGTCTGCAGAAGAATTACACGGGCAACTTCCAGACGTTCTGCTTGCCGAGTTTTACGGCCAGCGACTACCACAGCTGCTGCTGCCGAGTGCCAGGATGAACCCACCTGACGTCGTTCGTTACTGTCGCCCACTGTTACGGCTGGCCGGCCGGCGGCAGCGATCACGATGGCCACCATCTTATCACGCGAGAAAACTATACCCTCAGGTCGATTTTTGTCTAGTAGAAATCAAAATCAAGTAATGATGTCAGTGAGCATTTTGTCTCTGTTGAAACGCAGTTATATATGCATGCTTTTTCCTTTCTTCGTTTAGGGCCAGCAAAAGCTGCCCTTCTGTTTTTACCTTTGTATGGACCGTTTCTGCTCTCCTTCTCTAATGAAATGGCAGGCACCTGCCTTTTGCGTCAAAAAAAAAAAAATTGAACAAGTGGTAGGTGCTTGTACCTTTGCTCTTAAAACTTCTCATTTCAGCTAGGCAGACATGTTATCACAGGAATCATCAAACCGGTGCAGCGATGCTAAATCTCATCGTGTACAAATGGGCTTCCTAAAAAAAGGACCGTACAGCCTGGGCCATATTTTTATAAGCGAGCTGGAAACAGCCCTACCACATATCAAGAAAGTTTGAGCCCATGGCACGAAATTTGATTAAAAGCTAAGTTCACGGTAATTTTGGACACGACACACACACGCACTCATATAGTAGTACTTACCCGACGAATACGAGAAAGTTCCCTCTGAGCCAGTGAAAATTTCGCTTTTTTGTGGCACTGGATGAGATTTTGCTACACCTATGTGCCACTAAATGTGAACCTACAAAGGTCTGTACGTAGGTGGGAAACAATACTTTTGCACTCATGCTTCTTCTTCCTCCGCTTTGACAATCTCCAAAGTCAGCTCCAAAATCCAACACAAGTACATGTCCATCACCCGGCCAATCGACGAGCTGCACAAAGACCCACAACAGGCAGCCATGCACAGCGCTCTGCCCCAATGGACACGTGCACTAGGCGCGAGGTGTGTTCAAGCTGTGACCGCCGTTTCCTTGCGCGATGGAATAAGGAGCCGCCGTAGGAGCTCACGGGAACCAAAGTTTTTCCGATGCTTAGATGGAATTTTCTCTTGGAATACACACACACGCGCTCCGAAACCCCTACGAGCCCCTTTGAAAGATTTTTTTTGATCGAAGTCAGTAGGGAAGATCCCTACCTATTTTTTTATTTATATATTTGGAAAAAATATTTACAAATACACAGCCATAGGCTTAAAGAAAAAGAAGGAACAACATTAAGCGCGACTACTCAGAAAAGAATCCAACAAAATCTTCACCGAGGGCTTGGTTTTCAGAGCCACCTAAGAAAACTCCTCTTTGAATTGAAATTGCCATCTCTGAAAGTTAACCTGGGCATTGTCAAAAATGATTGCATTTCTATGACACCATATGGTCCAACATCCCACTATCAGAACTTCACGAAAAATTTGGAGCCAAAACTCATCCTTGCTTGTTGAAGCATTGTATCTGGACTCAACGAAATGTTCCAAAGAATACCAAGCCAGGTCCAACATCTTTGGCTGAAAGAACAATCAAAAAGCAAGTGCAGTAGAGTTTCTTCCAAATGAGCTAAACACAGCACACAATCATAACTGTCTAGATGCCTGTGCTTTCTTCTCAATAAATTTCTTGTGTTTATGTGGTCTCTAAAAAGGACTAGCCAGAAGAAAAACTGTAAACGGATTTTGCAACAAGACTTCCATAACCACTTAAACCATGGAGATGCCTCACCGGTACCAATCAATTTCAAATAAGCTTGTTGTACTAAAAAACCTTGATCAGACCAAGAGTATGCACAAATATCATGCTCTTCTATATTTCTGTCAATCATTTGCAAATCCTGGTTTAGTTCATCCCATTCAGCAGATGCAGTTAGAGTGAGAGGCAACCAAAGCATATTCTCCAGATCAGATTGCAAAAAGTCTAGACTGATGCATTAGGCTTTAGAGCATAAGTGAACAATTCAGGATATTTCCATTTAATCACACCCAGATCCCAAGTATCATGCCAAAAACTAACTGTTTTTCCATTCCTTACTGAACATTTAGCCATCATGAAGAATTGATTGGCTAGCCTTATAATTGATTTCCACCAAAAGGAACCCTTTGGTTGCAAGAGATGAGGAGGTGTTGGCCGTCTATATAACTTTTGCCAAGTTAGCTGAACCAAAGGCAATTCAAGATTGTTATAAAATTTATGAAGAAATTTCAATAACAAAGCAGTGTTGTGAGCTCTGAGATTCACAATACCCAAACCCCCTTGATCCTTTGGTCTGCAGGCTTGCTCCCAAGCTACTAGGCAGGTACCTTTTCTGTTAATATCTCCACCATCCCATAATTCGTGCTTCCTATATTTGTCAATCTGCTCAATAACTGTAATTGGAATTTTCAGGGTGCACATATAAAATGTTGGCAAAGCTGATATCACAGAATTAACCATAATCAGTCTTCTAGAATAGTTTAGCAATTTACTCAGGCCCATCATCCTTCTCTCAATTCTATTCATGAGAGGCATGAAATATTCTACTGAAGGTTTGGTAGTTCCCAGAGGTAACCCTAAATAAGTAAAAGGCATGGTGCCCACCTGGCAACCCAAAGTTTGAGCTCTATCTTCCTCTATATTAATGGGAACCAAAAAAGATTTAGCAAAATTAACATTGAGGCCTGTTGAATCAACAAAAGTTCTTAACAAGCCTTTAAGCACCATGAGCTGCTGAGCATTCCCTTGCATTATAATTAGAGTATCATCCGCATATTGAACTATTGGAAAGTCACCAGGGAAGGAATCATCAATTGGATGCAACAAAAGTTTTCTAGCAGCAGCCTCATTGATTACAGATTGGAGCAGATCAGCAGCTAGAACAAAAAGGAGAGGAGAGAGAGGGTCTCCCTGTCTCACCCCTCTCTTACATCTGATAACTTTACCATGTACTCCATTAAGTAGGACTGAAGAAGAACCTGATGTCAAAATCTGCCTTATCCAAGAAATCCAAGTGGCTGACAGACCTTTTGCCTACATCATTGATAGGATAACATGGTGCTCTACTTTGTCAAAAGATTTCTCAAAATGTAACTTGAGAATGACAATTTCTTTCTTTGAAGTGTGGCAGAAATGAAGAAATTGATAAGACCATGCTAAGCAATTCTGAATCGTTCTACCTTTAATAAACCCATACTGATTTGTATGAACCAATTTCAGAATGACAGCTTGCAATCTGTTAGCCACCAATTTCGTTAGCAATTTGAGAGCAGAATTAAGTAAAGAGATGGGCCTATAATCATTAACAGTCACTGGGTTGTCTTTCTTGGGAATCAGAACAATGAAAGAGCCATTGATGCTCTCAATATTGAGGTCTCTAGAAACGAAATCCTGGCACATTCTTTTAAAGTCAGGTGCTATGATATTCCAGCATTTGTTCATAAAAGTGCCATTAAAACCATCAGGTCCAGGAGCATAGGCATATCAGATAAAGCAGCAGCAATTTCATCATATGAGAAAGGAATGTCCATAATGGGTAACTCTATCCTGGCCACAAGTTCAGATAAGTCAAAAAGCATAGTAGTGTGCTCGAGACATACCCAATCTTTCCTTGAAAGATAACCACAGAGCATTAGCCTTTAGATCATGATCAGTGATGATTGATCCATCTTCCTGCTGAATTTGAATAATGCTATTAGCTCTGTTTTTAATAGTAGCCACTGTCTGAAAATTTTTTGTGTTTTCATCTCCTAGCCTAATCCATCAGATTGTGGCTCTCTGCTTCCAATAAATTCTCTTAGCCTCCAATAAAGAACACAGATGAGCTTTCAAAATTTTCCTAAAATTCTTCTCAATCAAAGAAAGAGTCCTCTAAACCATCCAAAAGAGCTATGACCCAGCTACAATTATTAATCTTCTTATTAAGTTTGGAAATCTCTCTACTCCAAAGTTTCAACCCTTTTCTTGTCTGTTTGAACTTTGCTGCTAGAGTTTTAGCTGAATTACTATGAAAGACAGTTGAGTTCCAGTGCAAAGCTACTGTACTCATGAAACCAGATATCCGAGTCCAAAAATTTTCAAACCTAAAAATCCTGGATTTGGGAAAAGCTGTGCCAACTTTAGTAACATAAGGGATATGATCAGATACAGGTCCGGATAGAGTATAAACTGTTGTATCTGGATATTGCAGTGTCCAAAAAGAAGAAGTGAACACCCAATCGATTTTCTGGAGAAGGGGTTATCCTGCATATTGCTCCAAGAAAACTCTCTGCCCTGAAAAGCTATATCCACCAAGTCCAAATGGTTGATCAAATCATTAAAGAGCAGCATGTCTGAAGTATTTCCCCTGCCTTGTTTCTGTTATCAGAGCTTCTAATCAGATTAAAATCCCCCATGAGAATCCAGTCATCAATATCAGAGCAATCAAAATTATAGAGCCAAGAAATGAAAGCAGCCTTTTCAGCTGAAGCAGGGGGCCCATAAATGTTCGTCTGATGAAAGATTTTACCATCCAGCAGAGATGTAAACTTGATGGTGATGGAAAAGGAATTAGCAAGCATAACCTCTCCCCTAAATTGATTCCTATTCCACACTGTTAGTAGACCACCAGAGGCAACATTTGAAGGAGCAAAAGCAAATTGATTAAGATGTCTAGGACAAAACTTCTTTAGGAATTGTAAATCAAACGATTCCTTTTTGGTTTCTTGAAGACATAAAATATGACAAGAGGATTCATCCATTTTTGCCCTAATATTATCCCATTTAATCTGGGAATTAATCCCTCCGACATTCCAGGATAAAAAGAACCAATTTCTGTTGTTACTCATGTTTAATCTGTCACCAAAGAGGAGAGAGGTCTAGCAACCAAGGAAGAAATAAAATAGCATCCAGGATACCAGGACAAACACTGTAATCACAGACAGCAAACGGATAACCATAACAGAAAAGACATATTAAAGTTTCAACTAGCACAAGGAGAGTCTGCACCCCGAACAGCTGATAGTTTGATAGAGAACCACCAAAAGCAGGAACTGGACAAATTGACCGACTACTAACAGAGTTCACACATGAACAAAAGAAAACAAAGCAGGGGTACGCAGACCCACAAAAGCCTTCAAGGAGGCTACACCATGAAACGAGATTACACATCTTCAGAATCATCTGCATTGAGCGCCTCTGCAGAAACAGCACCAGGCTGCAACTGCACAAAGCCGGTGGCAATGGCCCGGATGTTGTCCAAGGAGAGGAATGGCGCTGGAGCAATGTCGGATGATGGTGGGGCAGGCACATACATCTGAGAATCTTCCGGTGGCACCACCATAAGTGGGGAAGGCTGATCCTGGATGGGCACCAAAGCTGCTTCTTCGTTCACTTCCTCCATAGCTTGATCGTTGGCTTCATCTTCCACTTCCTGAGCCACCGGTGCCGGGGTGGCACGACGATAGCGGCTAGGTGTTCTGCGGGCGTTGTGGCGCAGGAAGGTCACGTCCATCTCTGTCCTGGAGTGGTGTTTGTGCCTCTTGTTGCTTGCCCTCTTTGGAAAGTTTGTGCCATCGGGAATGGCAACATCATCGAGAGGAGGAAGAGCTTGCTCCAACAGCAATAGCCTTAGAGGAAGAGCCAATGATGCACGAGGAGGGCTCCACAAAGAGGGCCCTCTTGCTTGATTTGGGCTCGGTAAGGACTGCATTCCGAACCTTGTCAACCTCAACCGAAGGCTACATTTCCTCTACATGCTCTGCTATATGCCCCGCTTCCAATTCCTCATTTATTCCTCCCGAAGCTTGGAAGTCCGCTGCTGCGCCGGATAAGTTACCGGATGGCACAAGGTCATCAGCAGCAACTACCAACATTCGAGGGTTAATTGCCGAATAGCACTCCTAAGGAGTGGCTACTCCGAGAATAGCACCTGAATTAGTGAGTCTCCAAAATAGCACTCTTGATCGGAGTTTTGACAACACACCTAGCATTACCTATTTTCTTTTTATTTTCCCCCAAAACTAATTCGAGTGGACTCTTTTACCCCTGCATTGGATTTAGACATATTTAGGGCTAAAAAAATTCAAAAAAAGGAAAAATATATGAAAAAAATCAGAGGGACTCTTTTACGGTGTACAGAATCCGGAAAATTCGAAAAAAATTGAAAAAAATTATTTTTTTTTTAAAAAAATAATTTCAGTCGTCATGGAAATTTCACCATTACCTTTGATATGGTGAAATTTCCGAGACGATCGAAATCATTTAAAAAAATTTTTTTTTCAAATTTTTTTTGAATTTTTTGGATTCTGTACAATCGTAAAAGAGTCCCTCCGATTTTTTTCGTATGTTTTTCCTTTTTTTCAAAATTTTTTGACCCTAAATATCTCTAAATCCAAAGCAGAGGTAAAAGAGTCCTTTCGGAATTGGTTTTAGGGAGGAAAAATAGAAAAAAAAATAGGTAATGCTAGGTGTGTTATCGTCAAGAGTGCTATTTTGGAGAGTCACCAATTCCGAGTGCTATTCTGGTGTAGCCACTCCTTAGGAGTGCTATTCGGCAATTAACCCAACATCCGATGGTTGCTGGCTTCAGCTGGCGGGTCTTGAATATTACTCATGGTTACATCCCCCACATGCGACTCTTTCGGATTAGCCCCTTTGAAAGATTGCGCCGGCTTGGTCTTGAGATCCATGAAATCGTCACAGCCGCGTCGTTGTCAACGAAGACATTGCCTCCCACTATAAGAATAATAAATAAATTGTAAAGACGACATCTAATTATAGGAATACAACCAGTTGAGTTAGAAACCTAAACAACTAAGATATGATAAGTTTGTAAACTAATTAGTATTAAATAATTATGCAAGTTTACATCTAAGAGTTTTACAAATATTCTTATGCATGTATTGGAATACAATATGATCATTGTCTTCACTATAGTATCACAAGTATCTTTCTTCCATTTTCACACTATACTATAACAATCTTATTAAAGCTAATATTATATTATCATACATATCACAGTAATTTAATGTTAGTATTTAATCACTATATTTCTTTAGTTATTATCTTTGTAATGGTAAAATAATGTAGTCTATTTTTTAAAAACACATATACGAACATTTTAGCCTGTTTGTTTGTAATAGTAATGGGGAGTGTAATTTTTAAACATAGAAATGGTATTTTAGTTTAAATATTTGTAATGGATAATAATGCATTATCTTATATGTCGTTCTATTTTATTACTTTTTTGTATCACTATATGCCTGGATCTATCATTTTTGTAATATGGTAAAATATTTGACTCCAGAAACTTATATAATTTTAGATAATTTTAAAACATATATATGGATACCTCAGTTTATTTTTTCTATTATTAATGGTGGGTAATTTTTAAAACACACGTATAAGGTATGTAAAGTCTAAAGTTTTGATTTTGGTATATAACAGAATTATTTCAATGAGTGTCTATATTCAACAAAGTAGGAGTATATTTGAGGAGTTGCTACCCTGGATGTGACAAAGAGGCAGCTCCCAAGATAAGATGTACATGTTGGTTTAGAATTATGTATGGTGTCAAGTGTGATACTTAACCTTTCCCATTAGACAGAGGTCTAGAAAAAGGGTACATATACAGGAATATAGGATGAGCTAAACTATCCCCGTAAGATTATTCACCATAAGTTCTTGTCTCTAACTACTCGCAAAACTAAAAATGTTTCTTTTCTCAATGAAAGGCTCCTGCCTAAATTTTAATTACGAAATAAAATCAATATATGGGTGCAATACAAAAATGAGAAATCCGACATGAGAAAAAAAGGAGAGATGTTTCTTTAACCGGAGAAAAAAAGGGAGAAATGCATTGTGTTGGAATACATGCCAAATCCATGTCAAACATGGCATAACACCTTTTGACGATTATGGACACATAAGTCCACAGGTTTGGGAACTATTTGTTCAACAGAAGACAAGCTGGACCTAACAAGGACCTTAGTACGAAGATGTTAGAGCCGAACAAGAAAAATAAGTACAAGCCACACTTGGGCCTCGGTGAATAAAAGAAAAAGATTCTGGACTCGGAGGACGATGGAAGAAAAGCTCGTGCCAAAGGGAAGCCTAATCCATTGGAGGGCCTCGAGCCACGTGCCAAAAATTGGATTCTTGCGCACTCTACAATGGATGCAAATGAGGAGATTATTCTGATGAACTCGGCCTCAACGCAAGTTATTCAGCAATTGATGGGTGAAGTCAAGTCGCAAACGCAGTCTAGTGTTATTAAATCCGAATATCACAGAGACCAACTCTCTTGTTGTGGGGACCAAAGAGAATGGTGGGTGGATGCGAGCCGTGTCCTCCAAGGCCACTTGGAAAGAGGGTTTCCCGTCTAGTTCTTCTCCCTCCTTGTATAAAAAACATAAATTTCACAATAAAGGTAAGGAGGAGAGGGACAAAGTAGAGTGTAGGCGACAAATAGAGATGTACCAAACCGACTTGCGAAGTGGCAGTATTCCCGATACGATCGATGCAATCCCAACCACTTCGCTTAGCTTTAGCTCGCCATTAGAAGCAGAAGTCATCATACAAGAATGTCCATGTGAGCTGCATGTGCCATTTGGTTACAAGGGAAAGACCTTGAAGGTTGCAACGCGGCGAGCACTTCCAGGATGAACAATCGACAACATGGATATTCCCCGGGTACGTGCATGTCACCATCGAGGAGATCGATAAAGGATGTGAGGAGCACGAGATTGAGTGCCCCAGCACCGACGCGGGGACCATAACTCTACATGATGCCACCGTTGACGTCAAAAGTCGCCAACACACCGTTGTCCGGAGAGTCCACCGAAACCCCGGCCGAAGCAGGGTCCCGTGCTCCCAACGGACCGGCTCAGCTCGCCGATTCTCGTGTGCGCTGGTGCGTGCCGGATGGTTTTCCTGCAAACCAACAAAGACAATAAAAGGTGTAAAATTCCGGGTCATCGGCCCGGATAGACCGATGTGCAGTCATGGCCGATTCTCGCGTAAGATAGACAAAATCGGCCATCGACAGGGAGCAGCACGGCCCATCCATTTATGTATTAAATGCCAGGCAAACGAACCGTGATACAAACTATACGAAATCGGCCGATGCTATAACATGCGATCGGTGGCTAGCAGCCGATTTCGTCGGTAAACGATCAAATCATTAAGACTTTGCAGGGATGCATTATCGAATAAAATGTAAACAAGGTAATTATTAATGGGATGTAATTAATTTGATAGCAAGAAGATGGTTTAGTCATCAATTAGAGCAGTAAATCGGCCGATCGAGCATCCGGCCGATTCTCGCCATTGATTATAACAATGAGTTATTAGATCATATCTAGATGTATAATGATGATCTATGAAATCGTACTAATAACTCGGGTCCAAAGGCAGTTTTAACAGATTTAGCTAATTGAACATAAAACAGCTAATGAACGTGATAAGCAATCGGCTAAACACTCCGAAAGAACAAGTAAGACAAATACAACCACACAGATCCCGAATCGGCCAATCGCTCCAACAGACAAGTCAACCGATGCCACACGATCGGACCAGGTCTAACGGCCGCGCACGCCCGGCCGATTCAGGACAAGCATAATCATAAACGCCTTAACTATGAAAGTAAATCTACATCCTATCCAATCGGCTGCATGCGCCTAGGACAAGTCAACTATCGCAAAGGCAAACACAGGACACGTCAACCGAATCCGCACGATCGAATCGGCTAAGATGTAAAAGAAATCTCATAGCGGCTATCGTGACTTGAACGACCAGATCCGAGCCAATCGGCGTTGTGAGCAGAGGCCGGGACGGGGAGGCAGGACAAGTCAAACTACCTCCACCACGAGCCCGGACCAGGTCGACTTGACTCATCCCGCCGATACTCACTACGACGGTCGAAAACAGATCTCGTCGCCGGATAACTAGCAATTAAGCCATCTAATTACGAACAATGCGCCGAGAATTAAACGACATAATTACCTTGTCAAGCCAACTTGTTGTCGACCGGAGCCCCGAAGATCCCCGCGCGAAAACAAGTGAAGACTTGACAGAAAATTAGGGTTTGGCGATGCGCCGAAAGTTGTATTGGATGTGAATCGAGTTTACAGTGTTACACCCGAGTACAAATTTATACTCGGCACGAAGAATCCTCCTCGGACCCTCTCCGGGCCGATTTCCTAACCGACTAGGATCTTTTTTCCAAAATTAAACTATTATTTCTAATTTTACAACGCGGGCCAGGCCCATCAATATTATGCTCTTCTCGTTGGCGTCCGCGCACGATTCCCGGGAGGGACGCGCCTTTTACTCGCCCAAGCGGCCGTCGGCCTTCTCGCCCACCGGCCCTCTTTTGACCTATAGTCGCCGACAATGGGTCCCTTGGTCAAAAACCGGCGTCAACACATTTCCCCCGGTCCGGGGTATGCAACGCATGCGTCGGACCGATCTATTCTCTTTTATTGCGCCGGTTTTATCGCCCGTCACTTCTCCATAAAACCCAGGGCCACCCCCGGTTATTCCCCATCCGTTTCCTCTCCTTGGCCTTCATCTTCCTCCATTCCAGCGACCTTTTCCTCCTCGAGCCTTTTCAACTTCTCACCGCGCCGTCGCCGTTTTTCTTCTCCGGCGACCATGAATCCCGCCGTTGCCTGCCGCTGCGGCTGCCGCCGCCGGCCGCGTCTGCCGCCACTCACCAACGCCGTTCCGGAGGTAATGTACATTCGGGCATCCTTCTTTCCCACTTTTGCAATTTTTCTTCGTGTTCTTGTTCTTGTTCATTTTCACAATTTATCTTCTTCCCGTTCCGCTTCTCATTTTAGCCCTATTATTTTTTTTTGTTTTTAGGAGATCCGGAACCAAGTCGCTATTCCGTCCAACATCCCGACCCATTTCTTCTTGGGTCCTATGGGCGATCCCGACCCCACGTACCTCATCTCGTGCTGAAACGAACCGGGTTCCGTTTTGGCAACGAGTCCCCATTATCGGCCGAGTGGACCAACAGCTTTCGGTCATGGCCGACCCCCGTTGCAGGATGGCGTGATTGGTATAACCGGGTGTCGGCCGTCCATCCGCAAGGTTGGGCCGACATCGGCATCGCCCATGCCATCAAGCTTTCTCCGGCCGATCATCATAAGAATGAACCATTGCCGGCGGCCGCTTGCTATCTCTCGGGTCGATGCCCCGAATCGCTTTATGTTTGGCCACGGCCCGGCTACCATGACCTTGTTGGATACAATCATGTTGGCCGATCTCGAATATCACGGCGGAGGCCACTCCGCATGCTGTCCGCATTAAGTCCTCCCACCGGATCAACCCTAAAGACACCAGGGGCTGGAAGGGCTATATTCGGACTTACAACAAGGGGCACGGCACGGCCGATCGCCGCGAACATGTCGCCTTCCTCAACATGTGGCTCGACCACTTCTTCTTTTGTGGGGTCGCGTGAGCCCCACAAACAATTTTCTCGCCGATGGCCGATGTATCGCCGACAGCCCATGCCCTTCCCATGGGCAAGTATCTTCCGGGGTCGGCGTACCTCCTTCTTCACCAGGTTTCAGTGGAGTTGCGCTCCGGCCGATCGGTCAAGAACCCGGGTGGCCCTTGGTGGTTTATCCAAATGTGGTTGTCCCTTCATACCACCAAGGCCATCGATCCGGACCTCGCTGCGCTCACCTTCCCCGGCAACTACGCCGAATCGGCCACGCCCGCATTCAGCCGGTGCATTTCTTTCGGGGAAGCGTTATCCATGGCACCAGGGGCGGCTATGTCGATGACAACCTCGGCGTATTGGTTCGCCGCCCTCTACAAGGGCCTCAACAACGAAAGTACGGATTGGTACCCGTACATCGATTTCTTCGAGAAGGGGTATGACACTCCTTTTCCGATCGACCCAACTTTCCCAACGGCCGACGGGGAGGCGGTCAAGATCTTCACCACCCGCCTCCGCCCCCGTCTCGCCGCCGACGGGACTTATTGCCGGGAGCAAGGCCTTCCGCTCCTATGAATTCTACCACCCGTCGGTGGCGGCACGCCAACTCGGCTTCGCCGCCTGCTCCCCGACCTCTTCTATGTGGGGCGGATAAAGGCGCGGGCTGCCGTCGACAACGCCATTCGGTGGAATTGGCTCGTCGGCCGCACCGCCGATGTCGTCACCGGCGACTTGGCCGGATTTTCCCCGGCGCCCCGAGTACTCGCCTCTTTGACCGTTGGTGGGCGAGTGGAACCGGCACCTCCGCAGCCGGAACACCGCTTCTTTCTTCTCCGGCCTAGTCCCGAGAGAACCTTTCGCCGAGGTACGTGTAGCCGATTTATTTTTGTAAGGCCGATTTTGTAAATGAAATCGGCCACTCTAAATGCTCACTCTTGTATATTCTCTTTCAGTCGGACTCGGAGGAGCCGCCGACCCGCAGCATCGCTGGCCGGCCGATTGCATATTTAATGCCGAGCCCAATTGTTCCGAATATCGGCTTCACCGACCGCACTCCCGCTCAAGCATTTGCGGCGATGAGTCGAGGGCGCCAGCCTGCCCGCAAGGCCAAAACTAAAACAGCCGCTCTCAAAAAGAGGAAGGCTAATGTGCCACCTGCAGTGGTCGACTCAGCCCCGAAGCGATACCGCGCGCCGCTAAAGCAGCTCAGTGCGCCCGTCCGACCCGGACTACTACAATGAACCATCTCCGCTCGCGTCAGGTTTGTTATTGCATGATCGCCGATTCCTTTTCACTTAACATGCCATCTAACTATGAGTTCTTAGCAGGAATCGGCGGTCCCTCTTCCTCGGGCCCGGACGCCAACGCCCGATAGGCCGATCCGCTCGCCGACTCCTCCACGGGCCAAGACGCCGACGCCCGAAAGGCCGACTCAAACAGCTCCGAGTCCGAGTTGTACCAAGCCAGGCCGATCCGAACCCTACGGAGAGCCCAACTCACTCGGATCGGCCTCGCGTCTCCCGAGGCCGCCGCCGAAGCCGAACAAGCCGGCCTCGTGTCGCCCACGGCTCCTCCCAAAGGCACCGCTGCCGACGAAGAATCGGCCGGCCAGGAGCCGCCCGCGGCTTCTCCCGAAGGCACCGCCGCCGATGAGCCAGCCGGCAGCAGCGTCGCCCGATGCCACCTCCGAAGATGTCGCCGGTGACGGTGGATCGGCCGGCCGAGAGCTGCTTAAAACATATGGACCCGTGGGTTCAATGGCACAGCCGATGGACGTCCAGCCGCTTCGCATTGATGCTTCGCAGTCCGTTTCTTTTACTATTTCTTCCTTGATTCGCCGCTAATCATTAGCTTCATCTTACTTTTCTTGGTATTTCGTGCGCCGCCTTCCCTCGTCCCGCGCCGATTTTGGTATCTACCTCTGGTCTCATCACCATGACCGAAATCGCGCGCAGGCTTGAGGCTTCTTCGGTTGATCGCTTGGTGGCCGACGCCCACCCCATACGGGCCCGGTACTTGGAGGTCCTGGACCGAGCTCCCGGCCGATGTGCGCGATGCTCGCATCGCGTGGCCTACATGGAGTACCGGCAAATGGACTTCATCCGTGCCCGAGCAGCGTCCGGCTCGCCACGCGGAGCAGCAGCAAGCTGCGTTACTCGCCGAGAACTCCATCAAGCGTTCCGAGGAGGAGGCCCGCAAGACCCAAGAGATGCAAGAGCAACTCTCAAGTCGGCAGGATGAACCGCAGGTAATCAACAAGGAGATTGCCGATTTGAGAGCATCGCCGGCTCTCAAGGAGAAGGAGGCGGCGGCCTTGGAAGCCACCATTGCACAACTGTCGGTTGATGTGGAGGCTCAACCGAAGGCGACGGACGAGGCAATCCAAGCGGCCGACAAGATGGTTGCCGCGGCGCATGATGATGTCGGCCCCGTTGAAGACGACCCGTTGGTCATGGCCAAACTTGACTCCATGCTGGCCCGTGCAGTATCTCGTCGTCCAAGACTTTTTGTCCCGTGCTAAGGCCGTCGATCATGCTTAGGTGTAATAGGACTCGAACAAAATCTGGTTGTAAATATTTTTGCACTAAGGGCGATATACAATAATATCGGCCATCCGAAGACGATGTTTAAAACATCGGCTGATTTGTCTCGCGTTTTACTTTCATATTTTGGCTAAGGGCGATACTCTTAATATCGGCCGTCTCAAGGCGATGTATATCGATATCGGCTGCAGTCTCTTTTAGGCCGAACACTATGAGTTAATCCAAATACTAGGATAATACCGCTTCAAATACTTCCCATTAAGTGCTCGGCCAAATTCTTCCCCCGCTAACTCTTTCAAAATATATGCATTACCCGGTGCCGATCGGCTAATCAAATAAGGTCCTTCCCAATTAGGCGACCATTTACCAAACCGATTGTCCTTCACGCCGATCGGCATCCTAAGCTTCCGCACCAAATCGCCCTCTTTAAACTCGTTTCTGCACAACCTTCTTATCATAATGGCGGGCGACCCTCGCCTTATTCTCGCTCTATCTTTTCCAATGCATCCAGCCGATTTTGTACTACATCTTCTAATTCATCCATCATCAATCCGTGGTACTGATCGGCCGATAGCTTTTGTTGCAATTCAATCCTTCCGGAGCCGATAGCTGTCTCCCATGGCAGTACGGCTTCGTGCCCATATACAAGCTGATACGGCGCGACTTGCATGGCCCCATGCCGTGACATACGATAAGCCCACAAAGCGTCCATCAATTTCATGTGCCACTTACGAGGATACTCTTGTATTTTCCGCTTGATCAACTTGATCGTACTCTTATTTGCCGCTTCAGCTTGGCCATTAGCTTGGGCATAATATGGCGACGAATTAATCAACTTAATCCCCATCTCTTCAGCAAAAGATTGAAATTCGTCCGACGTGAATACTGATCCTTGATCTGTCGTGATTGTTTCTGGAATCCCAAATCTATAAATGATATGCTCTTTAACAAACGTTATCACGTCAGCCGTCGAAACTTTGCGATAGGGTGCCGCTTCAACCCACTTCGTGAAGTAATCTGTAGCTACCAATATGTATTGATGTCCTTTGCTTGATGCTGGATTTATCCGGCCGATCATGTCCATGGCCCAGCCTCTAAACGGCCAAGGTTTGATCACCGGATTCATAGCCGATGCAGCGCTCTCGTATAGGCCCGAATTTCCGGCAATCTTGGCAACTTTTATAATATTTGAAACAATCGGCCAACATTGTCGGCCAGTAATAACCAGCTCGCCTCAGCAGCCACTTCATTTTATGGGCCGATTGATGTGTTCCGCAAATCCCATCATGTACTTCGCTCATTACCACTTTGGCCTCGGTGTCGTCAATACACTTGAGAAGCACCCCATCAATTGTCTTGAAAAATAATTGATCATCCAACAGAACATACTTTAAGGCTTTATATCTTATCTTCTTATCTCGTAGGTTGGGATGGATTGCTCAAAAATTTCGAATTTCCGTACGCCAATCGGCTTCTTCAATATCAGCTATTTCCAAGCTGTCTTCGGCGAGCCGATATCCGGATGCTAGTTGAGCCAAGTTATTTGCTTCAAGTTCTGCTCTCTTGGTATATGGCTGACTTTAACATACTTGAATCTTTTCATTAACTTCTGGCACTTTTTATGATATTGCAACAATACTTCATCTTTACACTCATACTCACCGGCCACCGACTCACAACCAACAAGGAATCGCCGAAAATTTCCACAAAATCAGCCCCGGCATCGATGAGTAATTCCAATCCTTTTAATATCGCCTCGTATTCGACTTGGTTGTTGGTGTGCGCCTCTACTGTAATAGAGTATCCACGTATTGCCCCCCGAGGCGACACAACAACCAAGCCAATTCCACTTCCTTCCTTGCAAATTGAACCATCAAAGAATACCGTCCATGACACCGGTTCAACGTATCCGGCCGAGTGTTCACCGTGTTGCACTATCAAATCAGCCAATACTTGTGCTTTTACTGCTTTGGCCGATTCGTAGCCTAGATCAAACTCCGCAATTGCCAACATCCATTTGCCCAACCGGCCTTTGGGGACCGGGGCCGATAACATATATTTTACGACATCGGCCTTGCAAACCACAAGACACTCCTCGGCTAACGTATAATGCCTTAGTTTTGTGCATGAAAAATATAGACAGAGACATAACCTTTCCACCTCCGGATACCGCGTTTCTGCATCAACTAATTTGCGGCTGAGATAAAATATGACCCGCTCTTTTCCCTCCTCGTTCTTGAGTCAACGCCGAGCCGATGCACCTATCATCGGCCGATAAATATAACTTAAAGGGTGTGCCCGACTTTGGCGGAACCATCACCGGTGGGGACACCAAATATTTCTTGATATCTTCTAAAGCCCGTTGATGGATCGGCTCCCACCGAAATTCTTGATTGGCCTTGAGTTTTAATAATGGCGTAAATACATCAAGTCGACTGCACAAGTTTGAGATAAATCGCCTAATAAAATTAATCTTGCCGATCGTGGACTCGGAGCTTTGTCTTGTTCGTCGGCGGTTCCAGCCTTTCTCGATAGAATCAATACTCTTAGGGCCGACTTCAATTCCCTTTTCATGCACAATAAACCCCAGTAAATTGTCCAGCTCGAGACACCAAACGCACACTTGAGCGGGTTCATCTTCAGAGCCGTATTGTCTTGTCCTCTTCAACACTTCTCTCGAGATCAGCCACATGACTTCCAACCGATTTTGACTTCACCATGACATCATCAATATAAATTTCAACCAATCGTCCGATCAAATCGTGATATATAAAATTCATGGCTCTCTCGATATGTGGCACCAGCATTTTTTAGGCCGAAGGTCATGACAACCCACTCATATAGTCCCAACGCTCCGGGCATCCGAACGCTGTCTTCGATATATCTTCTTCGGCCATAAAAATCTGATTGTACCCAGCATTTCCATCCATAAAGCTCAAAATTTTGTTGCCGGCGGCTGCATCAACCAACAAATCGGCGTTTGGCATTGGGTACTCATCTTTCGGAGTCGCCTTATTCAAATTTCTCGAAGTCAATGCAGACCCGCATCTTTCCATTTTTCTTTTCCACCGGCACAATACTGGAAACCCACTCCGCATATCGGCATGGCCTAATGAAGCCGGCCTCATATAATCTGATAATCTCTTCTTCGACGGCTTCATAATACCTAGGGTCAATTTTCCGAGCCCCCGCTTATATGGCCGATATCCGGGCTTGGTGGGCAACCGATGTTCAACGATCGATCGGCCGAGTCCAGGCATCTCGCTATAATCCCAAGCAAAACAATCTTTATATTCTTTCAACAAGGCCACTAATTCATCTCTTACTTCTTTACACAATTTCTTGCTAATATATGTCGGCCGAGGCTTGTCTCCATCCCCTATATCTACTTCTTCTAACTCGTCGGCCGACACAAAACCGTGGCCTAATTTTCCGTCTTCTCGGTTCGTTAATCGGCCGATTCATCATATCCTCGCTGCGTGTATCGATCGGCCGATTGTCCGTCAATTCTCCCGTGGGGCCCATCGAGCAGCCTGGGGTACCCGACTCCCCGGTCACAATAACTCCGTCGTCGGTGATGTTTATGGCCTCCGCATCCCAATACGTGCCCGATAAACAAGGCAGGCTCTCCAGCACCGGCAAACTCGAAATCGGCGGTTGCAATGGTTACGTATTTATCGGCCCGTACGATTTCGACCTTGTTGCCGACCCATTGAATCAAACACCGGTGCATGGTTGATGGGATGCAACAGCTTGGCATGAATCCAGCCTCTCCCCAACAAAGTTGTGTATGCACCTTTCCCGTCGATGATGAAAAAAGTGGTGGGTATGGTTTTGCTGCCCACAGTGATCTCCATTATTGCGGCCCCACGCACATCTTGACTTCTCCCGCTGTAATCCTTGAGCGTCGATTAGCCCTCATCATTTCTTCTCGGCGTCTTCCCGAGCTTGCGGTATGTAGTAATCGGCATGACATTGACCGCCGCCCTCCGTCGACCAACATTTTCCTCATTGGTGACCCATTGACGTAGCCGCTAATGTACAATGCCTTGAGATGCAAATGATCGTAGTTGATCGGCTTATCAAATACCGCCGATTCCGGCGTCCACGTAATCTCTCGAAGTCTCCCCAACCGGTTCTTCTTCACCCGAATTTTCATCGGCCGATCCGACAATCCCGGGCATCATGGATATCATATTCACCGCGGCTTCAGCTCCGACCACTTGAGACCGCACTTTTGGCCTCCATTCCTTCTTGGGTTTGGACTCATCATCTTGGTCATCTCTCGCAATATCGTCCACCCTTGATTTCTCGACAGCCGCATTCTTTGGAGCCTCCTCTTCTCGGGTTTTGCTGAGCAAACCACCGGGGCACCACTGTTTTTCGTTCTTGGTTCGATCGCCTCTCGAATCTTCATGGTACCGGTGATCAAACTCTTCTTCATCGTTGATTGGCCCCACCGATCGTGAACGGAGGTTCTCTTTGGCACTACGTATCTCCGTTCATCATAGCCGTGATCATAGCCGATCGCTCTTCCGGGGGCCGATCGTTGCGATTCGTAGTTGCGACTATTCGGCCGTCCCTCGGTAACTTGATGACCCGCCATCACGATACTCTTTTCGGCCAATGCACTCGGGCAGTTCTCGATAGATGGAAGCTTCATGTTTTGGTCCCAAGCAGCATCGAAAGAAAGGACAAGCCCAGGTGTGGGTCAAAATCTTCTCGGCGGATCACGTCTTGTCCGTACCGCTGACTTTGGTCGATAGATTCCTGTTCATGTGCCACCCGGGCTCTTTCTTCCCTCTCCCTCTTCCTCTCATATCGGCGTATGAAACCAGCCGATCCACCGCCGATGGTGTTGATGTACATCGTATTAGCCGGAAAGGGTGCCCATCAACTTTCATCTTCTTCTTTACATCGGCTGCTCGCAATATCCCACCGTCAACCGCCCTCTCGGATTTCATCTCTCATAGCATAACAATCAACGGTGTTATGATGCGAATTTCCATGCCACTTGCACCACTTAGCCATTTTCTTCAATTCTTCTCGGCGTAGGAATTTTGTGATGAGGGGAAAGCTGGATTTTCTTTTCCCGCAGCAGCTGATCAAATATTTCGTCGGCCTTAGATAAATCAAAATCATATTTCTTCTCCTTAGGATTGACATGCGGAGAAAATATCGGCCGTTTGTTATTAGTCCACTCGACCGCATTAATTCCCCCTTCATCTTCCTCACCTGTCGAAATCAGCATAAGTCACCCGATACCGCCGATTCCCGGTGAGCCGGAGATTCTCTTCCTGGCCGATCGCCTCGCGGGTCACCTGTGCCAGCCCATCAAACTCATGTGGGGTAAACTTTTCTTTAATGTTGGAAAATAGCCCCGCATAAGCGATTTCGGCCAACCGTTGCTCGTCAGGTTCAGATTGTAGCATCGTCCCCTCGTGGTCCCGAACCTCTCGTATATAATCAGCCACCGATTCCCGGTTTTCTGTTTCACCGCCATTAAATCGGACAAACTAAGCTCGGTAATGCCCGTGAAGAAGTACGAGTGAAACCTTTTCTCCAGATCGGCCCAACTCTGAATAGAACCAGGTGACAGCGAAGCAAACCATGAAAAGGCCTATCCAGTACAATGATAGTGGGAATAGCCGAACCCGCAAAGCCTCCCGAGTAGACGCCTCACCAAGCCGTGCGTCATACCGACCGATGTGCTCCATAGTTGATGTGTTATCTTGCCCGTAAAACTTGGAAAACTCAGGAATTTTATACTTATTGGGTAAAGCCACGGAATCCATCCAGTCAGGGTATGGTCGCCGATACAATGCACTTTTCTCCTTAGGCTTCAAATCGAACCGATCTTTCATCATATCGGCGATCTTAGCCATGAGGCTATTCATATCATTGGGTTCAGCGATCGCCGATCCGGTCCCCGTCATATAAGCTGTGTTGGGCTGCCCCCGCCGGGTGTATCAACCGGCCGTTTCCGTAAATCCCGATGCCGTAGCCGGGAACAAGAATCGCATGAGCGATTCCATAATTCATGGCCGATTGGATCGGCCGTCCAGATCATGAATCCCTGTCCCCCACCCGATGCAGCTTGGTCGTGGAATACCAGATATCGGCCGTACTACAGTGGGTGAGTTCTCAATTCTACTCGGGCCGGTATTTGGTACGTAGAAGAAATTAGGCTGTCTGTGCCATCTGCGGGACCGCTGCCACATTGGTCGCTGCCCCTACCTCGAAGTCGGCTGTTGTACATCTTGTTTGTCGCCCTCTTCCGTTACCGACTTCTTGGGGCCACCGTCATCCTCTTTGCCTAAGCCGGGTTGTACCGGTACTTGCATTCGCATTGTCCTTGCCAGGCCATAGGTGAGGTGGCATGCCGTACAGGGCTGAAACCCCGTTGGCGGTGTGGTATTCTCGGAGGCCGACTCCCCGAATTGGTCGTACAAGAGTGCCAAAAGGCCGAGTGTACGCAGGTCCGTAATATCCTTCAGTGAACAGTCCGCCATCAACCGTGTCCTTGATCAAATTCCCGATGGTGTTGGTCAACACGCCCGATTGATTGATTAGGGCCTCGATGAACGGACGAGTTGACCATATCACCGAGTTGGTTGGCATCCGGCAGTCTCTCGGGCTTTGATTTGGTCTAGTTCTTCCGGATGCAGAATCCGAGGGATGTCTCCTTTTGTGGCCACTCGCCACGTGTCACTTTCAGTGGCTTGAAAGTACTTTTTCATTGCTTCGGCCAGGTATTCTTGGTACTGCAGCTTTTGTTCTCGTCGTCATCTTCCCCAGTGCCGAAACCTCGTTGTCATCGTAAACTTCTCCATGCCCTTTGCCATCCGTCCTAAGAGGAACCGCAACAAAAATCGGTCGATTTTCAGCATCGACCATTGGTGTTCCGTCCTCCCCGACGACTCGCATGTACGACATCTTGATCTTGGTTGCTTCCGTCCCACCGGGCGTGCCAAAAAGTGTGTTGACGTCAAAAGTCGCCAACACACCGTTGTCCGGAGAGTCCACCGAAACCCCGGCCGATGCAGTGGTCCCGTGCTCCCAACGGACCGGCTCAGCTCGCCGATTCTCGTGTGCGCTCGGTGCGTGCGCGATGGTTTTCCCGCAAACCAACAAAGACAATAAAAGTAAAATTCCGGGTCATCGGCCCGTATAGACCGATATGCAGCCATGGCCGATTCTCGGCGTAAGATAGACAAAATCGGCCATCGACGAGGAGCAGCACGGCCCATCCATTTATGTATTAAATGCCAGGCAAACGAACCGTGATACAAACTATACGAAATCGGCCGATGCTATAACATGCGATCGGTGGCTAGCAGCCGATTTCGTCGGTAAACGATCAAATCATTAAGACTTTGCAGGGATGCATTATCGAATAAAATGTAAACAAGGTAATTATTAATGGGATGTAATTAATTTGATAGCAAGAAGATGGTTTAGTCATCAATTAGAGCAATGAATCGGCCGATCGGCATCCGGCCGATTCTGCCATTGATTATAACAATGAGTTATTAGATCATATCTAGATGTATAATGATGATCTATGAAATCGTACTAATAACTCGGGTCCAAAGGCAGTTTTAACAGATTTAGCTAATTGAACATAAAACAGCTAATGAACGTGATAAGCAATCGGCTAAACACTCCGAAAGAACAAGTAAGACAAATACAACCACACAGATCTCGAATCGGCCAATCGCTCCAACAGGACAAGTCAACCGATGGCACGCGATCGGACCAGGTCTAACGGCCGCGCACGCCCGGCCGATTCAGGACAAGCATAATCATAAACGCCTTAACTATGAAAGTAAATCTACATCCTATCCAATCAGCTGCATGCGCCTAGGACAAGTCAACTATCGCAAAGGCAAACACAGGACACGTCAACCGAATCCGCACGACCGAATCGGCTAAGATGTAAAAGAAATCTCATAGCGGCTATCGTGACTCGAACGACCAGATCCGAGCCAATCGGCGTTGTGAGCAGAGGCTGGGACGGGGAGGCAGGACAAGTCAAACTACCTCCACCACGAGCCCGACCAGGTCGACTTGACTCATCCCGCCGATACTCACTACGACGGTCGAAAACAGATCCGGTCGCCGGATAACTAGCAATTAAGCCATCTAATTACGAACAATGCGCCGAGAATTAAACGACATAATTACCTTGTCAAGCCAACTTGTTGTCGACCGGAGCCCCGAAGATCCCCGCGCGAAAACAGAGAAGACTTGACAGAAAATTAGGGTTTGGCGATGCGCCGAAAGTTGTATTGGATGTGAATCGAGTTTACAGGTTACACCCGAGTACAAATTTATACTCGGCACGAAGAATCCTCCTCGGACCCTCTCCGGGCCGATTTCCTAACCGACTAGGATCTTTTTTCCAAAATTAAACTATTATTTCTAATTTTACAACGCGGGCCAGGCCCATCAATATTATGCTCTTCCGTTGGCGTCCGCGCACGATTCCCGGGAGGGACGCGCCTTTACTCGCCCAAGCGGCCGTCGGCCTTCTCGCCCACCGGCCCTCTTTTGACCTATAGTCGCCGACAATGGGTCCCTTGGTCAAAAACCGGCGTCAACAGCCACAAGTTCCTTCATCATGTGGAAACGATGTGAGGTTTTCCTCTCGGAACCACGAGTTTCTCCTCCCCTTGTCTAGACACGGATCGGTTCATGTGAGTCAACAACTCACAGGGGATGAAGCTGGAGCTGGAGAACCGTATCCTTTGTCGGGTGTTGCTTCATCCTCTAAGCAACAAGATGACCAAGGACAAGACGCGGTTATGAGTACCATACTCGCAGACCCCCCCCCCCCACACAACAAGAAACCGCCATAATGCCCGGCTACGAAGAGCATCAACAGTAAAATAGTCCCCTTTGTCGAGCCTCGAAGGACAACGTGTCCCCTCCGTCAAGCAACAAGCTGAAACACTCGCCTTGGTTGAAGAGCCTCATATTATCGAGCCTCTTCACAAGGATTTTACTCCAGTAATCCCTAGGAATATTACGCCCGCGGAGGGGGGGGAGGGGTATCCGTTAAAGGCGCAACCTAAACATGTCATGAAACACTTGGAGCGAATGAGGAAGGGACCCGTGCAAACAATCACACCTATCATAGATCCTAGTCAATTGCTACAGTATGACGATGACATATTTGAGGGTCATGACGAAAATGAGGACTTCCCAAATTTCATGTTTGGCAAGCCTCTCGTATTTAAAAAGATGTTTTCAAACCTACCGGGAGATGCGGAAGCTACACGACTTGTATGTAGCGACAACGAAAGAAGGAGTGGATGTGATCACTCGTAAGCTTCCAAATGATGTGTTCAAAGATAGACTCGAATCTTAGACAATATTTTAATGATATCCACACTATGTTTTGGCTCGGCGAGATGGACACGACCTTCATAACCTTATGGTGCATGTAAGTGCCTCCATCCATCTTTTTTGTATTTCCTACATTTTTAAATACAAGTTATATATTTCCTTGTGCCTTTTCTATAGCTTGAACTCAATATTTCAAAAGAAGAAATACAACAGACCCGATTGGAAGGTTGGGTACCTCAATTCGAGCTTGATCAATCAAAGTGCGATCAACCGACGGATAAATGAGAAAGACAACATATATAAGGACAAGCACCACAAGAGTTAGAAGAACTAAAGGCGACCATGAAGACAAGAGCAAGGTCTCGAGAGTTGTAGCTTATATGTGCAGGTGCTTCGGGGACTAGTAGGATTGACACGTCATTTACGTGTCTTGCCACTACGAGTAAGATCGACCTCTGTCTTCCTCTCGCTCCGTTGTAAAGCTAGATAGCATACTAACTACTACAATCTTTGTTGCGAGTGGTCATTGAATTTGCTTCCCGATCATGCCAAGACTTGGATATCTATTAGTGTTGGATAGCCTTGACTACGACTACGTACGCTACGAAGATATCGTGAGCGTCATAAATTTATAAGTATAGAAGTATAATTAAATAACGGTAATGTCATGCAATAATACATTTTTCTCAATGCCGTAGTGCTTATATGAATTACGTAAAGAACACATATGTGGCACATTACAAGATTCGAAACAAATATACTTTCGTCACAAATTTTCGGTAAGATATGCATCACATCTAATTGTTTTTATTCTCCTATCGTTGTAATTGAAAATGATGTTATCTATTTTGTCTATTTTATAGTGCATTAAACAAGCACCGGGTAGTGTCCACCGTGGATACTACGCATGTGCGTATTCGAGCTCCGCTGCAACCTACTTGAGCGCCATTAGCCAGGAGACCATTGAGGAGGTACGCTAAGATTGTTTGTGTTTAATTTACATTCTTTTTGTTTTCTAGTTATCATCTACTAACTTTAATAAATTTATTGACACGAGAGAACAAAAAGGCTAGAAAAAGCAAGGATATCATATAGAAAGATACTTAATGAAATCTCCAATGAAGGATTCACGTCGGTGCGAAAATATTTGAGCACAAAGGACTTGTACTAAATTGTCGCTAGGATGTATCGTTTTTTACTTAGGGAGGTTATCAGTCCTAGTGGTCGATTTTTTGACAAGGAAAATGAGGTGACAAAAGGAGCATCGGGCACTTTTCGAGTGGTGCGGTTTGAAACGCCCATATGAGCGCGCTGTAGTTATAGCTTAACAACGGGCCGGGCCAGGCTGTTTTCTTAACGGGCCGGCGCGACCCTTCTAATAAACGGGCCGTGCCGAGCCAGCACGACGGGCCTGCGCCTAGGCCCAAGCATGACACGACCAATTTTAAACGGGCTAAACAGGCCATGCCGTGCCGGGCCGACCCAAGGTAAAAAAATTTAGTTTTTTACTAATTTTAGTTATTTTTAAATATAAACGAGCCAGTAGCTAAATGGGTCATGTCGTGGTAGCCCGATAGGCTTGTGCCTAGGCCCAAGCACGGCCCGTTTATCTAAAAGGAACGGGCCTAGGGAAACCCTTTTAGCCCGGCTCATTTGTTTAGCTATAGCTGTAATTGAAGATTTAGACTTAGTTAAAAAAATATGTGAATTATGTACACTTTGTAATTGTAACAACCCTAAAGAATAAACATGCATCTCATGTCATTCATGATCATGTCATCATGTTGTATTTTTTTAAAACTATTTAATTTGGTGTTAAAAATGCCCATAAAATATCAAATCAGCTAAGGAATAAAGGAAATGCTTAAAAAGAAATAAAATAAGAAGAAAATTCATGTTTAACATTTTCTTTGGCTTAAATATCATAAATAAAGATTTTACAAAACTATCCGGAAATTATTTTGCTTTGTGAAAATAAGTGCAAGAAATAAACAAAGCTTTCCTTTTTAATTTAAACTTGAATTTTTATTTCGAAAACAGTTTGGAATTTTAACCTGGACCTAAAAAGAAAAGTTCTTAAAATACTTTCAAATACCTCCCTGAATTTTCGCGGAATTTTTCGAGTGTCGGAAGTATGCTTTTTAATTAGTCAAAACCGCGAGGGTGTTTTTGTAAAACCGCCGCAGACCCCAAATCCTTTTCGTCTTTCTCTCCCTCCGAACCGCCTCGACCGCACCGCCTCTCGGCGCCACCGCAGCTCGCCCGGGCCGCGTGCCTCCCCTTTCCCTACGCCACGCAAGCTCCTCCTTTACCGCCTCAAACATCCGGACGTGGGGATAAAGCATGGCCCGAGCTCCCCTCCTTTTTCCTCTCTCGGTTTTCTTCCCACCCGGACACCACCGCCACCCGCGCCCCTGTCCAATGCCGGCAGGCTAGCTCCAGCTCTTCCCCAACCCAGCCACTACCACCCAAGGGTTCGCAGGCAACTTCTACGTCGTTTTGTGCCGCCGGCTCGCACCAAGACCCCTCCATCCGAGAGATCGAAGCTCGTCTTCTCCAGGGCGCCATACCGGGTAGCTGCCACCGCGGCCCCAAATTGCTTCCCCACGGTGAGCCTCAAGGTCTAATTCTTCTCCCATGTTGTGTGCCATGCTATGCTACGTCTCCTATAGCATGTAATTGTTTCATCTCTTCGACGCAGCGGCCGGAATTCCCTTCTTCCCCACGTGCGACGGCCGGTCCGCCCTTGCCTTTATGGTGGACACCTGGTTCCGGCCATCTCCACGATTTCCTAACCCCGTGCCGCTCTTGAGCACCTCTTGTAGATGCTGTCAATCATTTTCCCACCAATTCTTGTGCACCACGGTGACCCCTAGGTCTCGCCGGAGCCGTGCGCAAGCCGGCACTCGCCGCCGGCGCCTTTTCCGGCCACCACTACCGCCCCGGACCCCACATCCTTGCTTGCCGTGCTGCGTGGAGTCGACAGGGCCAACCACCCGGTCCTCCCCCTCTCGCGCCACTCCGGCCGGCCGCCGCCGCGCTCGGGCCACCACGGCCATGGCCGTGGTGCTCCCGGAGTTGGGCGCGCGGGCCTCCGGGCCGGAGTGGGCCGCTGGGCCGCCGCAGGTGCTGCTAGGCCTGGCCACTTTTGGCCCAGTAGTCTTCCAATCCTATTTACGAATTTAATTATTTCCGGATTCCATTCAAACTTCAAATATTCGTAGAAAATTCAGGAAAAATCGGAAAAATGTCAAACAAAGTTCTTTGGATTCATAAAATTATTCTCTATTTATTTATGAATTCAAATACCTATTTTGAGGAATTATAATTTCATAGTTTAATTAATTACTTTTCTTTAGTTAATATAACCTATTATTTTATGCTAATTATTATTTGTTTTTGAAAAATAAATTTCTTTAAAAATTAGAGATACTGCAGACGAAAGTTTTTGTTAAGTTAGTTTTCCAAAATTAAACATAAACACCGTCATTTTATATGGTCCCAAATTAATAGCTTAAGTGTTATCACATATCGTTAAGCATTTATAATTGTCGTTTAAAAGCATGATTAGTTATTAATGGATGAACCTGGTTAATTATTAAGTAATGAACATGATTAATGTTTAATTATTAATTAATTAATGACCATGATTAAGCAAGTAATTAACGAGCATGATTAATTGTTAGTTGTTAGTTGCTAATTACCGAACATAATGAATCAGTAATTGTTGGTTAAAGAACATAATTAACAAAACCTTTGCATGATCATATCATCTTCATTCATGCATGCATGGTTGTGATTCGCGACGTATTGTTGGTCGACCTAGGTCCCGACGCGATCGAGGTTCCGTCCGAGGTCGAGAAAGGAGACTGAAGCTTCGAAGTCGACCAGCCCTCGAGGAAGCTAACCCCAACTCGAATCAAGGCAAGCCCCGGTGCATCCCACCTATGTTTTTTTAAAGTCTTTTCTTTTATCACGATAATTGTGTCGTGATTGTGCATTAGGTTACGGGAATTGCTTGACACCCTAGATGCATGAGTAGAATTCCTATGTTACCTGTTTATCCAAGTTAGTGTTGTGTCCCGATAGATGCTACGCTTAATTCACAGGGCTACGGTAGAAGTCGAGTGGTGCCGAGCACACTCGCGAGCTGGTACTGGTCCGATCTTAAAGCATGGAGGCTTTAAGTTGATTGATGTCTTTTAAGTTGAAAGTAAAGATGAAGAGGAAAATGAAATGGAGACCGGACGGGCCCCGTAGGAGAAAGGGCAGAGACGAGGTCTTGCAAGGTGGTAGCCCCGTCCGTGTCGGTCAAGGACCGTACCGTTGTTGGCCCCGTCGAGCAAGTATTTGAACGTACCGATTTACATACCGGTGTTTATGGGGCCAGGAAGCCGAGGTAACCTAATTGCCACAGCGGTTGGATGTAGCCCATCCCCTAATTGGCTGGAGAATGAGGTGAGGCCTCATGTCTCAAAGGGAGAGGAATGGGTGGTCGCTCACGGATAACGTCGAGGACGGGTATCGCGTGGGGTCCCCGGTGTTCTCGGGCGGATGGGAGACTAATCCGGCCACCGCCAGGAATTAGCGTGAAAGGTTGTCGTATGCGACCATTGGGGTGCGTATACGCCGTGTAAACGGGTTTTCCCAGCTGGTGAAATCGATTCGAATCGCTGTCCCTCGCAGTAATGAGTACCGCTTGTTCACCGTGTCACATCGTAGTTAATCAAGTGAAAGATGAAGGAAGATGGATGAAAGGATTGTTGTTTGGAACTAATCTTTTCCCGCAACTTGATTGCAATAGTGATAGTCTCGCAAACCTAGAGATCAATGAACTTAATGTGAGCTAAAATACCGAAAGTAAGGACTCAACTTTTAATGCTGTTTTCGCAAAGGAGTAAACCCCACGACCGTAAAGCCTTTGCATACTAGGCGTCGGCCTTAGCGTGCCATGTTGACGGGTCAGTCTTGCTGAGTATTAGAATACTCAAGGTTTGCTCGTTACCTTTCAGGGAATGAGTCGTGCTATCACGACTTGTACGGTAGTTCCTGGAAGTAGAGTGTTCCGAGGGTGGTTCCCACCAATGGGAACGAATCCCGACGTCGTGAAGAGGAAAGACCGTGATGTACGAAGGGCTCGAGTGCATCACGTTGATCGTTCATAGTGTTATGTTGTATAAAGTACAAGTTTCCGCTGTAATACTCGTAGGTTGTTAAACTTCAACAAGATTTATTATTCCGCTGCATCAATGTTTGTATTTCAAAAACCTGGTTGTATTATACCATGATGTATATATGCTGGCTTGTATGAGATGATACACCGTTGTAACTCGCTTCGTCGAGTGTCCCTCCGTTCCGATTCCCGGGTGTCCCGGAGGGGATGTCACAACTGGAGCTGGTATCGAGCCAGGTTCGGAGGCAACAGTTCATCATTACAAGCTTGTTTTCAAAACGTAACACGTTTAGCGCGTTTAGAACACGAGAGAGTACGGAGCCCTATAAGGATGTAGAATAGTTAGACTTTTTACTAACTCGTTCGACGTTTGGGTTTTGGAAAGTGCTAACTATTCGTCATAGTTTTCTATACTATAGTACGTATAGTTAGTCTATCGAGCATGCATCATGTCATATTGAGTGCTATAATAAAAAGCTAGGGTTATACTTAGTTAGTATCGTAGTGTAGAGTTAGTTCCCTATGGAGGGCTTTAGAAGGAGTTTATGCGAGTGAAATAGACGGCAAGCGTAACTCTTCCACCGAGGCAATGGAATGGAAAATTCCAGATCTTCATCTACGGATGATTAAAGGGAACCGGAGAGAAGGATGATCAGGTGTAGTTATCAAGGAGCCCTATGCGAGCTATGGATTTAAAAGGATAGATTTAAGAGGCTCGTACGAATGGGCACCACAAGTGAATCTGGGGTTGGAATGAGAGATAGTGCACCTCTTATATATACACTCGCTTGTGCTTTGGAACTTTAACGTGCTCTACCGTTGGTGTCCTTATATTCTAAATTTGGATCAGTGACACTAATACCTAGTTTTATAACAGAATGGAACAAACTAGAAGAGGAAACCATCCCGAAAGCTCCCGAGCAAGATGTTCGAGAGACAACGTCAACTCCACCTACCCCGGCACAAGCTATTGCCACTATATTGGAGTCTCGTGAAGAGCAACGGGAACTTCTTCAGCAGCTTGTTCGGAATACGGCCCCACCGGCCGGTGGTCAAGATCAGCATGCTCCACCAGTTCACGTTACATATTCGGATTTCCTGGCTACCGGGCCCCCAAATTTTTCGGATGAGGGAGATCCTCCGGAAGCGGACCATTGGCTACGTACTATCGAGTCGAAGCCGGAGCTCCTACCATGCACGTAGTATCGGAAGACTATCTTTGCCGCTCGAGCAACTAGAAGGATTTGTTCGGAGCATGGTGGGCTAATTACAAGGCCATGATTCCCGAAGGTTACCAAGTACTATGGCAGGAATTCACAAAGGCTTTTCGTGAACATCATATTTCCGAAGGTATCCTGAACCAAAAGCGTAAGGAGTTTCTAGCGCTCGAAGCAAGGTGATATGACCGTACACTCTTATTCAAAGTTGTTCAACCGTCCGGCTCAATATGCTCCTCGTAATGTGGACACCGACGCCAAGAAGAAAGAATGCTTCAAGCAAGGACTTACTACCAAGTTACAATCCCGGCTTGTTTTGGATCGAGGAGTTAGTTTCAATGAGTTGGTAAGTGATGCTATACTCATGGAGGATGCTATTCGTGTTCATCAAGAAGAGAAGGCTAAGAAGAGAGCAGCCAATGAACAAGGAAGTAAAGTGCCCCCAAGTATCGTCTAGTCCACATTTCTGCAGCAGACCAAAGATTCAAGCCTATGCCATCGGATCCCAATTCTCACCGGCCATCTCGAGTATCAACAACGGATGTTGTCCGGTTCAGTGGTCCAACAATCGGACCCATCAAGTATATGCTCCTTATCCCAAACTCCACGATCCGTTGACCATCTATGCTATAACAATGATTGTCATGGACAAGTGGCTCAAGATTGTGTCGCACCAACAGAGCAGAAATTGGCAATACGTCCTCAAAGAAAAGCGGTTGGTCGACGGAAGAATGCACTGAAATATGGTAAGATGAAGACTGGTCGTGTCAACTTCACCACAGCCGAAGAGATTCCGAAAGGGTCACAAGTCATGGCTGGTTTGTTTTCTATCGACCATCATGATGCCATTATTTTATTTGACTCGGGAGCAACCCACAACTTCATCAAGCAAAGGATATGTTCAAAAACACAATCTTCCCTCATGCAAGATGACTTACCCACATCTCATATCATCGCCTGGAGGTAATATACTTGCAGATCAAAGTACTACGGAGCTACAGTTGAAATTGGGTCATAAGGATTATCCCACCTCCTTTATAGTCTTAAATGGACAAGGATTGGATGCAATTCTTGGCATGAGCTGGATGAAGTATCATAAGGCAGTGTTGGATATAGATGCTTTTGCGGTTCACTCGAATTCTCCTCTCCACGGACGAGATTGCTTTCAGTTGACTTCTGCCCAAACTATTCCTCCAATAATTTATAAGACTACCGGTAAAAGTTTGGAAGACATTCCTATAGTTTGTGAGTACCCGGATGTATTTCCGGAAGACTTACTCGGTTTACCGCCGGATAGAGCGGTAGAGTTTAAGATAGAACTACAGCACTGGAACAGCACCAATATCAAGAAGGCCGTATCGGATGCCGCCGAATGAGCTGGCGAGTTGAAGGTGCAACTAAAGGAATTATTGGACAAGGGATATATTCGTCCAAGTTCGTCACCACGGGGATGCCCAGCCTTGTTCGTAAAGAAGAAGGACAAGACATTAAGGCTATGTGTGGATTATAGGCCTTTGAATGCCGTCACCATCAAGAATAAGTACCCTCTTCCAAGGATTGATATCTTGTTTGATCAACCGATAGGAGCCAAGATCTTCTCTAAGATAGACCTTCGTTCCGGATATCACCGGATTAAGATAAGAACCGAAGACATACCAAAGACTGCATTCTCCACAAGGTATGGACTTTATGAGTACCTGGTGATGTCATTTGGATTGACTAATGCACCAGCACATTTCATGTATCTCATGAATTCTGTGTTCATGTCGGAGCTAGACAAGTTTGTCGTGGTGTTCATTGACGACATCCTGATCTACTCTAAGTCGGAAGAGGAACATGCTAATCACTTACGAGTGATGTTACAACGACTAAGGGATCATCAGCTTTATGCTAAGTTCAGCAAGTGTGAGTTTTGGTCGAAGGAAGTGCCGTTCCTAGGTCATGTTATATCAGCTGAAGGAGTGGCAGTTGATCCCGAGCAAAGTTCAAGACGTGTTGGATTGGAAGCCGCCGAAGTCGGTTTTGCAAATCGGGAGTTTCTTAGGATTGGCTGGTTATTATAGAAGGTTTATTCCAAACTTCTCAAAGATCGCCAAGCCAATGACTAAGCTATTGGAGAAGAATAAAAAGTATATATGGAGCAAAGAATGTGAAGAAGCTTTCCAAACATTGAAGAAGTTGTTGACTACAGCTCCTGTACTTGCTCAGCCGGATCCGACGAAGCCTTTTGATGTATACTCGTGATGCCTCCGGAACAGGACTTGGATGTGTTCTAATGCAAGAAGGACGAGTGATCGCTTATGCCTCTCGACAACTCAGGCGTCATGAGGAACACTATCCCACACATGATCCGGAGTTAGCAGCAGTCGTTCTAGCATTGAAAAGCTGGAGACATTATCTCTTGGGAAATTTAGTACATCTCTACACGGACCACAAGAGTCTCAAGTACATCTTTACCCAAGCGAGATCTAAACATGCGCCAACGAAGATGGTTGGAATTAATCAAGGATTATGAGCTGGAAATTCACTACCACCCGGGCAAGGCAAACGTGGTAGCTGATGCTTTAAGTCGCAAGGTTCATTGCAATAATCTCACGAGCGCAACTCTTGATTCAAGCATCTCCACCCGAAAGTGAGGAGCCAAATCTTCGGATTATTCCGTATGGAGCCTTGACCAATTTGGCTCTTATTCCTACCATTCGTGAAGAAGTGGTAGCAGCTCGAGCAAAAGGATGTTGGTATGGAACACATCGAAGACGACTCCGGAAGGGTGAAGTCAAGTGTTTCCAAATAGATGACGAAGGTGTTATCTGGTTCAAGAATAGGCTAGTAGTGCCTAAGAACTGGGAACTTCGCAAGAAGATAATGGATGAAGCCCATATGTCCAAGTATTCTATTCATCCTGGAACCAATAAGATGTATCAAGACTTAAAGAAAAGATTTTGGTGGACAAGAATGAAACGAGAGATAGCAAGGTATGTCAACGAGTGTGATACCTGTCGGCGTGTCAAAGCGGAACATTTGAAGCAAGCAGGTCCACTTCAAGCTCCGAGCATACCTGAATGGAAATGGGAAGATATCAGCATGGACTTTATTGTTGGATTACCGATGACTCCACGGAAGCACGACTCCATCCGGGTCATAGTTGACAGATTGACCAAGTCGACTCATTTTATACCGGTACATACCAACTACAAGACCAAGCAATATGCAGATCTATATATTTCACGTATTCTATGTTTGCATGGAGTACCCAAGACCATCATCTCGGATCGAGGAGCTCAATTTGTCTCTAGATTTTGGGAACAGCTTGCATGAGTCGTTAGGAACGAAGTTGATTCGGAGCTCAGCTTATCATCCCCAAACGGATGGACAAACAGAAAGAATCAATCAATATCTCGAGGATATGCTTCGAGCATGTGTTTTGACCTACGGTAAAGATTGGGAGAAATGTTTACCGCTGGCAGAATTCTCGTACAACAACAGCTATCAAGAGAGTGCCGGAATGTCACCATTCCAAGCTCGTATGGACGTAGTCGTCGCACACCATTGAATTGGTCCGAAAGTGGAGAAAGAGTAATATTTGGACCGGATTTAGTGAAGGATGCTCGAAGAGCAAGTACGTCTCATTCAACGGAACCTCAAGAGAGCTAAGTCTCGACGGATCGGCTATGCCGATAAAAGACGTCGAGAGTTGGTATTCAAGGTTGGAGACCAAGTCTATCTTCGAGTATCTCCTACTAAAGGCGTTCAAAGGTTTGGAATCAAGGGCAAGTTAGCACCACGATACATCGGACCTTTTCCAATCCTAGAAAGATGTGGAGCTGTAGCATATCGTTTGGAGTTGCCAACACACTTGTCGGGTATACATAACATATTTCATGTATCTCAACCGAAGAAGTGTTTGAACCCGCCGGTGGATATACCGACAGACTGAAGTGGAACGAGTTACAACCGGACTTGACGTATGACGAACGTCCGGTCAAAGTCCTCGACACCAAGGATCGAGTAACTCGACATAGAACCAGCAAGTTCTACAAGATTCAATGGAGCAATCACTCGGAAGCTGAAGCTACTTGGGAACAAGAAGAGTTTCTTCGATCAAACTATCCCGAGTTCTTTAGCACTATCGTCTAGTCGCTTCCAATCGTGAATCTCGGGACGAGATTCCTGTAAGGGGGAGGGCTGTAACAACCCTAAAGAATAAACATGCATCTCATGTCATTCATGATCATGTCATCATGTTGTATTTTTTAAAACTATTTAATTTGGTGTTAAAAATGCCCATAAAATATCAAATCAGCTAAGGAATAAAGGAAATGCTTAAAAAGAAATAAAATAAGAAGAAAATTCATGTTTAACATTTTCTTTGGCTTAAATATCATAAATAAAGATTTTACAAAACTATCCGGAAATTATTTTGCTTTGTGAAAATAAGTGCAAGAAATAAACAAAGCTTTCCTTTTTAATTTAAACTTGAATTTTTATTTCGAAAACAGTTTGGAATTTTAACCTGGACCTAAAAAGAAAAGTGCTTAAAATACTTTCAAATACCTCCCTGAATTTTCGCGGAATTTTTCGAGTGTCGGAAGTATGCTTTTTAATTAGTCAAAACCGCGAGGGTGTTTTTGTTAAACTGCCGCAGCCCCAAATCCTTTTCGTCTTTCTCTCCCTCCGAACCGCCTCGACCGCACCGCCTCTCGGCGCCACCGCAGCTCGCCCGGGCCGCGTGCCTCCCCTTTCCCTGCGCCACGCAAGCTCCTCCTTTACCGCCTCAAACATCCGGACGTGGGGATAAAGCATGGCCCGAGCTCCCCTCCTTTTTCCTCTCCGGTTTTCTTCCCACCCGGACACCACCGCCACCCGCGCCCCTGTCCAATGCCGGCAGGCTAGCTCCAGCTCTTCCCCAACCCAGCCACTACCACCCAAGGGTTCGCGAGCAACTTCTACGTCGTTTTGTGCCGCCGGCTCGCACCAAGACCCCTCCATCCGAGAGATCGAAGCTCGTCTTCTCCAGGGCGCCATACCGGGTAGCTGCCACCGCGGCCCCAAATTGCTTCCCCACGGTGAGCCTCAAGGTCTAATTCTTCTCCCATGTTGTGTGCCATGCTATGCTACGTCTCCTATAGCATGTAATTGTTTCATCTCTTCGACGCAGCGGCCGGAATTCCCTTCTTCCCCACGTGCGACGGCCGGTCCGCCCTTGCCTTTATGGTGGACACCTGGTTCCGGCCATCTCCACGATTTCCTAACCCCGTGCCGCTCTTGAGCACCTCTTGTAGATGCTGTCAATCATTTTCCCACCAATTCTTGTGCACCACGGTGACCCCTAGGTCTCGCCGGAGCCGTGCGCAAGCCGGCACTCGCCGCCGGCGCCTTTTCCGGCCACCACTACCGCCCCGGACCCCACATCCTTGCTTGCCGTGCTGCGTGGAGTCGACAGGGCCAACCACCCGGTCCTCCCCCCTCTCGCGCCACTCCGGCCGGCCGCCGCCGCGCTCGAGCCACCACGGCCATGGCCGTGGTGCTCCCGGAGTTGGGCGCGCGGGCCTCTGGGCCGGAGTGGGCCAGCTGGGCCGCCGCAGTGCTGCTAGGGCCCGGCCACTTTTGGCCCGATAGTCTTCCAATCCTATTTACGAATTTAATTATTTCCGGATTCCATTCAAACTTCAAATATTCGTAGAAAATTCAGGAAAAATCGGAAAAATGTCAAACAAAGTTCTTTGGATTCATAAAATTATTCTCTATTTATTTATGAATTCAAATACCTATTTTGAGGAATTATAATTTCATAGTTTAATTAATTACTTTTCTTTAGTTAATATAACCTATTATTTTATGCTAATTATTATTTGTTTTTGAAAAATAAATTTCTTTAAAAATTAGAGATACTGCAGACGAAAGTTTTTGTTAAGTTAGTTTTCCAAAATTAAACATAAACACCGTCATTTTATATGGTCCCAAATTAATAGCTTAAGTGTTATCACATATCGTTAAGCATTTATAATTGTCGTTTAAAAGCATGATTAGTTATTAATGGATGAACCTGGTTAATTATTAAGTAATGAACATGATTAATGTTTAATTATTAATTAATTAATGACCATGATTAAGCAATAATTAACGAGCATGATTAATTGTTAGTTGTTAGTTGCTAATTACTCGAACATAATGAATCAGTAATTGTTGGTTAAAGAACATAATTAACAAAACCTTTGCATGATCATATCATCTTCATTCATGCATGCATGGTTGTGATTCGCGACGTATTGTTGGTCGACCTAGGTCCCGACGCGATCGAGGTTCCGTCCGAGGTCGAGAAAGGAGACGGAAGCTTCGAAGTCGACCAGCCCTCGAGGAAGCTAACCCCAACTCGAATCAAGGCAAGCCCCGGTGCATCCCACCTATGTTTTTTAAAGTCTTTTCTTTTATCACGAGTAATTGTGTCGTGATTGTGCATTAGGTTACGGGAATTGCTTGACACCCTAGATGCATGAGTAGAATTCCTATGTTACCTGTTTATCCAAGTTAGTGTTGTGTCCCGATAGATGCTACGCTTAATTCACAGGGCTACGGTAGAAGTCGAGTGGTGCTCGAGCACACTCGCGAGCTGGTACGGTCCGATCTTAAAGCATGGAGGCTTTAAGTTGATTGATGTCTTTTAAGTTGAAAGTAAAGATGAAGAGGAAAATGAAATGGAGACCGGACGGGCCCTGTAGGAGAAAGGGCAGAGACGAGGTCTTGCAAGGTGGTAGCCCCGTCCGTGTCGGTCAAGGACCGTACCGTTGTTGGCCCTGCCGAGCAAGTATTTGAACGTACCGATTTACATACTGGTGTTTATGGGGCCAGGAAGCCGAGGTAACCTAATTGCCACAGCGGTTGGATGTAGCCCATCCCCTAATTGGCTGGAGAATGAGGTGAGGCCTCATGTCTCAAAGGGAGAGGAATGGGTGGTCGCTCACGGATAACGTCGAGGACGGGTATCGCGTGGGGTCCCCGGGTTCTCGGGCGGATGGGAGACTAATCCGGCCACCGCCAGGAATTAGCGTGAAAGGTTGTCGTATGCGACCATTGGGGTGCGTATACGCCGTGTAAACGGGTTTTCCCAGCTGGTGAAATCGATTCGAATCGCTGTCCCTCGCAGTAATGAGTACCGCTTGTTCACCGTGTCACATCGTAGTTAATCAAGTGAAAGATGAAGGAAGATGGATGAAAGGATTGTTGTTTGGAACTAATCTTTTCCTGCAACTTGATTGCAATAGTGATAGTCTCGCAAACCTAGAGATCAATGAACTTAATGTGAGCTAAAATACCGAAAGTAAGGACTCAACTTTTAATGCTGTTTTCGCAAAGGAATAAACCCCACAGCCAGAAAGCCTTTGCATACTAGGCGTCGGCCTTAGCGTGCCATGTTGACGGGTCGGTCTTGCCGAGTATTAGAATACTCAAGGTTTGCTCGTTACCTTTCGGGGAATGAGTCGTGCTATCACGACTTGTACGGTAGTTCCTGGAAGTAGAGTGTTCCGAGGGTGGTTCCCACCAATGGGAACGAATCCCGACGTCGTGAAGAGGAAGGACCGTGATGTACGAAGGGCTCGAGTGCATCACGTTGATCGTTCATAGTGTTATGTTGTATAAAGTACAAGTTTCCGCTGTAATACTCGTAGGTTGTTAAACTTCAACAAGATTTATTATTCCGCTGCATCAATGTTTATATTTCAAAAACCTGGTTGTATTATACCATGATGTATATATGCTGGCTTGTATGAGATGATACACTCGTTGTAACTCGCTTCGTCGAGTGTCCCTCTGTTCCGATTCCTGGGTGTCCCGGAGGGGATGTAATTGTGAAATGTTAATTGATGATCCTGATAATTGTAATTTATTATTTGTAATGTGTATTTATTTTTTTTATAGTTAAAAATTACAACAACCACGGTTGACAATGTGAAACGTGGCTATAGGGACATACTATAGCCACGGTTGTCCTGTTTAACTTAGCCACCGTTGGAACTGACCGTGGTTGTAGAGCCCCTTGAATCGTGTTTGTAGTACGTTATTGTTATAGTGCAGTGCAAATATTTTTCTTCTATCCAATCATTAATTCTCGAAATGCGATGCCTCGTTTTTTGTTGATGTTCGAACATCGACCCTTCTGAAGGACCATGCTGCTCTGTTGCATCAATAGCCATGCTCGTGATATAGCCATCTTCATGGGAATTATCGTCTGTTCAGATGGCGGTAACACCGGTACATGATCCTCATCATGGGGTTGATGGTCCCAGTCAGCGAAGTCCACCAAAATCCAGGATGCTACCGCCACACATGTCACAAATGAGTTGATATAGGCCCCTACACGTGCTGACACATCCAACCACCGTGTCACACTCACCAACACTTGATCTCCTTATCATTGTTTGGTTGGACATACTATCTTCATTCAGAAATATAAGCATTCATTGATTTTTAAAAATCACGTTTGACCACTCGTTTTATTCAAAAAATTTGTGCAAATACAAAAATAAAGAAGTCATACTTAAAATATATCTAAGAATAAATTAAATTATCATAAAATAAATAAATATTTTACAAATATTTTGAATAAGACGTGTGATCAAACGAGAGGTCTGAAAGTCACGAACTTATATTTCCGGACGGAGGAAGTAATTGATTTTTATGTATTGGTCTGCTCCACATCTGCGCCCACACCCACATCGACCTCTGCTCCTCGACATTTTTTTATAACGAAATTATATTATATTAGGTAAACCACAGTACAAAGATTTGAGTACAAAGACCCAAATTTGAGATACACAGCCGCCTGGCTAATGCAAGATATATGTCGATTGCTCTAAATGTCAACTTGCTCCTATGATCTAAGCTATGACAAATTGCCAAGTAACTGAAGACCCAAAGGCCAAATTGCAGGTGGTGTTGTCGAGAGCGATGGGCCTCGGCGTCCGGGACTGCCAAATAACCACGATAACAACACCAAAAGTCCTCTTGCATGCACCCCGATAGAACAGATGTCGCTCTCTGCATCTGGCTGACCGGATTCGGCACTAGAGGATTGAAAGGTTGGAGTCGTAGATTTGTGATAACCTTCATCGGACTCCAGCTTGTGACCACATGTGTGTCAACGTTAAATCTGAGGCTCAGCGATGTGCGAGTCGCTCGAACATTGACAGCTGCATTGTCACTTCTACTCGACATTAAGGAGCTATCATCCACTTGTGGTACTCTTTCGTCTCGACTCCCAATTGCAGCATCCACACCTTGACGCTTCAACGACTACGTGTCACGTCTTTTCTAGTGCCTAGTCGATTACTCAGCGAGAGGTTGAGATGTCATGTAAACAAATTTACAAGGAAAGTAAACAGAATGTACATAGAATTTATTAATGTATGATCACTTTATTACAATCGTTCAACTTAATGCTTGCCTCCTTTATTTAAAACAATGCCAATAGTTAATTGAAATTATATCTGCATTGCTATCTTCATGAATATTTCCACCCGCCATCTCCAGATGAGCATAGCCTTTGATTTGGATCCACTTCTTCAAATATCATGCCACTAGTTTCTATTGCTTTGTATGACATATCACCATCTTGTGGCACTAATCTATAAGTATTTGTAGAATATTTCTATTGCAACAATCCATATTTCTGAAATCTATTTGGGCTGAAAGTACATGTGACCAACATATTTATTGGGGTTTTGGTCGCATTTCTTCTTTTGGTCGCGTGGACACTAAGAAAAGATGACTTTTGTCTTCAGGACACTATGATTATTTTGAATTTTTTTATCTCAAAAGCACAATATACATTACAACTTGAAATTTCACACAAAGTTGCATTGTTGCATTTTCTACCCATGTGATTTTTATTTTTTTGCCGATTGTTCGCATAGTTTGATTTTGAAAATAAATATTTATTAGTTAAAAAATTATGGAAACGATCAACAAAATATTAAAAAAACCACATGTATAGGGAATACAATCATGTTTGCTTGTGCCAAATCTTAAGTTGCAATGTATATTGTGCATTGAGATAAAAAAATTGAAAATAGTAGCTTTTTATGCTTTACTGTGTCCTGAAGACAAAAACCATGTTTTCTCGGTGTCCACGCGATCAAAAGAAGCGATGCGATGTCCAGGAGACTGAACCACGGTTTTAGAGTGTCTAGGGGATAAAAAGCCCTATTTAATTATAATCGGATGTAATAGATGTGCATTTTATAAACCGAAGATAGAATCAGGAAAGTTCACATTTCTACAGAGTTATACTTTGTACAACAAGAGTGAATAACATTTATATAAGACAGCACACACCAACGATAAAGAAACAAGCTACAGCGTTGTCTGAAACATTATGCGTGTTCTACTGATAATATTTGAGTGATCAGGGCGCGCAACTTGGACAGGCTGACGGGGTACGTATGATAGCTGTATGTGGACCCACTAAGGCACGTTTTCTTGGTGGGTAGCAAAAGCAGCCGGCAACTTTTGTTTTGCCCTCCGTTTTTCTTCCTTCTACTATAATAATAATACACAAAGACAGACACTTGCCATTCGCTCAATAATGCAATCCAATGGCTCGCAAGAAACATGCATAAAGTATATGTACTATTTAATATAGTCTATCGATAGAGCAATCATCTGTTTCACCAGCAGGCAAGTGGAGTTCCGTACGTGACTTCATTGCGGATTGTTAGCTGCTGTGCCGGCAATGAGCACTGCCACTGATAAAGAGCTTCGGCGACCTGTACGTGGTCTCTCACTCGACGACGACGACCTGCATTCATGCATTGACTCGTGCATAATTCGAAGCAAACTTTAAATGACTGTGGATAGTGACTCGATCGGTGTAACTTGTCGGCTGTTGTATGGATCCTTTAATTCTGTGAATCAGCTGTTATTGAGTCAGGCTCATCATCTGGTCGTTGTACCTAAGTGGTTCTGCTATACTCCTCCGTCTCATTGAAAGTGTCGCTATGGTATCCGTGATGATCAAACTTTTTAAACTTTGACTAGATTTGTAGAAAATGATAGTAATATTTGTATCTTTAAATAAGTTAATTATGAAATTAGATTCAATTATCTATCTAATGATACTAATCATATTCAATAAATATTTATAATTTTTAATATATTTTTGGTCAAAGCTTAAAAAGGTTTTGACTTTTTGGAAGCGAGAATGACACTTTCAATGGGACAGAGGTAGTACTATTTACTCCTTATGCGGAGAGTAAAACTGACAACAGAATATCAGTACACTATAGAGCGTACTTTCAATTGGGGTTATGTTTCTTGTTGCGGAATTCACTCATGTTCAAGACAAGGCGACACCTCTGCCAATGACGCTTATTATGATTATGTGAATCTCAGAATCAACCATCTCAATCTCTGGTATGCACTTAGGCCATTCTCAATGGGCCTTTCATTTGGCATTAATTAGCTGCCACATCAGAAAAATAGATGACATGATAATGAAATTAATATGAATGAGAGGGACAACCTTTCATCCTATAGTCCATTGTTGAACAAAGATTTTATATTTGTACATAGTGATCTCATCTAGTTAAGAATTTGTACATGATTATCTACTTGTGTTGTTCCATTATGTAGGTTTTGTGGACTTTTATAGGTTTCGTTTGATCATTCATCTTATTCAAAGCAATAAAATATTTGTTCGAAAAAGTAATAAAATATTATTTATTTTGAATTATTATTAAATATATTTTAGATATGAGTTATTGGTTTATATATTCTTTTCCTCTTCCTTCCCTGCTACCAGAACCATTTCTGAATACCATATCAGTTGGTCAATGGCCGCTTCTGTATAGGATATTCTTCTCCTCTTGGCCTCGTGTTTGTAGTACTGTGCAGTCGTCGCGGAGACGGACTTTCATTTCTGGAGGAGCAAGTCAATGGCTGCATCTCAATAGAAATTATTTACATATAGTTACGTGTTAGAAAGGGAAGCAAAACTGGAAATGTTGAGCAGCACAAGCAATTGATACTTGTCACGTGTATATATACCCGAGATGGAAGCGGCCAGATAGTAGATCAGAGCGCTCTTAGTACTGCTGCTATATAGCTCCATCTTCAGAAACCAGCATGAAACAACAGCTGGCAGCCATGCCAGAAGCAGTAGTGTGGTTTCTTCTTAGTTCCGCCTTAGTGAGCATTACTTGGCATATGGCGGTGGTACTGCCAACAGCGGCAGCTGGCAACTCCACCATGGTCCCGTCGCCGATGCCTCCTCCACAGCTGGGCTGCTCCGAATGGTGTGGCGAGGTACACATTCCTTACCCGTTCGGTATCGGCGACGGATGTGCCGCCAATTGGCCGGGCATATTGGCCAGCTTCAACGTGACCTGCGACCATAGCTTTACTCCTCCAAAACCATTCATCCGGCGACTTTGAAATCTTGAACATCACGGCGGAGGCAGGAGAAATAATTGTCGTCAGCCCGTTGTCTTACATCTGCTACAGCTCGAACACTAGCGTCGAACCGGATAGAGCGGACTGGTCAATCCAACTGCCCAGCTCGGTTCCTGATCTCGAAACGGCGCAACATATTTTCGGCCATCGGCTGCAGCACGACGGTTTATCTGGAAGGCAGGGAAGACGGGAGCTACTACACCGGCTGCATGTCCACTTGCGAGAGCATAGAGGATGCGGCTGAAGACAACGAGGAGTGCGCTGGGCTTGGGTGCTGCCAGATCCCCATCCCGAGAAACCTTAACACGATAGCCATGGATTGGGGCAACAGAACCGGCTCCGTCAATCCGGCATGGAAATACAGCCCATGCAGTTACTCTTTCGTAGCAGAGAAAGACTGGTAGGTAACATATATCTTATTACTGGTTTCCAGCCATTTGTCTCAGATCTATAGTATATCCGTTGTCAAAAATGAAAAAAGTTCTATAGAACCTACTTATATATAAACGATGCAACCCACTAGCACGTCTTAATGACTATTTCTTTCAATCCACGTTGCGCCATGTCATCATAATTAATTTCTTTTGGAGGGCACATAATAATTAATTTCAACCATTAGATAAAGAGTAGATGTTAGAAATTAATACAGTTAGTCCAAGATTATAATTTTAAAGTTAATATCTTTTTATCCCGCTGCAACGCCGAGCGCTATCAACTTGTTATTTATTAGACCTAAGCCATACGTACTAATAACTACCCTATTTACATAATAGAGTCATATATACAAAAGTATCCTTGCTCGTGTCACCTAACCTCTGATTCTATTATTAATAACAACTTCATAAAATGCCACGTGACTTATATGGTGGGAGCGTTGAAAATTATTTGTTAATTCCATCAATCAGATCCATTAACATACATAATAGAAGCTTCAAAATGATATTGACATGTCGTTCTTTCTGAAAGGAGTTGTTTTCGGTAAAATGTTACCAGAAAAGCCAATTGCCAAAATACAAATTAAATTCCTGGGTTTTTCTGAAACAATTATTTGACCACAAAAACTATAGTTTTGTGAATTTACTCTATAGATAAATATCTTGATACTTCCCTTCTAGTAATGCTTCTGGATAATAATTTACTAAGGTGCATTTCTTTATTATGTTATATAAGGTACCAGTTCCGCCGAGAAGACCTAACTCGGGATGGAAAGAACAACTTTAGCAGCCGGGTAGGTTCAAAAATCCCGGTGGTGTTTGACTGGGCCATCACGAGTGACGACAGGTCATGCAAGATCACGCAGGACAGTGGGAAGACAACTTCGATCTGCGCTAGTGCCAACAGTGAATGCGTGAATGCCACACAAGAAAATGGGTACTTATGCATTTGTTCCAAAGGGTACCAAGGCAATCCCTACGTCAATGGTGGATGCACGAGTTAGTTCATTCTATCTTTTGAGTTTTCAGTGCACTCATATATTCCCTCTTTAATGTGTACAAATGCCTTCTGCTGCTGCATGCAATTAGCCGTTTAGACTGAGTTAGGTGGTAGGCTGTTATCATTAGGAAGAGTTTTTTGGTCCATAATACTTGCCAGTAGTTTTTCAAAATTACTTAGCAGTAGTTTGATCCAACGTAGATATTTGAGGTCAGAAATGCACAACTACTGGCAAGTATTTTACTATGGTGAAGGTAGTATCGTCAAAGCGATAAATTTATCGTGATTAAATTTTATTTTCATGATAATATAAATGAAATCAGTAATGTAATTTAATCTTTGAAGTTAATAATGTGTTCAATATTATTCTTACAATAAAATAGTGGTTCATATATCAAAATTATATTTTTATGAAAAAAATATAAATCCATTAATTATTACTAAAATTATAAAAATACCCTTAAACTACTTGCAAGTAGTTTTTCAAAACTACTAGTCAGTATTGTGGACCAAAAAAGTTCTCTATCATTATTACTTGAGAGGGAGAGGTATCATTATTACTTGAGTGGGAGAGGACAGGAAGAGGACCGAGGACACTGAACCGTGCCGAAATTCGACCGCTCCGTGTGCGGCCTGCATCAAAACTGAAACCGTGGAAGATTGACTTTTGAAGAAGCATTCGTTGAACAGTTGGGCTCTGAGGTTGGTGACGGTTGATGCCAAAGGAGAAATGCGAGGTGGAACCCTCCCGGGCAGGGCAGTTGCAGACAGGGGTGAGCCGATGCGAAAATAAGTGTAGGAAGAAGGCTGCCTCGATTTGTACAGACACAGAAGATGACGGCTGTTTTCTACCTACCTACGGCGTCAACAATTTGTACAGTCTAGCTTGTGTATATACTGCGACGTCAAGAAAACGGAGGGAGTAGAGTATTTTAATTAGGATTTCAAGGATAATAATACCGAAGGAATGTTTGTAACCATATTGGTATATTCTTTTTATCAGCGGACTAACTGTTTGATTGTCTATCACAGATATCAACGAGTGTGACCTACGAAAGTCAAATCTTACCATGTATGGAACATTATATCCTTGCCACGGTGGTACATGTCAGGACACCGATGGTGGCTACAATTGCAAATGCAAACTATGGCACAGAGGCGATGGTAAAAGCGACCAGGGATGTCAACCGATAGTTCAAGGTTCCACGGTAGCGATAGCAGGTGAGCATTTATTTATTTCGTAGGCCATTAATTCTTAATGCAAGTTTTATTGTGTAATTTTCAAGATGCCATATCATCTCACAATTGTTTTAGAAGACGGATGAAATTAAGTCTCTAAATGCACATGTTTCTTTACGGTTCTGTTAGGGTACTATTTAAATGCCTTTTCTTAGTGACCAATTGAAGTTCATTCATATGTAGAGATGAAACTTCAACCTTCTCGGTGGAGTTTCAATTTAATTTCAATGATAACCATGCACACCAATTTTCATCCTCATGAAACCGAATTCTAATCCGAGTTTCATGTTGGTTTCAAAGTTTCGGTAACTGTGAACCCAAATTCTATCCGCATGCCATTTAATGATAATGAAACATGCAGTAAGAATGGTCCTATGGAAAGTTTCAGCTCAATTTGCTCCCTACACATTTTAGGTTGCACCAATTCTTCAATCCCCTGTTCCAAAAAACAAAACAAAAAAAAAATCTTCAATCCCATGTGACGAGACATAATTAAGTTATATTTCAGTTCAAGTTTTTGGGGAGCATCTAAATTTTTAATCTTCTCAAATTTGCCATTTCATTGAGTCAACGTTTTGAGCCATTTTATCTCAATCCAATGAACCATATGTTTTCTTCTTCCTCGGCCATAACAGTCTTCCTTGGGAATCGCAGAACTCTCTCTCTCTCTCTCTCTCTCTCTCTCTCTCTCTCTCTCTCTCTCTCTCTCTCTCTCTCTCTCTGAATCGCAGAACTTTGTCCCATACATCCCTCTCCTTGGGTGGTCCCAACTGCTGGGTCTGCAGTCGCTCCTCCCCTAGTCGTTCTATTCTAACTAGTCATCGTATCCGACCGCCTTCGCCTCTGCCGTGTCTCCTACCAGGACCACGGGGCTGCACTACCACCCCTAATGCCTCCTTTTTATGGTCAAAGATTATGGAGCTTATTGGATAATTCCCTCCACCCTTAAAGTCTGACGACGAAATTGAACATTAACGGAATTCATCGACTGAACAGCAGATTTCCAATTTTTATGGCCCTACTTGACATAATACACCATGTAACAAAACTTATGTTAAAATTATTTTGGTATAGATTGAGTACATACGGTAGATGTAGGCCCCACAACATATGAAAAATACTTGATAATTGTACTAAAAATTTGGTATAGTATTTTTCAAATTAAATATAGGGGCCTTATAATTTTCAATCTGAAAAAATTGAACTGAAAAATGCATAGGAAATGGATTCTATATGCGGTATTTTGCGTCCCATGGGAAATGCAAATGGTTTAATATGCTATTGTATCTTTGTGTATGCAGTGTCAATTGCTTGCGTCTTCCTAGCTGGTTTCACCATCGGATTGCTTCTGAGACGAAAGCAAAGGAAATATTTCAGCAAAAACGGAGGTGACATTCTGAATAAGCTGGCGGACATCAAAATCTTCACGAAATGGGATATACGGAAGATTACAAACAGGTACAAGACAAAAATAGGAGAAGGATACTTCGGCGAGGTCTACAAAGGGACTATTAACAATGGCGCCCAGCAGGTCGCGGTTAAACGCTCCTGTGAGAAGAAGGTGGCGCGCAATCGGCAGGATAAACTCGGGCATGAGGCGCCACGTCACGAGAAGCAGGCCTCCTGGAAGAATGGGTTCGTAGAAGAGATAAAATTCCAATTCCAGATCAGGCACAAAAACATGGTTCGGCTCCTCGGATGCTGCCTGGAAACGGACATCCCCATACTGGTCTTCGAGTTCATCCGCAACGGAAGCCTCACTGACATGCTCCACGGCGCTGATAAGAGGGCCCTCTCTTTGCCGAATCGCTTGGACATTGCTATCGGTTCTGCAGAAGCTCTCTCATACATGCACACGCATGTTGGAAACAATCACGTCCACGGCGACGTCAAGCCTGACAACATCCTCCTCGACAGCGACCTCGTGCCCAAGGTCTCTGACTTCGGGTCATCCAGGCTCTTGTCGGTCAAAATGTACGCCCGGAACGTGTTGACGGATGGACCTTATAGAGACCCTGTGTACGACGAAGACAGGGCGTTTTACAGTGAAGAGCGACGTCTACAGTTTCGGTGTGGTGCTCCTAGAGCTCATCACGAGGAGGCCAGCATGGAACGACATCAGTAGCCTCACCATAGACTTCAAGAAGTCATGCAAGGACAAGGGCAACGGACGCGAAATGTACGATGCAGAGATCGTATCTGACGGCGACGCTGAATCTCAATGTTACATGGAGTGCCTGGACATGGTCGCCGCACTGGCGATCCGGTGTCTCAAGGAGGATGCAGACGAGAGACCGACGATGGTTGAGGTGGTTGAGGAGCTTAAACAAGCCAAGTCAGTGGCCGGCATAGGCTCATGCACGGAGGCAAGCTGAAAAAGATAAATAATGTGCCTCCATGGAAGTTTCAGGTACCAGCTAAGCTTGCTTATGGTATATTATTGGTCTACTTCAGTTTAATGTTTCTAGTATTTCTATCCTTCGCGTGTTTGTCAGGTTCATGTATGAATTATATGTACACAGTGTGTTATCTTATTTCCTTGGTCCTGCGTACGGTTTGGAACTGTAAGTTTTATGTGATACTGTACTGTATACTAGTATATGCTTGGAGTCAGCTAATTAAGGAACAGTTGTCTCAGAAAATCCTTTAAATAGTTAATTTGGAGATTTGAACCTTGTACAGCAAACGTTGATACTGCTGGCAGGAGACTTGCCGTATCACTCGTGGTCCACCAGCACGCACCCAACCATTTTGTTAGAAAATCAGCCGTGGAAGTTATTTCCCAGGATCATCAGGAGGCATCGAGAAACACTGGGATTGCAATCCCTCTAACACCTGAATCAGACTTGCCATCACCGGAATCGAGGTTCCATGCGCCGTCGCCTCCGGAATCTTGACCCCTAGGGCCGAGCTTAAGCTTGCTAACGCTTTAATCCAATTGTCAATCGGGAACGTGACCCTCCAGCAAGGTGGCAACCCCATCTTATATCTTATATTTACTAATTGGAGACTCCTTTGGAGGTCTCTACGTTAATCGAAGGAAAATCCTAGAAATTCTTCGAGAAAGCAAAGCATCTGATCGTCGATTTAGTAGACTTTAATAATTATTGGTAACAACAATCGTTGGGTGTAATGTCATTGAAATTATCCACCATTACCATTAGGAATTGTGACCCCCAGGGCCGAGCTTGAGCGTGCTGACGCTTTAATGCAATTTTCAATCGGGACCTGACCACTATAACAATGAAGCACTATAGTCACGGTTGGAAGACCACTATAGCCGCGGGTCAATCCAACCGTGGCTATGTTTGCGAGGCTACGGGTAAACATCATTAGCCATGCAAACGAGATCAACCGTGCTTGTAGAGCACTACAACAGCCACGGTCGACAACTGTTATAGTACTAGACAAACAAAAAAAAGGCAGGGCCCACAAGGGCCCGCATCACCGTTTGACCAGTTCCGCCGCCACCATACCGACCGTACCGACCGTCACGCTCACAGCCGTCGGAGGAGGGGCGGCACCAGATCCGGCTGCCACGCCACGGCCATCGAGCGCCGCGTTCATTGCCACCGGTGGGGCAGCCCCGGATCTAGTCGCCACACCATGGCCACCGCCCACCGAGGGAGGGGCGGCTCCGGATCCGGTTGCCCCGTGGCGCTCACGGCCACCGGAGGTGAGGGGCGGTTCCGGATCCAGCCGCCCCGACCGCCGGAGGGGCGGCTCCGGATGTGGCCGCCCCGCCATGGTCGACGCTCTCCTCGCCCACCGGTGCCGCTGCCACTAGAGGACGGGGCCTATCACCTCCGACCCAAATGCGCCGTCCGCCACGCCCGGAAGAGAAGGGCGCCGGAGAGGAGGTGGGGGAGGTGCGCCGGCGGAGAACGAGGGCCCCGAGCCACCGCTCGCCACCGGAGAACAAGGGCGGCCCGATCCGGCCGACCCTTGAGCCGGAGAACAGGTGCCCTCCGTTGCTCATCGCCTCCGCTACTCGCCATCTCTCGGGCCGGGCAGGTGGGCCATGCGTGCGAGAGAGTGGGAGGAGGGCCGACCACACACGCAAGAGAGAGGGAGGAGGGCCGACCACGCACGCGCAAGAAGGAGGAGGCGTCGGCGTGGAGGAGAAGGAGCGTGCGCGCGAGGGAGAGGAAGGAGGTGGCGGCGTGGAGAGAGAGAGAGAGAGAGAGAGAGAGAGAGAGAGTGAGGGTTAGCGTTTGGTGGGAAAAGTTGGTTTTATATTTAGAGGACAACAGGATAGGTCAATTGGACCAAAAAAAAAGAAATGATCCTATGCATTAGTTGTGGGCCATATTGTCAACCGTGTCTATTGAGCTTTCTATAGCCACGGTTCATGTTGTGAACCGTGGCTATTGAGTGTCCAGTATTTTTTAGAAACTAGAAATTAAAATAAATTGTGAAATTCCAAAACAATGTGAAAAAATATTTTCAAAATTCAAAAAATTAAAATAATACAAAATAATTTTTAAAAATAACATAATTTAGAAAAAAATTAATAATAATTTAAAATTTTCAAAATACTTTGAACAAAATATTTTTGATTTTGTTCAAAAAAATCAAGATTATTGAAAACAATCTTATTGGACCGAAACTTAATGTTTGGCCCATCTAGGCCCAAAGACCACTAGCCCTTGGTTCAATGACATGTGAGCCCCACATGTCCGCCCTTGTTCATGCATTGGCTCATCAGCATTTGTCTGATTTCTTCTTTTGATTCGTATTTAAATTTTTAAACTAGTTTATATTAGTCAAATATTGTCCAAATTAAGTAATTTTTTTCTAATTTTTCTAAAATTCATACCTATCACTTAAGAGAGTTATTTTTCTGAAGTTCATCTTACGTGCCTATGTATGAAATCGTGGTCCAAGTTTAACATTTATTTAGACATTTGTATTTTGAAAACAGTAGTAGATTTTACAACAATTATTTCTCTGTATGCGTCACTTGTTCCAATACACACGTGTAATTTTTGGTTTATTTTTTTAAAAGTAGAAAAATGTCCGGATTCAAACGAACAAGAATTTACGTCCGAAACTCATTCCACTTGGGACTAGATGTCCCATTTGAATTTTATTTTTCATAAAAATCTTTATAAAAATATATAAAACACATATTTGGGTTGGGATTGTGTTGAATCAGTGTCATGCCGGAAATAAGGTCAAAACAGCAGGTACTTTGGAAAATAAAAATGGCCAAATTAATTACAAAAATGACTTATAGTTTTTTTTGTATGTGCAATTTTCTTATTAGTTTTGAACTTTCGCATACACAAATTATATGACAATTACAAACTACTGTAATTTTGGTAGAATTATTTGAAATATTTTATACATGTGAAACTCATCTAAATTCATCTCCTAGTTCAAATATGATAGTAAAATAATAGGATAAAAATAAAGAAAAAATATATTTGGTTTTGGAAACATTTGAAACAAATCACCCAAAATTCAGATCATAATCAATATAATTTTCAAAATAAAATATGAGAAATAAAAGAAAAATGACATTCACCCATGCTGACGTTGTCGGAGCGATATTACGAGCTCGATGATGTTAGCACGACCGATATTATATGGATACCTGTAATATCGGGTGCTCATGACGTTAGAAAAGCCGGTATTACGGACTCCGTCTGTAAATATCGGGCCGTCCTTCCGAGACTTTGCCATTTTCTCGTCTCGCCTACTGTACCCTAGCCGCTCTGTCGTATACTTGCCTTATGGGTATACGAGATGATGAAGAAATAGATACGCAAAGACATGGTAGCAAATCGGAGAAGATATAGATAAGGGCGATAGGCAACGGATCGGTCTGCGACCGATCTAGGATAATAGAAGAACTCAGTAGACCGGTATAGAAACAAGACGGATACTAAGACCGGTATGTAATGACGTGAGAAGCAATTTATAGAGCAATTTGTAGTCCGATTAGGACTCGGATCAATAAAGAAAGTTAGAGATAGAATCCCATATATGTAATTCATGTAATCGGATAGGACTCGATTGTAACCCTAGCTCCTCCGGACATATAAGGCGGAGCGGGGACCCCTCGAAAAGGATCTAAGACTTCGCAATTAGCAAATCGCTAAAGGCAATACATAACATACGGGACGTAGGGTATTACTCTCGATTCGAGGGGCCCGAACCTGTCTAAAATCGTGTGCTCCTGTGTGTTCTGTGTGTTGCACCATCGAATTCCACGCTCGTGAGGGACCGGGTAGTACTAGTGCCGAGTTTAAGACTCGACACCGCCGTCGCCGCCGTGCCCCGTCGCCATCGTAGTCGTGCCTCGTCGGCGTCGCCTCCGTGCTCGAGATCCACGAGCGCCGCCTCCTCCACCGTGCTCGAGACCCACGAGCATCACCGGCTCCTCCATCCTCGAGCTCCACGAGCGCCGCCCGATCCATCTTGGGCTCCCTGGTCGGGCGGTGCGGCCTCGTTGTCCTTGCCGCCCTACCGCGTGACCATCACACACATGTCCTCCCCGACGCTGCCTTCCTCCTCGCCGGCCGTCCTCACACCGGCCCTCCTCGCCAGGGTCGTCGACCGAGGCTATTGTATGCTCGTCCTCGTTGGCCCTTCTCGCTAGCCCTCTTCTCACCGGCCTTCCCCGACGCCGGCTCCCACCTCGTCGGCCCTCCCCTGGTATGCCTTTCCCCTCCCCCTTCCCCTCCTCTTCTCCCCTCCCCGACGGTGCGGCCTCGCCCTCCTCGCCGGCCCTCCCTGGTATGCCCCTTCCCCCTCCCCCTCCCCCCCTCCCCGACGGTGAGGTCTCCTTCCTCGCCAGCCCTCCCTTCTTGTCGGCTCTGCTCCTCGCTGGCCCTTATTTGCCTACTCATCTGCTTGGTATGGTTTGATTTATTGGTATATTCTGATGAATTGGTTCTGTTAGCATGGTTAGGGTTGATGCATGTTTAGGGTTGATCGATTGGTTCTGTTAGCATGGTAGCCCTGCTATATTTTGCCTGGTTTAGTGTCATTTATCGAAGATGTTCTGCCTGGTAGATTGGTTCAGTGCCATTTATTGAACGTGTTTTGCCTTGTACTTGTTCTTCTTGTTCAGTGCAATTTAGATTGGTTCTGTTAACATGTTCAGTGCCATTTATAGAACATGTTTAGTGCCATATTTTGTCTGGTAGCCCTGCTATATTCTGCTTGGTAGCCCTACTATTTATCGAACATGTTCAGTGTCATTTATCGAACATGTTCAGTGCTATATTTTGCCTGGTAGCGCTGCTATATTCTGTCTGGTAGCCTGCTATTTATCGAACATGTTCAGTGCTATTTATCGAACATGTTCAGTGCTATATTTTGTCTGGTAGCTCTGCTATATTCTGCCTGGTAGCCCTGCTATTTATCGAACATGTTCAGTGCTATTTATCGAACATGTTCATATGCCTGCTCTTACTTGTTCCCTGGTTGCCTGCTATATTTTCTCTATAACTGAATTTTTCTTGGTTGCTTGCTATATCCAGCATGCTATGGTTGTCGTTGGTAGCCCTGCTATATTTTGCCGTTAGTTGCCATTTGTAGCCCTTACTTGTTCGTTCCCTGGTAGTTCCTGCTCATATGTGGATCAGTGATGCCACATATGACTGGTGCAGTCATATGTTATTATTTTTCACATATTATAGAACTTGTTCCCTGGTTGCCACATATGACTGGTAAGAGTCATGCCTGCTTACTTGTTCCCGGATTCAATCACATATGATTGTTTTTTCTCCTCGGTGATTTCTGTTGATCGATGATTGATGATTGATGATTTATTGATGTAATCTAGGCAGTAAGAATATATATAACTACCTATGCTGCACCTATTCTTCCTCCTCTATATTTTCGTAAGCCCTCCCTTTCCTCTATTTCCTCTCTTTTCTCCTCTCTTTCATGGCTAGACTACTTTTTTAAAATAAAAAATAATTTCTCTTTTTTTTCTCTTTTCTCTCCTCTCTTCTCTTTTCCCCCTTTCTATCTCTCTATTTCCTCTCTTTTTCTCCTCTATTTCCTCTCTTTTCTCTCTTTTTCTGCTATCTTTCCTCTTCCCCTCCCTGGTCTAACCATGCTCGATGATGAAAGTGGGCAAAGTGAGATGGATGTGGCAGCATGGACTGCATCATCGGATGTTGGAAACATGTTGCTATACGAGTCGATGACCTTAATGATAGCATTGGATGGCCGTTGATTCAGCAACCCGCACCGAGAGGATCTTTCTAGCAGATGATGACTTTTTATAGGAGAAGAGGTAAATGGGGGGATATGAAATGTAGGGTGTCTTTCATTAGGAAGGTTGGTACAATAATATGCAAGACATACTACAACGCGTACGACCTTAGGTAGACATGGTCGGATGCTTGGCCACATTATATTTGATTTTCTGGAGGCTACATAATGTGCACCTGCCTTTCTTATGAAAGCGTTTTACATTGTATGTCCTTCCTTCTCGTCTAATTCCTTCTTTCCTTTATTTTCTCCCGTCTCATTGGTCTAGCCATGCTCGATGATGAAAGAAGGCTAAGTGATAGCATTCAATGGCTGTTGATTTGGAAACCCTCACTGAGAGCAATTTTTACCTCTTTTTTCTTTTAGTTGCCTATACAATGTTCCTGATTTGATGGCCTTTTAAGGACACAAGGCTTGGAAGCTGCTCGGCTCTCTAACATGACATTTGTATTATTTGGTAAATGGAGCTATTTGTACCTGTATAAATTCCATGTTGTGTTAGAGGACTTAGGCTCTTCCAAGCCTTGTGTGCTTATGTGCCTTCAACTCATGAAGAAAAGATATGCATGCTCGATGATGAAACCAGGCTAAGTGAGATGACTGTGGAATTATGGACTATACCCTACGGTATTGGATACATTAGGCCATACGAGTCGAGGACCTTAGCAGCGTTGGATGGCCGTTAATTCGATAACCTGCACTGAGAGCCATTTTTACCTCTTTTTTTCTTTTAGTTGCCTCTACCATCTTCCTGATTTGACGAGCTTTTTAAACACTTTCGCTAAAGTTGTATCGATATTCTTAAGTGTTATCTCCCAAATCTCTTAAGTGTTGTCACAAATGCAATAAGATTAACAATGGATCAAGGCAAAGAAGCTGAACCCGTTTAGAGCCCTATGTCGGCGCATGAGTCGTCCGACGGTTCCTATCACTCAACATCGTTTGAGGAACCTTTTCCTCTCAAGATTCCTTGCGGTAAAAGGAAACGTGTTGAGCAACCTGACCTTGATTACAACCCAAACAATGACATAGATGATGAGGCATCGCATTGTCAAATTCTTATTTCACGGACAATCATTGTTTAATCAAATTGTCCTCTAATTATATTTTCAATAGGTTATTGAAACACGTCGTAGTGATCGACGCTTATTTCTTTAAGATGCTCCTCCCACATGGTCGGAGGCCGCTGCTACGGTAGCCTCCACTGCAGAAAGACGAAACAAAGGGCAAAGAAATACAAACAAGTTGCATATTGGCGTTCAAGCTGTAACGGCAATGGACAAGGATGGGGCACCGTTGAGCTTGAATGCGTCCTCGTGAATTGGTGCAATGATTGCGGTGTCTTAGACGGAACCGCAATCAACATTGAGTATGACACGTGCTAACAAGTGAAAAGGACACGTTGTGGGAGAACTTGAGTAGAACCTACATTTTCCCACCCAAGTCTCCGAACGGGCCAAAAATGCTACTCTGCAAACCATGGGGAGGTGACTAAGGACATTCCGGACAACCCTCAATATGAAGTTTGTGCAGAAGGGTCTCACACCGTTCCGGAAGTACGGTTTTATCACACCTAATGATTGGAACTCGTTTCAAGAAAGTCTCCTCCGATGATGCCAATAAGAAGAGCGAGATTTTCCAAAGCTGGAGTAAAAAGAACAAGTTGCGTCCGAATCAAGGACCAGGAGGATACAAGGCTAAAGTGAAGAAATGGATGAGTATGGAAGAACAACACCGACAAGCTAGGATCTCGGACCCATTAGAAGGATGCAGTGAACGAACCCGAAATTGGGTGCTTGGGCGTTCAAAGTCCGTTGTTGATGGGCGGATGGTGCTGAAAAGCTCGGGGTTGTCGAAGTCTTGCAGAAAGCAAAGGAAGTAGCCACCCAATAGAAGGAAGGTACTCCCAATCCATAGACGAGATGAGCTAACTACAGCCATCGGGACCGATGAACATCGGGGTCATACAAGAGGGGTCTCTTCATTGGCAAGACCGGAAGAAGTGTCGTTGGCTGCCACATGTGAAGAATGTAGTCGGTGTGGGCCACGCGAGCAACAAGGTATTAATCATGATTGGTGGGTAAAAAAGTACTACGAATTCATAAGGAATAATCCTCAATTTGTCATCCAACCTATTTTGGTACATGATTTCCAACTCAAGCATTGACAACCAAGCCCCCAAACCCGAGGTCCAAGCAGTCATGGCTCTGCGCTTGATGCCACCATGTACCCGGTGGATGACATCACGGAGAATACACCTTGCGAGCTACACATGATCCTCGACAAGAGAGGGAAGACACTCGTCAAGGTAGCATAGGGCATTGCGATCCCCGGGCGTACATTTAACGATGTAACAATTCCCCAGGAGTGTGCTAGAGTCCAAGTAATCAAGGTCGTGGACAACAATCTCGCTTGCGACCATGATTATTCGAGGAGGATGATGGTATTGAGACACTTGAGGATGCGATTAAACATATCATCCTTTCGCCTCTATGCGAGATCGTTATTCTTACGGTGCGTTCTTCGCTCGCGCCTCGACCTCCTACTCAAGAAGAAGCAGTTGACTTTGAGATTTCTTTTGAGCCACAACCTTCACCTCGACCTTCTCCGATGCATGAGGACCAGATCCCTCTAGAACATGGCTTCTCCATGCCGCCTCGTTCAGATGTTGGAAAAGAGGCTACTCTCCTTCGAACAACATCTATTCCGGCTCCAAGCAACACCACATGACAAAGGGGCTAGGGTGATTCGAAGCTCGTCCACTCCGCCTAATATTAGTGAACCTTTGATCGAGCCTGTTCCACCTCCACCTCCGAGGAAGGTGTTATCTAGCACAGAAATAAGTAATTACACTTTTGTAGTACTTTTTAATTCGCGACTATATAGTTATTGATATATTAACGACTTGGCATGCAGTCGCAACATGGCATAAAGGCGTGGAGGCATCATACAAGAGCCGAATAAGGAAGTGGTTCAACATGTTCCTGTTCTACCTCCCGACATCCCGGAAGGAGGTTGGGATCTCACACAAGACGATTTCCCTACCTTTAAGCATGGCATGCCACTCCCGCCGACGGATGGTTTGAAAAAGAAGCCATGGATATTTAAGTACTTTCATCCTTGGTACTTAAATGCATGTAGCAAAGGTGTTCAAGTCATTGAGGCAAGGGTCCCTGGAAAGGTTTTTGGACAAGATGGACATTTTGACTTAAATGTCCCATTTGAGGATATCCACGCCCTGTATCGGCTTCAACGCATGGATGCCACCCTCATTACTGTCTCGGTGCATGTAAATGTTTTCAACTTTTATTATATTTGCAAGTGAATGTTACATGAATTCATCCGACTACCCTTTTTCATCTCTCGGATTGTGTCATCACTCCGGTGCCTCAAATGAAGTCGACTATATAAACCCAACCACCATTAGCCAAAGCGCGATGGATCCTAATATTACCAATAATCATCCCCTATTGGTTGGAAAGAAGGTGACCAAGATCAAAAGGCAACAAGTACATATCCAAGTGGTTAAGGATGCAAGGAGATGTATAGCAATCTATATTGGGAGACGCATGTACGAATGGAGGGACGAGACGATGCACTATGGCTCCATATAACTTTGACTAACTTTTCGTAACCTACTACTTCTTGTGCAAATCATTATTTCACTTAGATAATAACACAATGACATATTTTATAGTGACCATCGGATTGCTTTCATGATACATCCGAAACTTGTGGGAGTTTGGGTGTTTGACTCTTGGATTATGACCCTAAGAGGTGCAAGGATTTCATGGACACCCTAAATAGGTAATTCCAAATATTTTTTATAAATTGTATTATGCTCGTTGCTCATTCTCTTTTTTGTATTAGTGCCTATCACTACTATCTCCAGCTTGGTGGTGACCCTCATCCCAAACGGAGCAACCTTGGATACAAAACGCATTTTCCGGTACTATTATCTCATATCATGATCATTTCTTTTATTTAATTAATGTCTCTATATGTAATGTAACTTAACAATTTCCTTTGTTTTGTAAAGTGTTCAAAACAACCTGCTGGGACAATGTCATGTGGCTACTACGTGTGCAAATACATAAGCTGTCGGACAAGGGGAATATACCATATTCCCTACGAAAGAACTAGCCCCATGAAAAGATATTACGAATTTTATGGCATTACTAGTATATTTGTTTTATTACTTAATAAACATGTATTAATTCCATAATTCATTTTTGGCAGCAATGCTATGAAAAGACAAAAAAAAAGTTCCTACTTAGAAGAAAACACACTTGAGCTCATTGCAGCCAAGCTCCTCCACTTCATGATTCGTGAGTTCTGTAGTGAATGAGGCAAATATTTTGATCCGCTAAGTGATGTTGCAATGCATAAAGACTTGTATAGCTATTGCGGCCAAAAGGTCCTTCAAGGTGCAATTGTGGAAATTACCAAGGTAGAGGAGAAGAGATTGTAGGCACTAGAGCCGAAGTGGCCGGATAAGTTGTAATTTAGTTTTGTGTTTTGATGGATGAATATTGTGTATGTGATAGTGTTGGAAGCATGACTTTTGTATGCGTGGATATTGTAATATGGATGAAAACTATGTCTTATGTATATATAATAATGCTTTAATAATTGCTTCTATGGTCTTGCATATATATAATGTGAATGTATTTCCAGATTTGTAAATATATTTGAATTTGTGACCTAGGAAATAAAATAAATAGCAATATTTATATCAGTTCGGAAAATGCCAGTAATATCAGGTCGATGATGTCACATGCCGATATTGTTGTCTAAGCCAGCAATATCGGGCAGGTAACATCATCGTGAATGATATTGCAAAAACACAGCAACATCGGGCATAGTGGTGTCACCTACCGCTATTGAAGGGTTACACAGCAATATCGGGCACCGTGACATCATCCGCCCGATTTTGCTGGGTCACCCTTCAATAGCGGGCATCATGACATGAGCTGCCCGCTATTGCTGGATAGCCCTGTAATAGCAGGCAGCATGACGTCAGGTGCCCGCTATTGCTGGGTTTCCTCTAATAGCGAGCGTTACTGCACGCTATTGTTGGTCCGACCCTGCAATATCTGGTGTGTAATAGCGCCCAAAAAGCCCAATTTTACAGGCCCAAAAAGCCCGATATTACAGGGTCATATCCTAGTAGTGATACTTATAAATTCGTTCCTCACCAACTTACCAATTTTCATGATGTCTTTCCTTCAGATCCCTCTCAAAGTTCTAAAGAAATTTGACACGATTCAATCAAAATTCTTCTGGGAAGGGGATGGATACATAAAAAAACCACCTTGCTAGGTGGAAAATATCTGTGCCAACCCAAAGAACAAGGAGTTCTTGGAATAACCAATCTTCGAAATAAAAAACATATGTCTACTAAGTAAGTGGCTTTTTCGACTAAAAAATGAGGATGGCATATGGCCGAATGATCAAGAATAAGTATTGGAACAGTCAACCTCTCACCCACATCCAATGCAAACCACGAGATTCTCGGTTCTGGTCGAGCTTGCTTGTCGGGGATGAATTTTTTAAATGGGGCTCCTTCAAATTGAAGGATCGTAGTCGAATACGATCTAGAAGTAAAATTGCTAAATGATAAAGCTCTAAGTGAACGATTTCAGCACTATATGTTGTCACTAGGAGAAAAAATATAATGGTTCCGGGGGCATTCCAGACCATCCCTCTTAAAGTAAGATTTTAGGAAACCTATAACACAACAAAAATTATTGAGCGGAATAATATGATCTCCAAGCTAGTTAATACTAGATGATACCCAGCGCGTTGTCGCGGCACATTATATAACATGAAGAAAAAAAGACTTCACAAACACCGAGAAAAGAAATTAAATAGAAAAAGAAAAGATATAGGAACAAAATGTGGAGTAATAATTGAGGTATTTGGAGGACAACATGAAGTGACATGAGGATATTGATGCATGGATAGATAGATGGGAGTCGGAGGTGATAATCAGGAGTGCTAACTTTCTAGATGACATGGCAGAGATTTGAAAAGTTCAAAATAGCTCCTAATCGCCAACATTCAATTTTTATCTAATGGCTAAAATTATTTGAGATGATGTGGCACAACGTGGAGCTAGAGAAATAGCATTAAATGTCTTTTAGTGGGTTAGAGATGATGTGGCGCAACGAGGAGCTAGAAAAATAGCATTGAAGGGCTCTTAGTGGTTTGCATCTTTTATATATAATAAGTAGATAAAGCTTGAAGACGAACAAGATAAATTCAAATGGAGATTACATGAGAATGGGGATTTCTCAGTCCGCTTAATTGATAGTGCTATGCTACTCCAACCAAAATCCTAATTAATGGGTCTATGGAAAATTAAACTCCCCTAAAATTAACATTTCCTTATGGAACCTATATATCCAATGGTATTATTCTCAGTAAAGAAAATCTAGCGAAAAAAATGGACGGGTCTAAAAAGTGTTCTTTCTGTGATCAAAATGAAACTATACAGCACCTGTTACTGAGTGCTACTCACTAGTATTGTTAAATGAATGTGTGGTGTATTGTTTTTTTTTTTTTTTTGCAAGGGTGTGGTGTATTGTTAATGTAGCCAATAGTATTCCAATGCCGAGTAATATGAGACATACATTACGACAATGGCTTCATAGATTTGGGGGGGGGGGCAAAAGACAAGAGATTAATTATTGCTGGTGTGGCAGCCATATTTTGGTCAATAATATGGTTATGTCACAATGATATTGTTTTTAACAACAATTGTATTCAGTGCTACTCACTATTCCGATATTGGAGACTTCTACAAAAAGAGCAATATCAATACTTCACCCTAAAAGAACACCAATCATTGGAGGTCGTGGCCATGAGTTTGTTCGCCAAACATGGATGGCCGTTGCGATGTAGACTTTGTTTCTAGTCTTCGTGGATTGTGCTCATTGGAGTCTTGATTTATTCACAGTTTTCTTGTTGTTATCCAAGATTATGTAATAATTACTTTGTACTTTTTAGGCCGTATTCAAACACTGCGAAAGGCCGGATGTTTTATTCGTATAACAAAATATGTTCGCTGAGTGTGGTGATGAAGTTCCATATGACGGAGACGGAGATGAGAACGCCAAACAGATCAATTCATTCAGCACGGCTACGTTCATGGCCACCACACAATGGGTAGGAAATACAACGCATGGAGGCATTTCTGCATCGGCCTGAAAAAGAGTGAGACCCTCGTACTCATTGCATGTTCTTTATTCACAGGAAACTGCTAAAAGATTCCGTGCAATAGTTTTTCTTTTTCTTAATAAACGCAAGGACAATGATAATATTTAGAAGAGAAATGCTTCGGTGGTACTTCTTCCAAAATTTACACGAATCTTAAAGCACTTAACCTAATTAATTACCAAATTAATCACAGGGCCGGACCCTACTAGTACCCATATCCAAACCCGGTCAAAGCCAAGGCGGGTAAAGCGGATCGAACGCCGGCACATTTTCTCCGTCATGCGGTTCCGCTCCGGCAGCGCCACCCAGTAGCCTAATTAATTTCTATAATTGAGTTTTGATTCTATATGAAGTATGAGAAATTTGTAATTTAGTGATGCCGCTCTGCCATGAACCGGAGTTGTCTATGGGAGCCGCCGTTGACGCCTAACTTGATTGCAGTCAGCACCTCGGCAATCTTTTCTCCGTTCCCGTTTTGCCGCCCTATGACATGCCTGTGTTCTGAAAGCCAGATCGATTCTGTGAGCAGACCCTTTAGAACGCCACCCTTGCCATCGGATGTGTCTTCATGTCTGTAGGCTGAGGAAGCAAGAAACAGGTCCTGGTGAGATCTAGCGCATGTTACTTCTGCCTCCATTGCCTCTCCATGACGCCTCCCGCTTTCGTGCGATGGAGATCGTCCTCATTGAGCAAGATAATCGCATTGGTTCGACCCGCCTTGGGCTTTGACCGGGTTTGAGTATGGGTACTAGTAGGGTCCGGCCCTGTGATTAATTTGGTAATTAATTAGGATAAGTGCTTTAAGATTCATGCATTTTTGGAAAAAGGACCACGGGAACAATTCTCTTTTTAGAAATTCCAACATGGAAAGTCAATAAGAGGTTCATTCCGATGTGACTGACAAGTAGAGTGATCAGTGTAAGAGATTCTCGACTAAACTCATCGTCAATGGTATTCGGCGGAATCCACCTCGTTTCCCACAATGGTTTGCAAAAGTACTACTAGTCGTAGTTGATAGGAAATAATCAAGGTACCAACCACTAACTGAAGAGCACTGCAACCGAAAAGGCTACGGGAGGAAATACTGTACGTAAGACAGATGACGTGGGCACAACATCACAACTTTGAACAATCAAGTTTTTAATCATCAGATGAGAGCAATCAAGATTCTAATTAATGTAGCACATGCATAAGACCAGCCTCTATGTGTTATTGTAGTCAATGATATTTTAAAACGATAACATTTTTTACAATGCAAAGTAGATCTTGGAAGGATTATGGCCACTATTCTTCCACAAGACGGGACTAGTTGATTGCAAAGCTATACATTTGGTTTTATTCTAATAGTTAATATGGTGTTCATCATGGTATAATAGATACGGACTCCAAAATATGTTTTCATTAAAATCAGTGTCTCTGGTATTCCAAGGTAGTGAAGTTTGGGAAGTTTTCATGAGAAAGGTAGCACTACTAGACTTCTGAGATGGAATCAATATTTGAAAGTATACATTTCAAAAATATGTCAATTAAAGGATAATGGATATGCAATTGTAAGCTTCAAAATAGCCAAAAAATTTGTTTATGATAAGATGGAACCAGTTAATATTCCAATGCCATTTGCAGGCACAGTATCTGGGTTTTAAGTCAATGCCTTTTTTCTCCTAGAAAAAATGGTAATTTATTGACTAGTTAGTAATATGTAGTATACATTGGAATGTTAAATTGATGTTATGCATTGCATGGTTAACTGACTCATGATTACCTTGGATTTTGCATGTGTCCTAAGAAGAGAAATGACCCAACTGTTCTTAATGGATAGACAAATTTTTCTTGTGGCCACAAGGCCTATGACTAATAATCCAACTGATTATACAGCGTTGGTACTGGCTCATCCTTAATGTCCATCTCTCTATAAACGTGTGACCAACATCAAGGATCCTGAAGCCATTGCTTGGAGTCATCAATCTCATCATCAAGGCAACGGATCATCGACATATCTAACAATATACTCCACAAGCATCTGTCACGTTCGTGGTCTAACTCGATCATCAAAAACATTTATACCGCCCATTCATGAAGATTACAAGACCAACATTGAAATTAATTTGGACATCAATGGTGAACGTGAGGCCAATGTTTACACGACTTATTGGCAATTTTTATGTACTACCAAGATGGAAAGTTTAGCCAGAATATAGAAATTATCACGGGGGTACATGCATTATTGTAACTTGAAAGGCGCAAATTGAGGATTTCTTTCTACACTATGGGACCAATGAATTCAAGATTCTGAAGTTACATGCCTGCGTGGATGATCTAGGCATCTTGTTATTACTGTAATCATGAATTGACATTGAAAATGTTGAACTGAGGTTAGGTGTCACATGGTTGATTGACTTTTCGAGTTATTTCAAGTTGTCCAAATGATAATTATTTTATTTGGTGTAAACCCACACCACTAAGTATTGGTTTACTATCTATCAACTATATATGGAGATTTATTTCTCACACATAAGTATTTTGTACTCATTGCATTGTTTTGAGTGTTCTAATGGCATGAACAGTAGGTGTGCTTATAGGAGTTCCTAAGGAAAAAAACGAAGGAAAACAATTTACTTTCGTCACTACATGTCTAAATAAAGGAAAGAGCACATAGGGTGTGTAGGAAGGTTGTTAGAACTATTTAAGCATCATTTTACATTATCGAAAACATTTTTCATACAGATTCTTTGCCTAGCCTGTGTACATCCACTCACGGTTCTTTGCCAGCCCGTCCCATGGCACATGGAAAAGTGCACATTTGCCTTCAGGGTGACCAGTGGCACACGGCAAAGGCAGAGTTTGTCGTGCCCCATATTTTTGCTGTGTGCCCGAGGAAAGGCTCACGACAAAGGTGTTGGTACAGGGCAAACTTGCCGTTTCCGTAGTGCTCACAAAAAGGAAAGATTTTGTTGTAATATGATCCAAATTCGGCCTTGCTAGGGACGCCTAGGAGGTGTGAGAGGTGGAGTCCTCCCACGTTACGGATCGTATTAGTTAGCCACCCATATATATACATCTTGTGTGTTGCAAGGGGAAGAGAGAGACTCATTGTAATTCCCCTGCGTTTTGTAAACTCTCCTTATATAGTGAAGATTGCCGGTTGGCGCCCGTGGTTTTTTTCCCGCAAGGGTTTTCTACGTAAAATCTGTGTCTCGTTTCGATCTTGTTTATGCATTATTTGATCTTGTTTATGCATTATTGCAACAAGTGGTACCGAGAGCTAGACACGAGATTTGATTAAAAAAATATTTCTTCCGCTGCCGTCGTCTTTGTTTGGTCGGGTCCCTGCCACTGATCCGATCTCTTGTACAGAACACTCGACCCGTTTGTTTCTGGCGTGGAGTTCAAACCGGAATCGTACTTCCGAGTCTCGTCGAGTTGGCTTGCGGCAGTACAAAATTTATCCGAAGCTCTGTCGACTCACGTTCCGTCTTGGAGACGAGCTTGTGTGACATCATCATCTATAAAAGCAACGCGACGAACTGCCCGATAGACACCCGTCCCGAAGCTAGGTCTCCTCCGTTGGCGTTTTCTTTGCTGCTGCACCAGTCCAGTCCCGGAGTCACACGCAGGTCACGGCCAAAGATTCCCGTGGCTTACTTACGTGAGTGTCCTTTGGTGTAAAATGCTACGCGCACACGAAGATTTGTACCAGGAGGCTGTTTTTGGGAATTTCGCTAGACGCACACGAGCTCGTGCACCAGGAGGCTGTTTGGAGCTTCTTTGCTACGTGTACACAAGAGGTGTACCAGAGAGTCTGCAGAAATTGCTTCATCCACACGAAGTTGCACCAGAGACGCTGCAGATTTATTTTATTGCTGATTTTCTTCGATGGCTTCTCTCAAGTATGATGTTCCGCTACTTGACCGTGATACACGGTTCACTCTTTGGCAAGTCAAGATGAGGGCAATATTAGCGCATACTGATTTGGATGATGCGCTTGATTCTTTCTCTAATAAGAAGCAAGAGACTTGGACCGATGAAGAAAAGCGCGTCGTGATCATAAGGCTCTTTCACAAATTCATCTTCATTTATCTAATAATATTTTGCAAGAGGTTTTGGATCAGAAAACCGCTGCTGCTTTATGGCTCAAGCTGGAGTCGATCTGCATGTCCAAGGATCTAACTAGCAAGATGCATTTGAAGATGAAATTGTTTACTCATAAGTTGCAAGAGGGTAATTCATTGGCCTCTTATTTATCGATCTTCAAGGAGATTGTTTCGGACCTAGCGTCCATGGAGGTAAAATATGATGATGAGGATTTAGCTCTCATGCTTTTGTGTTCGTTGCCCCCGTCTTATTCAAATTTCGAGAGATACTATATTATACAGTCATGACACTCTTATTGTTAATGAGGTTTATGATGCTTTGCATGCAAAAGAAAAGATGAAATTGATAGTGTCTCCTGAAGTTGCTGCCAATGATGATGGAGAAGGTTTGTACTGTTCGTGGTAGGACGAGAGAAGAAGAAATTCAACAATGGGAGAGATAAAAGTTCGAGCGGTCATCGCGGTCGCTCTAAATCCAGAGGCAAAGATAAGTTCTGCAGATATTGTAAAGGGAATACTCATGATATTTCCGAATGTTATAAGCTGCAGAATAAGGAGAAGAGGAAAGCTGCTCAAAAGGCTAAATCTAATCCTAATGATGATGGTGCTGCTTCGTTGTTGCTACTGCTGATGATAGCAGTTCCGATGGTGATGTTCTTGTTGCTTTTGCTGGATGTGCCAAAATTAATGAGGAATGGATTCTTGATTCTGCCTGCTCATTTCATATTTGCATTAATAGAGATTGGTTTTCCACTTATGAATCTGTCCATAGTGGAGGCTCTGTTTTGATGGGTGATAACGCTCCTCGCAAGGTAGTAGGCATGGGATCTGTTCGGATTAAGATGTCCGATGGTATTGTCGGGACATTGGCGGATGTGAGGCATGTTCCAACTATGACAAGAAATCTTATTTCTTTGAGTACTCTTGATCGCAAAGGGTATAAGTACTCCGCTGGAGGTGGAGTTATGAAGGTAACTAAAGGCTCTCTTGTTGTCATGAAAGGTGATTTATTGACTGCCAATTTATATCTTCTTCAAGGCACTACTGTTATTGGCAATGTTTCTGTTTCTACCAAGTCATTATCTGATTCTGATGCTACTAATCTTTGGCATATGCGTCTTGGGCATATGAGTGAGCTTGGTATGACAATTTTGAGCAAGAGAGGATTTTTTGATGGGCATAGCATCGGTAAGCTGGATTTTTGTGAGCATTGTGTGTTTGGCAAACACAAGAGGGTGAAGTTCAACACTTCGGTTCATACTACTGAAGGTATTCTTGATTATGTGCATTCTGATTTATGGGGGCCTGCTCGTAAGACTTCTCTTGGAGGTGCTCGTTATATGTTGACAATTATTGATGATTATTCAAGGAAGGTATGGCCTTATTTCTTAAAGCATAAATCAGAAGCATTTTCTAAATTCAAAGAGTGGAAGATTATGGTGGAGAAACAAACTGAAAGAAAGGTGAAGGTTCTTCGCACCGATAATGGGATGGAATTCTGTTCTCATGCTTTTAATTCATATTGTAAGTCTCAAGGCATTGTGAGACACCGCACCGTTGCTTATACACCTCAGCAAAATGGTGTGGCTGAGCGGATGAACAGGACTATCATCTCTAAGACCCGTTGCATGTTGTCTAATGCTGGCCTTAGTAGGCGTTTTTGGGCTGAGGCTGCTTCCACTGCTTGTTTTCTCGATTAATCGTTCTCCCTCTATTGCTATTGATAAGAAGACACCAATTGAGGTATGGTCCGGTTCTCCAGCAAATTATTCTGAATTGAGGATTGTTGGTTGTCCTGCTTATGCTCATGTTGATAATGGTAAATTGGAGCCTAGAGCTATTAAGTGCATTTTTCTTGGTTATCGTTCTGGTGTTAAAGGTTATAAATTGTGGGATCCTGAATCTAAAAAGGTTATTACTAGCGAAGTGTTGTCTTTAATGAATCTGCTATGTCTAATGCTCCTGTTCGGAGTTCGCAGACCTCTAGTATGCAGGTGGAGCATGTTATTGATTCAGCAAATACACCGGATAATCGATACGGATGCACCTATTGATGATGATTCATCTGTTATCCCACATTCTCCCGTTGTGCAGTCTCCACAACGTTCTATTGCAGCTGACAGGTCTAGGAGGCCTCATGTTCGACCCAAGAGGTTAATTGAGGAATGTAATATTGCTGCTTATGCTTTGAGTTGCGCAGAAGAGGTTGAAGGTACTGCTGAACCTTCTAATTATTCTGAGGCTATTACTTCTACGGATTGCAACAATTGGGTTATCGCTATGCAAGATGAGATGGAGTCACTTGATAAGAATGGTACTTGGGATTTAGTGCCATTGCCTAAAGAGAAGAAGCCCGTTCGTTGCAAGTGGATTTTCAAGAGAAAAGAACCTATTTCTCCTAATGAAACAGCAAGGTATAAAGCAAGGTTGGTTGCTAAAGGCTATAGTCGGATTCCAGGTATTGACTATAACGATGTGTTTTCTCCTGTTGTGAAACATAGCTCTATTCACACTTTACTCAGTATTGTTGCTATGCATGATTATGAGCTTGAGCAATTAGATGTTAAAACTGCATTCTTACATGGAGAATTAGATGAAGATATTTATATGGATCAACCTGAAGGTTTTGCTATTCCTGGAAAAGAACACCTTGTCCGTAAGTTGAAGAAATCTCTTTATGGCTTGAAACAATCTCCTAGACAAGTGGTATAAGAGATTTGACTCCTTTATGCTCTCTAATGGATTTAAGCGGTCTGATTATGATAGTTGTGTTTATTTGAAGATGGTTAATGGTTCAGCTATTTATTTGCTTCTCTATGTCGATGATATGTTGATTGCTGCAAAAGATAAGTCAGAAATAGTCAAATTGAAATCACAGTTGAGTAATGAATTTGAGATGAAGGATTTGGGTGCAGCAAAGAAAATTCTTGGCATGGAGATTATTAGAGAGAGACAGTCTGGCAAGTTATTTCTTAGTCGAGAAAGGGTATATTGAAAAGGTCCTTCGTCGTTTCAATATGCATAAAGCTAAACCAATGAGTACTCCTTTAGCTCCACATTTCAGATTATCTTTAGCTTTGTGTCCTGAGTCAGATAAAGATATTAAGTATATGTCTAGAGTTCCTTATAACAGCGCAGTTGGTTCTCTTATGTATGCTATGGTTTGCTCTCGTCCTGATTTGTCATATGCACTGAGTATTGTCGGTAGATACATGTCTAATCCTGGTAGAGGGCATTGGAAAGCAGTTCAATGGATTTTGAGATATTTGCGCGGTACTTCGAATGCATGTTTGCAGTTTGGGAAATCTGGAGATGGAATTGTTGGTTATGTTAATTCAGATTATGCTGGTGATTTGGATAGAAGGAGATCTCTCACAGGTTATTGTTTCACCATTGGTGGTTGTGCTGTTAGTTGGAAAGCTTGTTTACAGTCTACTGTTGCTTTATCAACTACTGAAGCTGAATATATGGCTATTTCTGAAGCTGGTAAGGAAGCTATTTGGCTTCGAGGTTTATATGCTGAGTTTTGTGGAGATGATTCTTGCACTACTATATTCTGTGATAGCCGAGTGCTATTTACCTTACAAAAGATCAGATGTTCCATGACCGGACAAAGCATATTGATGTGAGGTATCATTTTATCCGAGATGTTATTGCTCTTGGTGATATTAAAGTGTGCAAGATCAGTACGTATTTTAATCCTGCTGATATGATGACAAAGCCAGTTCCCACTGCTAAGTTTGAGCTATGCTCAAGCTTGGTTGGTGTTACAGTTTAAGTCCTAGTGACTTATTGGCGCACGGTGCTATTTATTATTGAAGGGAGTTCATTGATGATCCTTCATTTGCTGCAAGATGGAATTTGTCTCAAGGTGGAGTTTGTTGTAATATGATTCAAATTCGGCCTTGCTAGGGACGCATAGGAGGTGTGAGAGGTGGAGTCCTCCCACGTTACGGATCCTATTAGTTAGCCACCCATATATATACATCTTGTGTGTTGCAAGGGGAAGAGAGAGACTCATTGTAATTCCCCTGCGTTTTGTAAACTCTCCTCATATAGTGAAGATTACCGGTTGGCGCCCGTGGTTTTTTTCCCGCAAGGGTTTTTCACGTAAAATCTGTATCTCGTTTCGATCTTGTTTATGCATTATTTGCTAACAGATTTTGCGATCAGTTTAGAGCAAGTTTGGGTCTTGCTGTTCAGTCCCGCGTAATGAGGTTGCTCGCCCAGTTCTGATGGAAACTAGCTTCTGGAAGAACCCTACTTCTTGTTTTTTTTTTTTTTTGGAATCATGCTGCTCATTGTTTAAAGATGCATGTTGTCACTTGTAACTGGAAAGGACAGAAGCGTTGCCTGTCAATAAGAGGGTTAAAGAGTCTGACAATGTGATTAAAAGATGGCCACTTCACAACTTGCAGAACTTCACACCATTTTCTAATATGATACTGGTAATCAAGGGAACAGATGACTTTGATTTCTCAACGCGCAAGTCAACCGGTTGGTTCTCTAGATATTTACATCGTTAGAAAAGAAAGGGAACTAAATCACACAAAAAAAAGAAGAATGGTGAGGGGGAACTAAAACTGGAAACGTTGAACAGAAGTAGCTAGGAAGCTTCATAGCCTCTGATACGTGTGTATATATACCCCATATGTATGCTGCTATAGCTCCATCTTCACAAATAAGCACGAAACACCAGCCGGTAGCCATGCCACAAGCAGCAGTGCCGTTGTTTGTCCTTAGTTCCGTCCTAGTGATCATTACTTTCCATACGGCGGGGCTGGTACTGCCGACAGCGGCAGCCGCTGCCTCCAACATGGCCCCATTTCCAGCGTTGTCCGCTCTACGGCCAGGCTGCTCGTCTGAATCGTCGTTGTGTGGTAACGTGCAGATTCCATACCCATTCGTCATCGGCGACGACTGTCCCACTCCATGGCCGGAATTAGCCGGCTTCAACATAACCTGCAACCATAGCTTTAGTCCTCCAAAGCCGTTCTCAGTTCGACATGGAGGTTTTGAACATCTCGGTTGAGAGAGGCGAGATGCTCGTTGTGGGCCCGGTTGCGTCCATCTGCTACGAGTCGTACGACACTACCGTACCGTCCGACCAAGTAGCCTGGTCACTCTCCCTCATCGACTCATTTCTTATCTCGGAAAGGCGCAACTCTTTTACGGCAATCGGATGCAACACGACGGCTTTCATGGCGGGCAATTGGCTGCTGCCACAGTTCGGTCCCGGAAAACCTTAGGACGATGGTGATAGACTGGGGCAACAGCACCACTGGAGCCGTCAATCCTGCGTGGAACTACAGCCCCTGTAGTTACGCCTTCGTGGCCGATAAAGACTGGTACGTAAGCCCCATGCATGGCTTCTCATATGTATAATATATAATTGTATACATGATTCAATGTTACATATAATAAGTCAGATTATATATAAGAGAACTAGGTATTTTTTGAATGAAAAAAGATATACTATTCGGTTTCCTTTTTACGGATTTGACCTCTATTTAGTTTCCATGGTGACCCTAGCTTTATTTGACAACAAGCTTCTATGCGCCTTTCATAATAATATATAGGTACACTTTCCACAAACAAGACCTCAGTCTGGAGGGAAACAATAGCTTTATCAACCGCGTAGAGGACAAAGTCCGGTTGGTGCTTGACTGGACTGTTACGAGCAATAAGTCTTGCCAGGTCGCAAATGGTACAATTAATGCATGCGCTAGCCCCACAGCGATTGTGTCGAAGCCACACAAAAGAATGGATACCTATGCAACTGCTCCAAAGGATACCATGGAAATCCCTACCGTATCGATGGATGCCAAAGTTAGCTCTCTCTCTCTCTCTCTCTCTCTCTCTCTCCCTCTCTGCTCTCTGTGTGTGTGTGTGTGTGTGTGTGCGCGCGCGTCCGTGCATGTGTGTGTGTGATCTCTTCCATGTCACAGTGAGGTACTCCTCCATTTTGATTTTCATGCTGTTAGGACAAGCCAGCTAGTACAAATTTGAACTGGTTGTCTTGTCCTGAAAAACAGAATGAAGTAGTCCGGAAGGCATATTTGCGATGACTATCTTACTATTTAGTGTAAGAAAAAAGGTACATTTCCCTACAATAATTGACTCTTTGAATTAATGTCATTTTCTCTCGAATATATATGCAGATATTAACGAGTGTGATCTTCGAAAATCGAATCCTAAGATTTATGAACGGCTATATCCGTGCAAGAATCATAGTGAATGCATGGACACACAAGGTGGCTACGACTGCAGATGCAACAGGTTCTACCTAGGAGATGGTAAAAGAGACGACAGATGCATACACATAGCTGCAATACTAGGTGTGTCTTCATCAAGTACTACTGTCACTTATCCGAAACACAAACTTCAAAAAACCTAAAATGCTATCAAATTTTACAACTCCTTGTAGAATTAGGGCATATTGAACACTAGATTCTTTTCGTTGCCGACATTTAAATTTGCAATTCATGTGATTTACTTCAAAAGCTCCAAATTCCAAAATGTTAAGTATCTTAATCCACATATGTTAGTTCATTTACCTGTCATCCTTACATGGGCTAGTATCTATTCAAAATAAAGAAAAATTAATTTTGGTGTCATATACATGGGTGGCTTTAAGAAAACTAAGATAATAGTTGTCCTTTCACTAATTTGATTGGAACTGTAAAGCAGTATAGCTAATTCGTAATGAATAGTTGCTTAATAATTTTACAACTTGATATAGCTTGCATATATTTTAGTGGTTATCAGAGTTTCTTGGTGACTGTGCAAAAGTACTTTGGGAAAAGTGTATTTGTACCATCACTTTGAAGGCCAATTGAGATTCTAACCCCTATAGTCTGCATTTTTGTGATTTTACAATACGTTTTTTTGAACTGAAGCTACCGTTCACCAATAATTTTAATATCCCATGATAAGGAAGCAAATAAATGATTAAAAAATGAAAAACGTGAGAGAGACCACACTACCTAGATGCAACAGCAGCGAGTCATGAAATCCATATCCAAAAGCAATGTGTGTCCAAATTTAGCAAATTTTATCAAAACTTTAAACTTGTTACAAATCTATTCAAGTTTGTCGAATTTTCCTTTTTAAAAACAGTTCACACTTCAATACATGTTTTACCTGGGTTAATGTCAAAAGTTATGTTAAAATTACAAAAGAGTGACTGTCTTTTCTTGTGTAGTTAATACCGTCAAAGTGCTCCTAACTGAATTATGGTAGAAGTTTGCTTCAGTTCAAAATGAAACTATGGTAAAATCACAAAATTTCAGATTCGGGTGAAAATCACAACTGAACATAAAATTGATGGTAGAAATGCTATTACCCGAAGTACTTTTTGTATAGCACAACTCCACTATAGAATCTAATTTTGCATCAGTATAGCCATCTTTGACAAAAAAAATATTTGCGACTTTGACTCTGTATGTATGAACTGAGTCTTAATAATGGTTATTAAGTTGCCTATTTGTTTATCATGGATCTCGTAATATTAATCTGTACACTCATGATATATTGCATGTGGTGCCTTAGTATGCAAGGGGTCCGCCATATCAACTAATATGGGTATGAGTTTTCCCCATGCTCAAAGAAAAAAACTAGAATTCTCGTTAGTTACGTGTGAACATTAGGTATCCATCTGCGATGGATAGTTAGGAAGCAAAACATTAAGGGGTTCGATGCTTTGCTTTTTGTGGTCCGCTCTAAGTAGTAATGTGGAGACACGAAGAAGAACTTCACATTAGTAAACTAGTAGATTATCGGTGATGGATACTTAGGAAGCAAAAAATTAAGGGTTCTATGCTTTGCTTTTTGCGGTCTTTTCTAAGTAGTAATGTAGAGACTCAAAGAAGAACTTCATATTAGTAAACTAATAGATTTTGGCCCATATATTTATGGGACAAGCACCAATAGTCTAAAAATAAATGAAGTTGTATTATTTAGACTAAAATGGGCATTTCAAGATAAATAGTCCATTAATATTTTTTATAATTGCTGTGATAGATATTTTTTATTTCTTTTTTCTATGATTAACTTGGAAGCTCCTTTTCATCCCCGCGTAACTATAATGTAACAGATATAAGATTGGTTGCCAGTCTACACTTTTAATTAACCTATCAAGAAGATCTAGATAGGTTCCTAGGTACTACTAATTTTCTTTTATGTATGTTGTTCAAGTAGTGTTTAAAAAGCCAAGGCACTATGGTCAAGCCTATCCTAGTAGGTGTTTAAAAAATGATTAATTAGCAGCCTAGACGATTGCTTTTTTGAACAGTATAACACATAATTTAATGTCAATTAAAGAAAAAACTGGTTTTAGCATGCACATGAATCGTGAATTGTGCTTTTGTTAAATCCAATAATTTATACTAGTATATATATAAACGCTATGTTTCTCTGTGTATTTGCAGCGCCATTCCTCGCCATCATTCTTGTTGCGGTGCTCCTATGGCTGGTATTCAGGGGGCACAAGCGGAGACGTCGATCAGGTTTCTTTGACAAAAATGGCGGTAAAATACTGTCGGGAGCGGGCATCACAATCTACTCGGAAGAAGATTTGGTGAAGATCACTAATAAGTACACGAATTCCATCGGCAAAGGCAGTTTCGGTAATGTCTTCGTGGGAAACACCGAAGACAACCAGCAGGTCGCGGTTAAACGCGCCATCATAAAAGATAGCAAGAAAACACAAGTAGGGGGCGACTTCGCAGCAGAGATAAGCTTCCAGTTCCAGATGAGGCACGCCAACCTGGTCCGCCTCGTTGGGTGCTGCCTAGAGACGGACGTGCCCATGCTCGTCTTCGAGTTCGTAGCCAATGGGAGCCTCTACGACGTGCTCCACGATGCCGTCAAGCGGCGTGCTCTATCTCTGCTGCAGCGCCTTGACATCGCCGTTGGCTCCGCGGAAGCTCTTGCCTACATGCACAACTCCCGTACTGGCGAGCACAAACGGATCCACGGAGATGTCAAGTCAGCTAACATCCTCCTTGATGACAACCTCTCGCCCAAGGTCTCCGACTTTGGGTCGTCTAAAGTTATGTCCACCACCAACGGTTACGTCAAGTTCGTCGCAAGTGACATTAACTACGTAGACCCAGTTTATATGAAGACGTGCCGTTTCACGGAGAAGAGTGATGTCTACAGCTTCGGCATGGTGCTCCTGGAAATTATTACCAGGAAGCCAGTCAAGTACGGCGAGAATAACAGCCTAGGCAAAGATTTCGTCAAGTGCTGCAAGGTGGAGGGCAATGGAAGGAAGATGTACGACAAAGACATCTTGAATCATGTTGACGCAAGCTCTCATGCTTACATGGAGTGCCTGGATAGGATTGGCACACTTGCCGTGCGATGTCTCAAGGAAGATGAGGATGACAGGCCTACCATGGAAGAGGTTGTAGCGGAACTTACCAAGGTGAAGGATCGTGCGGATGAGACTCCTGCTCTGGGATAACTAAGAAGATAAGAGCTATACATATATGCGTAATAATCAAGCACATCCATGACCAATTTAAGTTTTGCTACTTAATTTACAGTGAGATCCCTTGGCGTCCGGTATTCATCATTATCATTTGAATTCACTATATGAATTGTATGCAGTATTTTCTGTATCGCTGCTTGTAATATTTTCCCATAAAGTTAACAATGTTGTATTTGTCATATTTTACTTCCAAAAATGTAATCTCACTGAATTCTATCAAATTTTCACTTTTGTAGCCAATCTTGCCAGCTAAAGGCATTGCAATGACATATTTGCCCCATTGGCCTTAAAAAAAAGTAACCGCTCAAAAGCGTGTTGCACTGTCGTCTTCATCACTGGCACATGACACCAAGCGTGGGTGGCCTGTCGGTCGCATGCTAATCTCATCTGTAGGCGTTCATATCAAGGAGACATTTCGTGGGCGTTTCGTAGCTCTCGTGTGCCATGGGGTCTTCCGAGTAATAGTTTTCCTCTGTTGTGTGTGTAGGAAGAACGAGGCTACATTAAGACAAGTTCAGTACGCCTATGTGAAACTTAGTGACTACTATTTGTGGATCACTAGTATCTACAAGGTAGGTAGGCGTGCCCTGCTGCACCCGGGAAATTTTTGTCAATTATGCGACCGCAAAGGAGTGTTGTCAAAAAAGTACATGAGTTAAACAAATATTTCAGCTTTTGAGCTTAAATATGAAAAAAAACTAGTCAACATTACCACACATTTGTGCAGTTAATCTAGATTCCTTTTTGTGGAAGGTAACTAAAGAAATTTTCATAGAATTTTGTTCACCAAATGATATCATCCATATTACCGAATCCCACCATTAAAATATTGATTTGCCATGAAGTGTTTATGATTTATTTTTATGTCATTGATTTTGTTTCTTATTTGATATTTTTATATGGAAGCTGTTGAATTTGAAAGGATTGTATGTCTGGACCATTGTGATTACATCTATTATTAATTTTTTCCTTTGATTTATCAGTTCAAGAAACTCATCACATTGTTACAAAATTATGGTTTCATCAATGAATTTATTGATTCTGCAGGATCCCTCTTGTAGTGGCTGGAAAAGCACTTCATCCGTCGAATTTTTATAATAAATTACAACTGTGGTGCTACTATGATTTTTTTGTTATTATTTTTAATCAGAATAATATGTAATGTGTAAATTTATATTACAGTGTTTTGTTCTTTTTTATGATAGCAATAGAGGATAATCTTGAAGAATATAAGGCTATTTTCGTCTATCTGCATTGGTAATTTCGGTGGTCGTTAATTGGTCATAGAAGTGTTGGATAATTGTTTTTTATTTTTTTCTCTAATAAAACCTGAAATTTATAAGCATCGAGAGTGAATGTGCAACCTTCTTTTCTTTTCCAAATTAGTCAAAATTGGTTAATATAGTCTTCTTCAAAATTTGTAGTTTATAATGTATTAAGGTAACGGCTTAAATATTTCAATTAAGGGCACACTTAATCACAAAAGTTGTACACCTCTTCTTTAACAATCACAATTTTATCTTGACTCATGTGAAAAATTATTGGAGTTTACATTTGTTTCTGTTGATTTTTTATGATTCTTCTTGTGTGTGCATAAGGGTCCAGTATCATTCACCATCTTTTTATTTCTCTATTTACCTCGGTTTTTATTGGTTAGGGATTCTGCAACATTGTTTTACTTGAAGATAAGATCTGAACATATTGAAAATTATTAGTAGGCTGGCAACAATAATTTGTCTGTTGAAAATTGTTACTTTTAACCATTTTAAAGAGGTTGGCAACCTACCATGGAAGAGGTTGTAGCGGAACTTACCAAGGTGAAGGATCGTGCGGATGAGACTCCAGCTCTGGGATAACTAAGAAGATAAGAGCTATACATATTTGCGTAATAATCAAGCACATCCATGACCAGTTTAAGTTTTGCTACTTAATTTACAGTGAGATTGTAACAACCCTGGCAAAATAAACATGCATTTCATGTCATCATGTGCATTTGAGAAAATGTTGAGTATTGTGTTAAGAAATACACATGAAATGACAAATTAACTTAGGTTAAATTAAGAACTTAATAAGATAAATTAATTACAAGTAAACTATGGAGTTTAACATTTTCTGTTGGTAAAACATAATAACAAAAGATTTTTTTGAGTTGATACGAAATTATTTTATTTTGTAAAATTGTCTACAACAAATAATGAAAAGTTCTCTTTTTAATTTTCAACTTGAATTTTTAATTCGAAATTTATTTGGAATTTGAACTTCGACCAACAAGGAAAAAGGTTTAAAATATTTTCTTTTCCAGCCCTGTTTTTTCGCAAAATTTTTTGAGTGACGGAAGTATGATTTTTAATTAAGCGAAAGCGGAGGGGGTTCTTTGTAAAAATGCTGAAACAGGCCGGTGGCCAAATCTCCTTCTCCTCCCCGAACCGACGCACCACCACCGCCTCTCGACGCCACCGCGGCAGCTCCTGGCCGCGCGCCTCGCCGGCCGTGCCACGCAGGTGTTTCCCTGCCACCTCCACCCTCGGCCCCAGCGGGATAAAAGCCCAAGCCGTGAGCTCTTCTCCCTCTCTCTCTCAAAACTCGCACGAAACGCCACCGCACTGGTCCGCCCCTCCTGCCTCTTCGCCGCCCGGTCGCCTCCGACCGTCCCCCTCCGAGATGCCGCCACCAATGGTTCCGCAGGGACCTTCCGCACCTCTCCCCGGCCACAACTCGCCCCAAGTCGCTTCCGTCCGAGAGAGCGAAGCTCATCTTCACCGGGACACCAAACCGGGTCGCCATGGCCGCGCCTCTAAATTTGGCCGGTCCAGCGAGCCGTCTCGCCCTTCCTCTCTTCCCGGGAGTGGGCAACGGTCTACGCTACTCTCCGGAGCACTCGTCGTCGAGTTTCCCTCACGGGCTCGCGGCAATTTCGCCGTTCTTCCGCAGCCTACGGGCGCCGCCGCCTCGCCCTCGCGGTGCGCACCGGGCTCGGCCAACCCCAAGCTCAACCAACTATGTGCCGCTCTTGCCCATGTCCCTGTGAAGCTACGGAAGAAATCCCCTCGTTATTTGGTTGAGTACCGTGAGAGTTAATCGCCGCCGAAGCTTCACGCTTGCCGCCACCCGTCGTGAGTGTACCTCCGGTCATCTTCGGGAAGTTTGACCCCACCATCGTGATCCACGGGTGGAGTTGAGCCTGTGGTTCTATTTCCGTTGGGTGTCGTCGCCGTCCGGCCGAACTCCGGCGAGCCGCCGCTCGGTCCGGCCGCTCGGCGCCATGGCCGGCCAGCTGAACTCGAGCTGGGCCGCGCGCACGCTTCGTGGGCCGCTTGCCCATGGGCTCGGCCAGATTCGGCCCAAGTGAGCTCCCTGTTTTCTTTTGAATTTATTCAATTTTCTAAATTCATTCAAACTTCAAATATTCGTAGAATATTCATACAAATTCAGAAAAATGCCAAACCAAGTTCATTAGATTCATAAAATTATTCTCTATTTAATTATGTATTCAAATACCTATTTTGAGAAATTATATTTTCATAGTTTGATTAATCCCCTTTCTTTACTTAAGATAAACTATTATTTTATGTTAATTATTAATTGATTTTGCAAAATAAATTTCTTTAAAAATTAGAGATACTGCAGACGAAAGTGTTTGTGAAAACTGTTTTCCAAAATTCAACATAAACACCGTCATTCATGTGATCCCAATTTAGTACCCTATGTATCATTGATTAATGATTAATCATGAATTGTTAAACTAATGCACATGATTAATGGTTAATTAATGAACATGAGTATTGGTTAATTAATAAACAAGATTAATTGTTAATTAATGACCTTGATTAAGCAATAATTAATGAGCATGATCAATTATTACTTATTGCTTAACGAAAGTGATTAATTGTTAATCATTAACAAGCTTAATTAATGAGTAACTGCTAATTAACGATCTTGGTTAATACAATCATTTCACGTCATGTCATATCCATTCATGCATGCATGATCAGTAAGTCACAACGTATTGTTGGTCGACCTAGGTTCCGGCGTGATCGAGGTTCCGTCCGAGGTCGAGGCGAGAAGACGGAAATCTCGAAGTCGACCAACACACGAGAAAGCTAACTCCGACGCGAATCCAGGCAAGCCCGGTGCATCCCACCTATGATTTTAAAGTCTTTTCTTTTATCACAGTAATGAGTCATGATTGTGCATTAAGTTATAGGAGTTGCTTGATACCCTAGATGCATGAGATAGGTTTCCAATTGTTTATGCTATACTCGGTACGAGATAGCTCAATAGAGTTAACGATCGCTAATCTTAAGTTATAGGGAATCGGTAGAAGACGAGTGGTGGCATACACTACTCGCGAGATATAGGTAATGACTGGTATTATTGCTAAGAGGAATGACAAGAGAAAGATGAGAGTGGAAGTGAAGATGTTAATAAGCCGAGACCGGACGGGCCCCGTAGGAGAAAGGGCAAAGACGGAGATGAGGTCTTGCAAGGTGGTAGCCCTGTCCGAGTCGGTCAAGGGCCGTACCGTTGTCGGCTTAGTTGAACAAGTTTGAACGTACCGTGCTACATGCTTGGTATCATGGGCCCAGCAAGCTGATGTACCCTATCGCCCCGAGAGATGTAGCGTAGCCAACTCTCTTTCGTCGGCTGTCGGTGAGAGGATAGTCTCACGGGAGGGAGATGGGTCGACCACGAGGGCGGTCGTGGCGTCGCCATACTCCCGGGGAGTTGGAAATGGCTAGTCTCGCTGTCGGTGCTAGCGGGAAAGGTTGTCGTATACGACCGGTGCGGTGCGTATACGTCGTGTAGGCGGGTTTTGCCAGCTGGTATAAATCGATTCGAATCGCTGTCCCTCGCAGTAATGAGTACCGCTTGTTTAGCTCGTCACATCGTAGTAATCAACTGAAAGATGAGGATGAGAGATGAAAGGATTGTTGGTCACAAATGATCTTTCTTGCAAACTTGATTGCGATAGTTGTAGACTGCAAAACCTTGTTCTCTATTGAACTTAACTCTGAGCTAAAACTTGAAAGTAAGGATCAACCATTAGAGCTGTTTTCGCAAAAGAGTGAACTCCACAGCCAGAAAGCCTTTGCATACTAGGCGTCGGCCTTAGCGTGCCTGTTGACGGGTCGGTCTTGCTGAGTATTAGAATACTCAAGGTTTGTTCGTTATGTTTTTCAGGACCGAGTCGTGCTTCCACGACCGTCACGGTAGTGGTCCGGAAGAGGAGCCGTGTTCGAGGGTGGTTCCCACAAGTGGGAACAGATCCCGACGTCCTGAGCGAGGAGTATCGTGATGTATGACGGGCTCGGTACATCACGCTAGTGGTCTTTGTTGTAAAGTTCAAGTTTCCGCTGCAAGACTCGTAGGTTGTTAAACTTCATTAATGTATTATGCTTCCGCTGTACAATGTTTGTATTTCGGAAACCTGGTTGTATTATACCATGATGTATATACTCTGGCTTGTATGAGATGATGTTTCTGTTGTAACTCGCTTCGTCGAGTGTCCCTCTGTACCGATTCCTGGGTGTCCCGGAGGGGATGTCACAGCTGGTATCGGAGCGGTTCGGAGGCAACAGTTCATCATTACAAGCTTGTTTTCAAAACTTAACACGTTTAGTGCGTTTAGAACACGAGAGAGTACGGAGCCCCATAAGGATGTAGAATAGTTAGATTTTTACTAAGCTGTTCGACGTTCGGGTTTTGAGAAGTGCTAACTATTCGTTATAGTTTTATATGCTATAGTACGTATAGTTAGTTTACCGAGCATGCATCATGTCATATTGAGTGTTATAACAAAAAGTCTGGGGTTATACTTAGTTAGCATAGAGTTAGTTGCCTTTAGATGGCACAAGAGAGTTTATGCTAGTGCAATAGAAGGCAAGCAGAATTCTCCCACGAGAGGCAATGGAATGGGGAATTCAAGATCTTCATCTACGGATGATCAACGTTAATCGGAGAGAAGGACGATCATGTATAGTAATCAAGGAGCCCCATATGAGAGCTACGGATTTAAAAGGATAGATTAAAGATGACGAGTATGAATGGGTGCTCTAGGTGAATCTTGGGATGAACAACTAACAGCTGCCGAGAGAAATAGATAAACTAGGTGCAGCCACTGATGAAGACACATGATGAGATATTGGACCTTGAACAAGTCCAATAACCTTCCAAGGAAGAGCAGAAGGACGAAATGAATGGGTAGAAGAATCCAGGAGCTAGTCACCGATGCCACTTCGGCTACTCTAGGCGGATGACTGGTTGACCACCATTCTTGTAGCTACCAAAAGTTCTCATTCCCTCTCCGAGAAATAGCCCTTTGGATTTCTGTTCGGACTCTCTCTCTCGACAAAACTTTTTGGATGATAAAATTTCAGTATTATGAGCCGACTATTCCTAGTCCGAGAGTCATTCTTCTTCTTTTACTCAATTACGTCATGAACTTATCTATCCTTGAAATTCTTGAGTGACTTCCATGTGAAGCAAGGGTAGTCTTCTATTTGACTAGACTAAGTCGTATCGAGAGCTAGTTTAGAAATGGGTGTTGTGCACTTCTAAATTGCTATTTTGCCTTCGAATTGTGTCGGCTCGCCTGAGCGCTTCTCCAAGTCAAACATGAGCGGTATGGAAATGCATACTCTATTTTAAAACTAGAAGAGATTCCAAATATGATGTTCTTCCGAACGGACGGCGTATAACTTAAGGTACGCAACCGGAAAGAAGAATACTGGTTTGGAAACTCATCGGTGCAATTATCCTTGTAAATATCTTAAGCCTATATTTCCTTCAACACCAAGACAGACGAAAGCACTTGTCACACCTCTTGTTAATCTATGTTGTTTCATAAGCTCAACCATTCCAGTTAAATCTTTTCCTTCATCGTTGACTTTCACCAACCCTTATAAATCTCGTGACTCCCGATCCCGGCATGCAAGTGATAGATGTTGACAACACACACATTGATGTTCTAAAGTGGGACCAAGGAGTTAGTTTTAATAAGTTTGTAAGTGATGCTATACTCATGGAGGATGCTCTTCGTGCTCATCAAGAAGAGAAGACTAAGAAGAGAGCAGCCGATAAGCAAGGAAATGAGGTACCCTCTAAGTATCATCTAGTCCACACTCCTACAACAGATCGGAGGTTCGAGCCTCAGCCATAAGGTTCCATTTCTTGCCGGCCACCTCAAGCATCGGCAACGGGTTTTCTCCGGTTCGGTGGTCCAACAATCGGATCTATCGAGTATACGCTCCTTATCCCGGACTCTACAATCCGTTGATCATCCATGCTATAACAGTGGTTGTCTTGGACACTTGGCTCAAGAATTGTGTCGTACCAACAAAGCAGAATTTTTCAACGCGTCCGAAAGGAAAGCGGTTGGTCGACAGAATCATGCGAGTAAGAATGATAAGATGAAGACCGGTCGTGTCAACGTCACCACATTTGAGGAGATTCCGAAAGGATCACGATACCATTGAAGTCGGGTCGTAAGGATTACTCCACCTCCTTTACAGTCTTAAACGGACAAGGATTTGATGCGATTCTTGGCATGAGATGGATGAAGTATTATAAGGCAGATCTTGGATATAGATGCTTTTGCAGCTCATCCGAACTCTCCTCTTTATGGACGAGATTGTCTTCAGTTGACTTCTTCCCAAGCTATTTTTCCGGTGATCTATAAAAACTACTAGTAAAAGTTTGGAAGACATTCCTGCAGTTTGCGAATACCTTGATGTTCTCCGGAAGACTTACCAGGTTTACCACCTGATCGGGCAAGTAGAGTTCAAGAGAGAACTTCAACCAAGGACTGCATCTATATCAAAACCGTATAGGATGCCACCCCGTGGGCTGGCAGAAGTAAAGGTGCAAGTAAAGGAATTACTGAATAAGAGATATATTTGCCCGAGTCCATCACCTTGAGGATGACAACATTGATCGTCAAGAAGAAGAATCAAACTTTTAGGTTATGTGCAGCTCATCGAACTTGAGTGCGAGAGACCATTAAGGACAAGTATTCCCTTCCTCGAATTGACATCTTGTGTGATCGGTAAATGAGAGCAAAAGTGTTTACCAAGATAGATCTTCGCTCCGGATATCACCAAATCGGGATTTGAGCGAAAGATATACCAAAGACAGTTCCTCTACCATACATGGGCTTTAGGAGTACCTGGTGATGTCCTTTGGTCTAATCAACGCGCCAGACACACTTCATGTACCTCATGAACTGGGTGTTTATGCCGAATTCGATAAGTTTGTCGTTGGTTTCATAGACGACATCATGATCTATTCCAAGTCGGAAGAGGAACACGTCGAGCATTTAAGGACCGTGCTCCAACGTCTAAGGGATCACCGGTTAGATGCCCAATTCGAGTAAGAGTGAGTTATGGCTGAAGGAAGTACCATTCTTATGTCAAGTGATATCAACGAAGAAATGGCCGTTGATCCAAGTAAAGTTAATGAGGTATTGAATCGGAAGCCACCTAAATCGGTCATACGGATCCGAAGCTTCTCGGGGTTAGCTGATTATTACAGAAGATTCATTCCCAATTATTGCCAAGCCAATGACAAAATTTCTGAAGAAGGATGAGAAGTATGAATGGAACACTGAATGTGAGGAAGTCTTTCGGACGCTGAAGAAGTTACTCACAACCGCACCGATATTCGCTCATTCGGATTTGACCAAGCCATTTGAGGTGTACTATGATGCCTCGGAGCACTTGGACTTGGATGTGCTCTAAAGCAAGAGGGTCGAGGGATTACCTATGTGTCTCGACCGCTGAGGCGACAGGAGAAACAATAACCAACACAGGAGCTGTGGTTCTAGCGTTGAAGAGCTGAAGATACCCTCTCGTGGAAAGTGGGCACAGCTATGCACACGCCATAAGGATCTCAAATGTATCACTTAAGCGGATCCGAACAGGTGCCAACGAAGATGGTTTGAATTAAGGGTTATGAGATCGAGATCCAGCACACTTATCAAGAATTCACAATGTGCTCCACCGGTCTCAATCGAAGAAGTGTCCGAAAACACCGATAAGTATACCGACAAGCAGGTAGGGAACAGTATAGCCGAACCGACCTATGATGAACAACCGATCGAGTGGATCGAGTGACTCGACCTTGAACCATCAAGTTTTACAAGATCCAATGGAGTAATCACTCGAAACTGAAACTACTTAGGAACAAGAGGAGTTTCTCCGATCCAATTACCGAGAGATCTTTAGTACCATCGCCTAGTCGCTTCGATCGTGAATCTCGGGACGAGATTCCTCGTAAGGGGAGGGCTGTAACAACCCTGGCAAAATAAACATGCATTTCATGTCATCATGTGCATTTGAGAAAATGTTGAGTATTGTGTTAAGAAATACACATGAAATGACAAATTAACTTAGGTTAAATTAAGAACTTAATAAGATAAATTAATTACAAGTAAACTATGGAGTTTAACATTTTCTCGTTGGTAAAACATAATAACAAAAGATTTTTTTTGAGTTGATACGAAATTATTTTATTTTGTAAAATTGTCTACAACAAATAATGAAAAGTTCTCTTTTTAATTTTCAACTTGAATTTTTAATTCGAAATTTATTTGGAATTTGAACTTCGACCAATAAGGAAAAAGGTTTAAAATATTTTCTTTTCCAGCCCTGTTTTTTCGCAAAATTTTTCGAGTGACGGAAGTATGATTTTTAATTAAGCGAAAGCGGAGGGGGTTCTTTGTAAAAATGCTGAAACGAGGCCGGTGGCCAAATCTCCTTCTCCTCCCCGAACCGACGCACCACCACCGCCTCTCGACGCCACCGCGGCAGCTCCTGGCCGCGCGCCTCGCCCGGCCGTGCCACGCGGTGTTTCCCTGCCACCTCCACCCTCGGCCCAGCGGGATAAAAGCCCAAGCCGTGAGCTCTTCTCCCTCTCTCTCTCAAAACTCGCACGAAACGCCGCCGCTCGGTCCGCCCCTCCCGCCTCTTCGCCGCCGGTCGCCTCCGACCGTCCCCCTCCGAGATGCCGCCACCAATGGTTCCGCGAGGACCTTCCGCACCTCCCCCGGCCACAACTCGCACCAAGTCGCTTCCGTTCGAGAGAGCGAAGCTCATCTTCACCAGGACACCAAACCGGGTCGCCATGGCCGCGCCTCTAAATTTGGCCGGTCCGGCGAGCCGTCTCGCCCTTCCTCTCTTCCCGGGAGTGGGCAACGGTCTACGCTACTCTCCGGAGCACTCGTCGTCGAGTTTCCCTCACGGGCTCGCGGCAATTTCGTCGTTCTTCCGCAGCTACGGGCGCCGCCGCCTCGCCCTCGCGGTGCGCACCGGGCTCCGGCCAACCCCAAGCTCAACCAACTATGTGCCGCTCTTGCCCATGTCCCCGTGAAGCTACGGAAGAAATCCCCTCGTTATTTGGTTGAGTACCGTGAGAGTTAATCGCCGCCGAAGCTTCACGCTTGCCGCCACCCGTCGTGAGTGTACCTCCGGTCATCTTCGGGAAGTTTGACCCCACCATCGTGATCCACGGGTGGAGTTGAGCCTCGTGGTTCTATTTCCGTTGGGTGTCGTCGCCGTCCGGCCGAACTCCGGCGAGCCGCCGCTCTGGTCCGGCCGCTCGGCGCCATGGCCGGCCAGGCTGAACTCGAGCTGGGCCGCGCGCACGCTTCGTGGGCCGCCTGCCCATGGGCTCGGCCAGATTCGGCCCAAGTGAGTTCCCTGTTTTCTTTTGAATTTATTCAATTTTCTAAATTCATTCAAACTTCAAATATTCGTAGAATATTCATACAAATTCAGAAAAATGCCAAACCAAGTTCATTAGATTCATAAAATTATTCTCTATTTAATTATGTATTCAAATACCTATTTTGAGAAATTATATTTTCATAGTTTGATTAATCCCCTTTCTTTACTTAAGATAAACTATTATTTTATGTTAATTATTAATTGATTTTGCAAAATAAATTTCTTTAAAAATTAGAGATACTGCAGACGAAAGTGTTTGTGAAAACTGTTTTCCAAAATTCAACATAAACACCGTCATTCATGTGATCCCAATTTAGTACCCTATGTATCATTGATTAATGATTAATCATGAATTGTTAAACTAATGCACATGATTAATGGTTAATTAATGAACATGAGTATTGGTTAATTAATAAACAAGATTAATTGTTAATTAATGACCTTGATTAAGCAATAATTAATGAGCATGATCAATTATTACTTATTGCTTAACGAAAGTGATTAATTGTTAATCATTAACAAGCTTAATTAATGAGTAACTGCTAATTAACGATCTTGGTTAATACAATCATTTCACGTCATGTCATATCCATTCATGCATGCATGATCAGTGAAGTCGCAACGTATTGTTGGTCGACCTAGGTTCCGCGTGATCGAGGTTCCGTCCGAGGTCGAGGCGAAGACGGGAAATCTCGAAGTCGACCAACACACGAGAAAGCTAACTCCGACGCGAATCCAGGCAAGCCCGGTGCATCCCACCTATGATTTTAAAGTCTTTTCTTTTATCACAGTAATGAGTCATGATTGTGCATTAAGTTATAGGAGTTGCTTGATACCCTAGATGCATGAGATAGGTTTCCAATTGTTTATGCTATACTTGGTACGAGATAGCTCAATAGAGTTAACGATCGCTAAGCTTAAGTTATAGGGAATCGGTAGAAGACGAGTGGTGGCATACACTACTCGCGAGATATAGGTAATGACTGGTATTATTGCTACGAGGAATGACAAGAGAAAGATGAGAGTGGAAGTGAAGATGTTAATAAGCTGAGACCGGACGGGCCCCGTAGGAGAAAGGGCAAAGACGGAGATGAGGTCTTGCAAGGTGGTAGCCCCGTCCGAGTCGGTCAAGGACCGTACCGTTGTCGGCTTAGTTGAACAAGTTTGAACGTACCGTGCTACATGCTGGTATCATGGGCCCGAGCAAGTCGATGTACCCTATCGGCCCGGAGATGTAGCGTAGCCAACTCTCTTTTATCGGTCGTCGGTGAGAGGATAGTCTCACGGGAGGGAGATGGGTCGACCACGAGGGCGGTCGTGGCGTCGCCATACTCCCGGGGAGTTGGAAATGGCTAGTCTGCTGTCGGGTGCTAGCGGGAAAGGTTGTCGTATACGACCGGTGCGGTGCGTATACGTCGTGTAGGCGGGTTTTGCCAGCTGGTATAAATCGATTCGAATCGCTGTCCCTCGCAGTAATGAGTACCGCTTGTTTAGCTCGTCACATCGTAGTAATCAACTGAAAGATGAGGATGAGAGATGAAAGGATTGTTGGTCACAAATGATCTTTCTTGCAAACTTGATTGCAGTAGTTGTAGACTGCAAAACCTTGTTCTCTATTGAACTTAACCTCGAGCTAAAACTTGAAAGTAAGGATCAACCATTAGAGCTGTTTTCGCAAAAGAGTGAACTCCATAGCCGGAAAGCCTTTGCATACTAGGCGTCGGCCTTAGCGTGCCTGTTGACGGGTCGGTCTTGCTGAGTATTAGAATACTCAAGGTTTGTTCGTTATGTTTTTCAGGACCGAGTCGTGCTTCCACGATCGTCACGGTAGTGGTCCGGAAGAGGAGCCGTGTTCCGAGGGTGGTTCCCTCAAGTGGGAACATATCCCGACGTCCTGAGCGAGGAGTATCGTGATGTATGACGGGCTCGAGTACATCACGCTAGTGGTCTTTGTTGTAAAGTTCAAGTTTCCGCTGCAAGACTCGTAGGTTGTTAAACTTCAATAATGTATTATGCTTCCGCTGTACAATGTTTGTATTTCGGAAACCTGGTTGTATTATACCATGATGTATATACTCGGCTTGTATGAGATGATGTTTCTGTTGTAACTCGCTTCGTCGAGTGTCCCTCCGTACCGATTCCTGGGTGTCCCGGAGGGATGTCACAGAGATCCCTTGGCGTCCGGTATTCATCATTATCATTTGAATTCACTATATGAATTGTATGCAGTATTTTCTGTATCGCTGCTTGTAATATTTTCCCTTAAAGTTAACAATGTCGTATGTGTCATATTTTACTTCCAAAAATGTAATCTCACTGAATTCTACCAAATTTTCACTTTTGTAGCCAATCCTGCCAGCTAAAGGCATTGCAATGACATATTTGCCCCATTGGCCTTAAAAAAATGTAACCGCTCAAAAGCGTGTTGCACTTGTCGTCTTCATCAACGACACATGATCCACTAAGTGAGGAATCATCCTATCAATCTATCACTACGGGAAACGACTTGTTTGCCGTGTGTCCAAGGCACACGGCAAATCCCGGAATACCCACGGCAAAGAGTTTGCCGTGGGTCGCACTACGGCACATGACCCACGGCAAAAGCTTAGACGGCACAACGATTTTGCCGTGTGCATTCTTTCAAACACACGGCAAACCAAATTCAAAAAAAAAATGAGGCCGAAGAGGGGTTGCCAGCCCCACCACACCGCCGCCGGCCACCACTGTGCCATGGGGGTGCCGCCTCTGCGGCGCCGGTCGGGGCCGCCCTGGAAGCTGCCAGCACCGCGCCGCCGGGATCCCATCGCTGCCGCCACCAATCGAGAGAGAGAGAGAGAGAGAGAGAGAGAGAGAGGTCACCCGACCGGAAGTTGATCCGCTCCACCACCACTCCATCGCCGCCCGCGGTCGAACGTCGAAGCCACCAGATCGCACCGCTGCCGCCACCAGATCCCGCCGCTGCCACCACCCGATCCCGCCGCCGCCATCGGATCCCGCCGCTGCCAGCCACCACCAGATCCCGCCGCCGCCACCGGATCCCACCGCTAGATCCCACCGCCGCCGCCACCAGATCTCGCTCCATGCCCCGATGGCCTCCGCCGCGCCTCACCCGCCGCCGCTCCTCACCCGAGGTGGTGAGGGGCGAGCGGAGGGGGAGAAGAGGGGAGGCAGGGGAGGGAGTGGGGAGGCCGAGGGCGAGTGAGGGAGAGGAGTTGGGGAGAGGAAGGGGAGAGAGGACGGGAGAGGCCGGGGGCATGGGGGTCGCGTGTGAGGGGCTGCGTGTTTTTGTTTAGTAGGCAGAGAATTTGCCGTGTGCTCGACAGCTGCACACGGTAAAGTTCCATTTTGCCGTGTGTTTGCCTCGGTAGCACACGGCAAAGCTCTTTGTGCCGTGTGTCTTTTTTTTGGCACACGACACATATCTTCTTTGCCGTGTGTCCGATAAAAAGACACACGGCAAATGTTTTAGCACACGGCAAACAAGCCGTTTCCCGTAGTGTATCCATCATTCTTTGCTATTTGAATAAGCACGGCTAACATATCGGCCACAATGTTGAACAAGATGGGGGACATAGTGTAACAATCTGAAATTATCCAATTCAAAAATCCGCATTTGAAATTCAAACCAAAACCACCTGAACTCAAATTCAATCCAATTCCTTTGAATTTTTGCTGCTTGGGCCAATTCCCTCTCCCTCTCCAGCCGGCAGCCCACTTTTCCTTCTTCCTTTCATAGGTCCAACTCGCAGCAAATCCCTTCTGGAGTGTGGAATGTGTTACATAATGATCTGCCCAGTGCAAAAAAAGCCATATGGGTCTGCTCTAATTCATCAGACCCAATGATCATTATATCTTAATTATTCTTAATAATAAAAAAAACATATGTATACCTTGTTGGACAGGAACAATAATAGAAGTACCATGTCACTGTCTAGTTTCACAATATAATAAGATAACATATTGTTTCCAATTGAAAGTGTTTAGCAACCGCCAACAGAGGCAAACTATTAAATACTGCATGACGTTTTTCTTCAATGCCAACCAGCTCTTGACTAAAAAGTAAACTGACCGTACAGAGTGGAGTTTTACCATGATGATAGTTACTAAAAATAGTATGTTTTGGGGGTGCCAGCAAAAGCAGTGGAAGATAGTGCACCAACCATTGGACTGATAAAGATGCCCTACTACTTCAACTTTGCTTGTATAACAGGTTCAAAAAAAATCACCGTTTTCTAACTGGGTAAACATGAGAGTGATGTGGACATATAGATTAGATGAATGTAATAGTATTTTTCAGCCATCTTCTGCTGAGGAATAACTAACTTAAAATGTTTGGGTATCACCCATTGGAATATATCAGACTCATCAGGACAATATTGACCACGGTCTCTCCTCGTCACAACAGCATTGTTTTGTTTTGAAACAAAACAGTTGTAGAATTAATCACGGGAATTATGGGATGACCAAATCGTATATTGTAACTTAAATTATCGGATTTAACAAGAACACCTTTGCTCTAAAAGGTCTGCCTCCTCCCAGACTTTTAAAAGCTTAAGAATAGAAAACAAATTTGGTCTAAATGTGGGTAAAATCATTTAGTAATTGAATATCTGAGGCAATCAAACGAAATCAATACTCATGCAAGCCAGAGTCAAAATAAACTAAATGCGAAGTATGCTAGATTGCTATTGCGTGCATAGCTAATAATAAAGAAATCCAACCATTATTTTCCCCTTTGCTTCACAGGTACCAGCAGTTAGATGACAGAGAAAAAAAGGAAACAGTAATGTTGTGTGATTATCCATCAATAATCATAGAAAAAGTGATAACTGATAACACAAAGTGAATCTAGCACATGCTGGCGTTGGGCTTTCTTCTTCAGAGGGTGGTACCGGGTTACCATCGTTCAGAAACCAACTCAAGCTCAAACAGGGTTACCATCGTTCAGAAATCAACTCGAGCTCAAACACTAAGATTAAATAACTAAATCTAAGACTTTGTAAAAGTAGTAAAAAAAACAAACTGAAGGGGGAAAAAAGGAAAAACAATTTCGTGAAGATAGGGGATAAAGTTGTGGCCAAGGAATTTCCTGACCATCGATCTATGCCCTTCTTGCATTGCATGCACAGCAGTGTGCTCGCACCAGCAAAGAACAAGAGAGAGAACAAGGGAACGGTGGCGGCGGCGGCGCTGCGCCTGCGGATGGGAACGGTGGCGGCTTCGGCGGCGGCGTTATGCTTGCAGATGGGCACGGTGGCGGCGGCGCGTGAGGGTGAGCCATCAGACTGGATCGGAGAAGATGGCGAATGTCGGGCAGGGGAGAACGGGAACAAGGATCAGTCGCTCCTGGGTCCCACCGACATACGGTATGTGTACGGTAACAATGTGTTCCGGGCTTCGTATTGTAAATCGAGCTGTCAGAATAATAAGTGGGGCTGGTTGGCACAAATCTCAACAAAGCGTCATCTAAGGGTTGCATGTGCAGTGGCTTGAGCCATGCATGGCTTTTATTACTTTGCGGTGCTAACCTAGCTCGGCTTCCCTTTTTCTTCACAGTTACGCGTTCGCCATGGTCACCGCTCGGATGCCACACCTCTGTCGTCGTCATCGCCGACCGCCGCTGATGAGCTGCTCATCCTCGAGGCTACCTCTCCGTCGTCACCGATCTCTCCGAGATGATCCAGGTGAGTGCGCGTACCTTTCCCTCCCTTTTCCCCTTGAGTTCCATTCTGTCATGGGTGCCGGTGTGGACTCGTGTCCCTTTTGCCGATTGAGTCGTCTTGAACCGCCGTAGAGCTACGATAGACCCTCCTCAACCTTGTGTGTGCATCGCCGGACGGTTGTGCTCACGGTTGCCTTCAATTCCATTGTGTCCCCTATTTCCGCCACCATCTTCCCCGTCGCTGGTGGCACTCCGGCCGTCCTTCCGGTTAAAGCTTAGCCTCGTTAGGCTTGCACCAGCATAAGCTAGCTTTTGGTGTAGTTGGTTGCGAGTATAACCCCCTGCGTGTTGTTCTACGGCGAGCGCCACCGCGCGGAGCCAAGTCCGACGAGGTCGTGCATCGCCGTTGTCGGCCGGACGGTGATACTTGTCATGTCCGGGAGTCGCGCTACACCCTTGCATTTCCATTTGTGGGTCACCTATGTTGGTTGGCAGTCCGTGCCGTCAGATCGACGCAGCTGCGGCGAGCCCTGTCGTGTCGGTGGGGTAGCGCTGCACGTTGCCGGCCAGGTGATGTGGCCATGGGTCCCACCGGTGTGGTGGCGGGTCCATGACCCCATCCGTAGTGTGGTCCGTGGACTCGGTCCACCGTGAGCCGATGACCCTATGGTCACCGGCAAGTGGGCCCCATTCCTTCAAAAATATCTCACCAGCATATTCCTTGGAATATTCCCCCGAATATTCCTTTCTTTTCTAGAAAATCCTTTTACCCCTTTTTATCATCGAGAAAATCATAGAAAATTCCCTGGACCTCGGAAAATTACGCGGTCGGTTGCATTCTATTCATCTCATCAAGATCTACGCGTTAGTGATGTTAGTGTCTATGTTCTAGCACCCATTAAATATGTTCATGCGTTTTGTTCTCCAATATTACTCGTAATTTGTGCCATTCTCTTGATTTGCGTGTCACTTAGCCGTTTTGCCTAGAATTTGGATGACAGGTGAGATCGGATGCTCGAAGCTCATGGTGTACCTGTCGAAGCCTTGTGAGCACACCGATCTATTCTTGGCACCGTTTTTAAGGCAAGCCGCATCTTTGATCATTGTTGCTCCTATTTTAGCAATTGCAATATATGAACTCATGCATATGAAATGGTTACTGCTGCTTAGATTCATACCTATGCCATATCATGTTACCCATGCCTCTATTTACCATAGGAAGCTCTACTATTGCTACTTACATGCTTAATATGCTTAGTTGCTTAACCGAACCCCCACATAATGATATACATGTTTTTGTGTTAAATAAAGCTTAGGTGCTTCTTAGGTGTTGAGTTTCTGTTTTAGCAACGCATTAGGTTTTGCGGGGTCGAGTGTCGTTGATTAGGTGCTGGGGAACTTTTGGGGAGTTCCCACTTGGATGGTGCCTGTTGCGGGCACGGTGAGTAGGGACTTTCGGTTATGGAGTCCCTGTGTGGTGATACTTATTATTGTTGAGACTGTGGTTTAAGGAGAAGGATTGGTTACTCGCCCTGACGACTTGAGGACCAGTTCTTGTGCGTATACCTCTCTTGTCCTTACTTACACACCACGTGACCCGTATGGGCGTGTGATGGATCATGATGGTTTGCGGAGGATCGGCTCGCCCGCCGTGGTGTAGATATAGTGTGAGTGGGTTTTGGAGTGTTGTCTCAACCCATGAGTAGATGACACCTTCAGGACCCTTTGTCGTTTCTTAGGTAGGATCCCGGACCTAGAAGATGGGCGCCACCATGCATTGTTGATTGATCTTGTGAGTGTTTCTATGCATAGGCTTCGTAGTAGCCCTATGTTATAGTACGTCTTCACATGGATACAGGTGTATATACTCTGCAGAGTTATAATCTTTATGTATAGCCATGCCCGTCGATAAGGGCATTACCAAGAGAAACCCACTTGATTAGTTTACTACGTCTCCCCTCGATAGGTGTTTTACTTCCGGCTTCGAGCTGTGGTTCTAGTGGAGGTGTGCTGGATATAAAATTTGACCCTTGCGGGATTGTGTTGTTTCCTGCAAGGCCACTTACAAAATTTGGCTAATAACTTGACTCACCTAGACTTCGGGTTAATTGCTTTAGGTGCTTGGGCCATTGCCTTTCTTGATATATCGAAGCATGCATCACACTTGTTGTTAAGTAGTGCAGCTTGCTAAGTACTCTATGTACTCACGACTTTACCACTTTGTTTTTCAGTTTACTAGAAGATCAAGCCTAAGCTTCAAGAGTTCGTCGACTTGGCTAGATTAAGATTGAAGATGGAGAAGAAGGGACTAGCCTACACTCAAGTTGCATGTGGAATTGGATTCACTATGAAGACTTCTGCTACATTCAAGTTGAAGATTTGCTTTGTACCGAGTCATCCTCCTAGAAGTGACTATGAGGTACATAGACAGGGTTTTCACCTTGGTGAAAATCGGGCTGTCACGATATCGAGCCATGCTTGATTGTAGGTACGTGACCCATAGAAATGGATGTTAATATAATTACCCATTCTAGTAATCTGATCCGCTATGATCGCCTTCATCATACTTTACCCTTAAATCTCTTCCGGTGCTTGAAGACACGCTTGTCGATGAAAACCCTCTACACGAAGAATTCCCGTTGTTTGTTCGATCCCTTTACCCTTGTGTTGTCTAATCGAACTCCTTGCTTTATCTTGCCTTTCCTTGATATATCCAAGCATGCATCACATTATTGCTAGGTAGTGCAGCTTGCTTACTACACTATGTACTCACGGCTTTACCACTTTATTTTTCAGTCGACTAGTAGATCAAGTCTCAACTTCAAGAATTCGCTGACACAATTAGCAAAAGAATGAAGATGAAGAGGAGGGTTTCGCCTACACTCAAGTTTCCTATGGATTTGGATTCACTATGAAGACTTCCGCTACGCTCAAGTTGAAGATTTTCTTCCGCCGTCATCAACGCTTAGAGTTTCGCTTTCGCTAGAACTCTTGTGTTGTTTCCTTGGCCTGTGTGCCAAGTCCTTGTATCCAGTTGTTGTAGATGTTATTCTCCTTAGAATGATATCTTTTCTTGAATCTTGTCATAATTTGTATTCTTTTATGGTTTCATGGTATTCAACTATGTTGGTTGTACAAGTCACCCTCCTAGGAGTGACTATGAGGTACAAAGGCATGGTTTTCACCCTCTAGTGAAAATCGGGCTGTCACACATAGGATCCTGATGAGAACACCGCAGGGTGTCTGAGAATTTGTCCCAATCTTTCACGGTACTTAACAGAAACAATAGTATATTTGAACTGCCACACTGAGTTGAATTTAATTGCAAATATATTTTGATTAAAACCAGCAGCAGTAGGACAAATAAGGAGTGTGTATGTTCAAGGATGACAACTAGAGAGCAGAGATAAATTGTGTGTCTATGACCAATATATTAGCAATAGGTTCCCAGCAGAATAGACAACAAAGCAACAATAGAACTAGCAGCACCAGATAAAAAATAACTCGGATTGATCTCTTGAATGAAACCAAACTTGAAACTCCCCACCCATGATCGTGTAGGCTCACGATCAGAGAACAAGGAATCCAACGGACGGAATCTAGAATGCTACTACATGCTAGAATAAATATGATAGATGAAATAGTAAATCTTAATCATGTTCTCTTCATGATCTCTGTGGATTCGATATCAAACCTTGGAATACTCTAAGGGAAAAAGCTACAATGTACACCGTGCTTATGCGGTATATAAGTGAGTGCATAGAAATGACCAACAGTGTTAGGCCATCAGCCATAGGTTACTCCCTTATTGTCATGGGCTTATGATCAAGACATTGCCACGCCAGATGTACACAAGCTCGAAGCTACAATTCTTCTCCAACTTGGTCGTCGCATTCGATTTGGATTAGCAGACATACCTAGACAATTTTGACGATTTCTCCCCCATACAGCATCAAAATGAGGCATTTTCAAATGTGTTGGAAAGATAATGATGACACCGTCATTTTAGTTCTGGTCCCAGGTACAGAACCGGCGTTGATCATGTTGTGTGACCACGACAAAGTGTTGTGTCACCTGTTTGGGCCAACTTGGTCTTGTATCGTGTCAGGCCTTAAGTCCATGTTGTGGGCGCCCCATCCTTGTTTGACCCCAACTCTAGCACTCCCCTAGACCATAAAACTTAGTAGCCGCCGCCGTTTTGACTTGGGTTTTGTTTAGTTCGAGTTTTCCATCGAGAACTACGATTGATTTATTGTAACCGTGTCGACAAGTCCTTGAACTGTGACCCAGGGCCTATGTTCTTGTTCTCCTCGACCATGACGATTAATCATGTTGAACCGAGTGCTTGAACTCCTTTATTTTTGAGTGAACATTCATATTTGTAATTTCAGATTGCGTGTTTATACCTTCTTGCTTGTGTTCTCGATTCACTTGCAGGGAAAAACCTTTTCGGCGAGGTCAATCAAGTTGTCCTTGGTTGATAACCAACGGAGCAGTGGTGTAGCGGTTGCAGGGTCAAAATCATGTTCGATTCGAAGTCGGATCCTCAACATCAAGTTATCCACAATCGATCCAACCCTTCTACCTCTCGGAAGATTGGCCTAGATCCGATCAGATTGTTTATTTTCACAATGTAATCCCTTCTGTATCTTATTATCCAACTTCAAAACTTTTTAATCCTCACTTGGGCCAGTTTAGGCCTGCTACCATTTATGAAATGACATCAGGTCTCTCTCCCGCCCCAGGAGTCAGCCATTAAAGTTCGGTGATCCTCATAAAAGTTTTGGACATGCTGCTGGAAATGGCTATTACAAGCTTCGAGAATCTTAATTTTAAAATAATCAATTTTAGTCTAACATTTTAAGAAAAAAACTGTGCCCCACTATATTTTTAGGATCTAGATATTTTGACACGCCATACAAAATGACGTGATTACTGTATCTAACACGCCATGTTGAATGGCAGGATAAATGCCACGTCATCACTGACTGCCACGTCGGTGCGGGATACAAAGCGCTGTTGACTGAATCACGTCCAATCCAACGGATTGGCGTGATTGAAGCTCTGCCCTCTGCGGGAAAGAATGAGATGTATGAGCGGATGTTTTGCCTGGCTGGCCCTCGCATCTAGGGGTGGATGTCGAGCTGGCTCGGCTCGGCTCGGCTCGACTCGTATTGGCTCGTTAGAAAACTGGCTCGGCTCGGCTCGGCTCGTTACATAGACGAGCTGAAAACCTAGCTCGGCTCGGCTCAATAATTAGCTCGAGCTAGCTCGTTAGGCTCGCGAGCCAGAAATATAGAATAATTAAGATATTATATACTTTAAATCTGAAATATTTTTTTTGTAAAATAGGTATGATATATGATTTATACTTCATGAAAAAGCTAATAACGTAGATTAATTTAAAATGTGTTTTAAAATATTCAAAAATTAACTCAATATATGACATTATATTGGTATTGAGCATTACTTATTCTCGGTCTTTCAGAGCTCGTTGAGCTCAGTGAGCAACTCCGCGAGCTAGCTCGGCCCGGCTCGCTAATCTGACGAGCTAAAATATAAGCTCGGCTCGGCTCGTTAAGAAACCGAGTCGAGCCGAGCCGAGCCGAGCTACTCACGAGTCGAGCCGAGCCACGAGCTTCGAGCTTTTCGTCCAGCCCTACTCGCATCAAGCCAACGATCATGCGATTTAGTCCTTGCTCCCCTCTATTGATTTTTTCTAAACACCACTTATTTTGCCCTGCTTGTTAGGTTTCTATATTCTCGTCTCCCATACATTAGCTTATCGTCTTCGAGCGGACAAGTTCATCATTAGAAACCAGCACCTTTGGAGATGGCTAATCATGAATGGAAACATAATAATAGAATTGGTTATCTTCTTTTCCTTTGATTCCCCATGTTTATCAACCGTGATAGCTGAAGATTTGTAATAGCTAAAGGTTTTGTATGTTATGTACAGACAGGAACTTATTCCTTTTTCTAAAAAAGAAAAAATAACATAAGATTTCCCTTTCGACGCCGGTGCAGTGTTCACGTCGTGGACAGACGGTGACTGTATTTTGGCATCGGTAGGTCACATGTCAAGCAACGCACATGCTCTCTTCCATACGAGTACTCATTAAAGAGCCGTCAACGTACAGTGAGGACGGGGTAATACTTCGATTTCTGACACGATACAAATATGTACTAATAGTACTTGTTGAACGGGTTACCACAGTCCCTTTGCAACAACTAGTTATTCATTACCGGCTGCCCTCCGGTAGCCGCTAATCCCGCAACCACAAATTGTTTTTCTAGTCATCGTACTAACATTACATATGACCAAACAAACATATGACTAAACAAGCACATCACATCCAATCCTAATGTTTCCTTGGAATGTGGAATGTCGTGTAGACAAAGGCAAGAGCGACGACGTGTCTGATCATAGGTAGAACAAAACTTAATTAAAAAAATATTATAAACGGCTACCTAGTCATACATCATGCGGAACAGCTGGCTAGATGCCTACATATATGCCCGCTGCACTTTTGTATTTCTGAAACTAGGATGATAATCAGGCAACAATGGGTGCGTTTAGGCTGGTAGTATTGCTGCCCATCTGTCTGTTAGTCCTGTTACCTGAGCTCGCTTCTTCTTCTACCAGCAGTAAGGTCGTTAATGGCAGCCACACGGACCTTGCCACGCTTCTGGCTTTCAAACGCGAGCTCTCCGATCCTCTCCGGGTTCTTGACAGGAACTGGACGTCACATACGTCTTTTTGTAACTGGGTTGGCGTCTCATGCAGCCGGCGGCGGCAGCGCATCACGGCTTTGTATTTGCAAGACAAGCCCCTCCAAGGATATCTTAGTCCACACCTCGGTAATCTCTCTTTCCTCTCCCTGCTCAACCTCACAAACACCGGCCTCATCGGCACCATCCCTGCCAATCTCGGTAGAATACGTCGTCTCAGGTATCTGAGTCTTTTTGGAAATAGCCTCACAGGTGCCATTCCTAACACCATTGGAAACCTGTCACGGCTCGAGTTTCTCTTCCTAGGTAGCAACAACCTCTCTGAGCAGATTCCATCAGAGCTTCTCCAGAATCTTGGTAGCCTTAAAAACATTTCTCTTCATGACAATCATCTGAGCGGCCCAATACCACCTAATCTATTCAATAACACGCCTGGCCTGACCCACATCAACCTTGCGGACAACATCCTATCTGGCTCGATACCACACGGCGTGGGTTCCCTACCTCTGCTAGAGGTCTTGATCCTGCCATTCAACCAGCTCTCCGGCACAGTACCCACGACCATCTATAACATGTCTCACCTTCAGCTCATGTCCTTTGCAGATAATAATCTTACTGGGCTAATTCCTAGCAATCAAAGTTTCAACCTACCCGTGCTACGTGAGTTGTACTTGTCTCAAAACAACTTTGCAGGTCGGATCCCATTAGAGCTTTCTTCATGCCAGTACCTAGAAAGACTCGATTTAGCTGACAATTCTTTCACCGATATTGTCCCACCAAGTTTAGCTAAGCTATCACGCCTGACTGTTCTTTACCTGGGCAGTAATCACCTTGTTGGATCTATCCCCGCTGTTCTGGGCAACCTAACACATCTTATTCAACTAGACATCGCTTTCTGCAACCTAACAGGACAGATTCCACCAGAACTGGGGCTTCTGCAAGAACTCTCGGTTCTGCACCTGGGAAGCAATCATCACCTAACAGGTCCAATACCAACTTATCTCGGGAATTTATCCACGTTGGTTTCATTGACTCTTGAAAATAATCAATTTTCTGGCTCGGTACCATCGACACTTGGGAAGAACATCGCAGGTCTATACAGTCTTAGATTGTCACGCAATCGTTTAGAGGGGAATCTTAACTTCTTGTCATCTCTTTCGAGTTGTAGAGAACTTGTGTTTCTCAGCATCGAGTTCAATTCTTTCACCGGGGCACTTCCAGATCATGTAGGAAACCTGTCTACACAGTTACTCCAGTTCGATGTAAGTTATAACAATCTAACTGGTGGACTTCCTCCAACACTGTCAAATTTGAGTAGCCTTAACTGGATCGGTCTTAGTAACAATTTATTCAATGGTTCACTTCCAGAATGTATAACACAAATGCAAAATCTTGCATTGTTTGATATCTCCAGCAATGATATGTCAGGCCACATCCCAGGACAAATTGGCGCGCTCGCAAGCCTACAACAACTGTTTCTCCAAAGAAACAAATTCTTAGGTTCCGTTCCAGAAAGCATTGGTGATCTTAGCTTGTTAGAGCTCATTGATTTGTCCCATAACCAGTTAAGTTCAACAATACCTGCAAGGGTTTTCAACCTTGGTAAACTTATCCAGCTAAAGCTTTCTTGTAACTCCTTTGTTGGTGCACTACCAACAGATGTTACTCAGCTAAAAGAAATTTATAAGATGGACTTGTCGTCCAACCTCTTGCGTGGAAGAATCCCGGAATCGTTTGGGCAACTTAGAATATTGATCGACCTAAATCTATCACACAATTCATTTGAAAACTCAATCCCGGACTCCTTTCATAAGCTGACTAGTTTACAATCTTTGGACCTCTCCTTCAACAATCTCGGTGGCACTATTCCCAAGTTCCTTGCCAATTTCAGTGACTTAACAACCTTGAATCTTTCCTTCAATAGGCTACAAGGTAACATACCAGAGGGAGGTGTTTTCTCAGACATTACCTTGTCATCATTAATTGGTAATGCTGGGCTATGTGGTGCTCCACCTCTTGGATTTCCGCCATGCATTCAAAATGATTCCCCAAATAACCGAAACTTTCTAAAATTTGTTCTTCCCACTGTCACCATAGCAATCGGTTCGGTCGTTCTTTGTTCTTACCTAACAATCAGAAAGAAACGTAAGAATAAGGGAGTTGACACTTGCATCATTGATCAGCCGGAGGCCATGAGACATACCTTAGTACCTTATCATGAGCTTGTTCGTGCCACTGATAGTTTTAACGAAAACAATCTGTTGGGGACTGGGAGCTTCGGGAAAGTTTTTAAGGGACAACTGAGCACTGGCTTAGTGGTTGCGATAAAAGTCATACAAATGCAGAAGGAAATGGCCATTAGAACCTTTGAAGCAGAGTGTCGTGTCCTTCGCATGGCTCGACACCGGAACCTGATAAAGATACTGAATACCTGTTCCAACCCAGACTTCAAGGCACTAGTGCTTCCATACATGACCAATGGCAGCTTAGAGATGCTCCTCCACTCTCACGGTAGAAGCCACTTAGGGTTCTTAACGAGACTGGACATCATGCTAGAGGTGTCGATGGCAATGGAATATCTGCACCATGAGCATTACGAGGTTGTCTTGCACTGCGATTTGAAGCCCAGCAATGTACTCTTCGATGAGGACATGACGGTGCATGTATCTGACTTCGGAATCGCAAAATTACCATTGGGTGACAACAACTCCATTACCACTGCAAGCATGCCTGGAACACTTGGGTACATGGCACCAGGTACAGACACTTTGTCCTCTTGCTAAATCCTGTGGATGATCTATAATATCATCGGTTATGTGTGGTCAATCAACCGTTCATAAGTATTGTTTTTTTCTGAATTTTCATAAGCAGAGTGCGGATACCATGGAAAGGTAACACGCAAGAGCGATGTATTCAGCTATGGAATCATGTTCCTTGAAGTCTTTACTAGAAGGCGGCCCACAGATCCTATGTTCGAGGGTGGAATGAGCCTTAGACAGTGGGTTTATCAGGCATTGCCGACTGATCTTTCCTCTGTTGTAGATGTGCAGCTACTGCAAGATGCTACCTCATCAGTCTTCAATCTCAATGACTTTCTTCCGCCGGTATTTGAGCTGGGTTTAATCTGCTCAAGTGACACGCCTGACAGAAGGATGTCGATGAGAGATGTGGTGGTAATACTGAAGAAAATCAAAAGAGATTACGCCAAATCGATAACACCTCATGCTACCCAGTGATTTATGTTACGTGTATAACAACTGCTCGCTTCTAGGGTTCAAGAGCAGCATCAGCCATCAGCTGTATGAACTTTTTGTACTTTTATTTTTTATTGGGTTACTACGATGCCCAGCTGGCATTCTGTCATAACTGAAAATGGTGTTTACTAGAATAAAGTAGTGTCAAACTGGGACGCTAGTAAGTGGAACTTTTAGTACCTTAATAATTTTCACTGTTTGCATGCTGTGATGATTTATAAGATGTATGCTCGTACTGTAATATCTGAAATGAGTCGATTATGTATTTGTGGTATCTATTATCTATTATATATATATATATATATATATATATATATATATATATATATATATATATATATATATATATATAGCTATACTATATCACACCCTGGGTGTGATATAATATTCCACACCCCAGCCAACCTAGCTGCCCGCGTCAACCAAACTCAGACTAGGCAGCACCCGTACAAACAAACCCACAAAAAACCGACCTAGCAAATAAACCAGAATCAATTAATCCATTGTCATTTTAATACTATTCAATAACTCCTACAATTATGGATATTTACTCACCCATGGAAACTTAACCATGTTGTTCCTTATATAGCAATCCTGATTTGCTCGTGATTCCATCACGTCTATTCTAGACTGTCATAGTTCTGCCTTGAACCATGTCTCATCCCTAGGGCAGTCGCATCATCTACGGCTGACAGAGCTCAGACCGGTGCTCTTTGTGGTCATCGGTGTGCCTTGCACGACCGTCTTCAACAGCAGAAGGGCATGCAGCACCATCCGATGGCCATGCACTTCATGTCTTCTCGTTGTCTTCAACTCTGCATCGGCTTGGAACGGAAAGATCCATGCTTTTGGTAGGTGTGGCTGCTTCTCCTCTCGATTGTGAAGAACCCATGGATCCCCAATCTGCTGTGTGGCATATGCGCATGACGTCTTCAGCTTCGACGATGCTCCGGACGGCGGCACAACGCTATATCTTCCTGCAGGTCGCCAAGATGCCGACTACCTGCTCCGGCCACACAAGCTCGCAACAGGTTATATTGTTGTTGCTTCTCATCCTGCAGGCAGCCGGACATGAGCAGAATGATTTGATGCTTCTTTTTATGATTTGAGGCTCCTACAGTAGATCTGGTTTTTCTTTTTTGTTCTGTGACCAGCAAAAAGAGGCCAGGAAAGGCACCCTGACTCCCTGAGGCCTGAGCTAGGAAGAAAACTAGCAGGAGGGTAGCAAAGATGCTTGTTTTGTTCTACTAGCGTGTGTTATTTTTCGATTTGCAATCAGTTTTTTTCCTTTTATCGAGATGATTTACGTTTAAAATTCGTTTGAAGTTTACACAAGATGTCTTGGGTGATGAAGAACCTCCGGTAAATTTTGGTTGCATTATTATTTAGGAAGTTGGCACCTGAAATTTTGAAAAACAAAATGAGACTTCTGTTACAAACAGGAGGCTAGCAAAAAAAATTTCTTGTTTTACTCCTCGCTGGAAAAAAAGCAGCAATCTTGGTGGCTAAATGGTGCACGTGTGTTTGATGTTTCTGTTTAGCGTCAGGGATTTTCCTTCATTCATTATGTCAGCTTTTCAACTCTTTCTTTTCGTTTTCTGCAGATCTGAGTATATGTATATGTATGTGTTAGTACACTAGTGTATTGTTCCGACAAAGAAGAAAGCAACTAAGGAGTTAGCTTTGTTTCTGTCAAGTGTATACCTCAACATCTTGGATTTATGAGTGTAGAGAGAGATCAAGTGCAAATACATGAATTTCTGTATGGATAACTTGACTTTTTTTTTTTGTCTCAGAGTGTAAATTCCTGCATTCTGAAATGAACTTCCTGGATTACAAGTGTTCGTGATATTGACTGAAATTTTGCAATGCGTTAAGTTCTGAATTCAAAGGTGCCATAATCTAGATAGGTTCTAGGTACTACTAATTTTCTTTTATGTATGTTGTTCAAGTAGTGTTTAAAAAGCCAAGGCACTATGGTCAAGCCTATCCTAGTAGGTGTTTCAAAAAATGATTAATTAGCAGCCTAGACGATTGCTTTTTTGAACAGTATAACACATAATTTAATGTCAATTAAAGAAAAAACTGGTTTTAGCATGCACATGAATCGTGAATTGTGCTTTTGTTAAATCCAATAATTTATACTCCCTCCGTTTCTAAATTGTTGTCGCCGTTGACTTTTTTGTTACGTTTGACCATTCGTCTTATTCAAAATATTTATTCAAACATAAAAATTTCTAGGCTATATTTGAAGTTTCTTTAGTGAGAAAATATATTTCAGAAAAATATATGATGTTCCTTAAATTTTTTTGAATAAGACGAATGGTCAAACGTAACGAAAAAAAGTCAACAGTGACAACAATTTAAGAACAGAGTAGTATATATATAAACGCTATGTTTCTCTGTGTATTTGCAGCGCCATTCCTCGCCATCATTCTTGTTGCGGTGCTCCTATGGCTGGTACTCAGGGGGCACAACCGGAGACGTCGATCAGGTTTCTTTGACAAAAATGGCGGTAAAATACTGTCGGGAGCAGGCATCACAATCTACACGGAAGAAGATTTGGTGAAGATCACTAATAAGTACACGAATTCCATCGGCAAAGGCAGTTTCGGTAATGTCTTCGTGGGAAACACCGAAGACAACCAGCAGGTCGCGGTTAAACGCGCCATCATAAAAGATAGCAAGAAAACACAAGTAGGGGGCGACTTCGCTGCAGAGATAAGCTTCCAGTTCCAGATGAGGCACGCCAACCTGGTCCGCCTCGTTGGGTGCTGCCTAGAGATGGACGTGCCCATGCTCGTCTTCGAGTTCGTAGCCAATGGGAGCCTCTACGACGTGCTCCACGATGCCGTCAAGCGGCGTGCTCTATCTCTGCTGCAGCGCCTTGACATCGCCGTTGGCTCCGCGGAAGCTCTTGCCTACATGCACAACTCCCGTACTGGCGAGCACAAACGGATCCACGGAGATGTCAAGTCAGCTAACATCCTCCTTGATGACAAGCTCTCGCCCAAGGTCTCCGACTTTGGGTCGTCTAAAGTTATGTCCACCACCAACGGTTACGTCAAGTTCGTCGCAAGTGACATTAACTACGTAGACCCAGTTTATATCAAGACGTGCCGTTTCACGGAGAAGAGTGATGTCTACAGCTTCGGCATGGTGCTCCTGGAAATTATTACCAGGAAGCCAGTCAAGTACAGCGAGAATAACAGCCTAGGCAAAGATTTCGTCAAGTGCTGCAAGGTGGAGGGCAATGGAAGGAAGATGTACGACAAAGACATCTTGAATCATGTTGACGCAAGCTCTCATGCTTACATGGAGTGCCTGGATAGGATTGGCACACTTGCCGTGCGATGTCTCAAGGAAGATGAGGATGACAGGCCTACCATGGAAGAGGTTGTAGCGGAACTTACCAAGGTGAAGGATCGTGCGGATGAGACTCCTGCTCTGGGATAACTAAGAAGATAAGAGCTATACATATATGCGTAATAATCAAGCACATCCATGACCAGTTTAAGTTTTGCTACTTAATTTACAGTGAGATCCCTTGGCGTCCGGTATTCATCATTATCATTTGAATTCACTATATGAATTGTATGCAGTATTTTCTGTATCGCTGCTTGTAATATTTTCCCATAAAGTTAACAATGTCGTATTTGTCATATTTTACTTCCAAAAATGTAATCTCACTGAATTCTATCAAATTTTCACTTTTGTAGCCAATCTTGCCAGCTAAAGGCATTGCAATGACATATTTGCCCCATTGGCCTTAAAAAAAAGTAACCGCTCAAAAGCGTGTTGCACTGTCGTCTTCATCACTAGCACATGACACCAAGCGTGGGTGGCCTGTCGGTCGCATGCTAATCTCATCTGTAGGCGTTCATATCAAGGAGACATTTCGTGGGCGTTCGTAGCTCTCGTTGTGCCATGGGGTCTTCCGAGTAATACTTTTCCTCTGTTGTGTGTGTAGCAAGAACGAGGCTACATTAAGACAAGTTCAGTACACCTATGTGAAACTTAGTGACTACTATTTATGGATCACTAGTATCTACAAGGTAGGTAGGCGTGCCCTGCTGCACCCGGGAAATTTTTGTCAATTATGCGACCGCAAAGGAGTGTTGTCAAAAAAGTACATGAGTTAAACAAATATTTCAGCTTTTGAGCTTAAATATGAAAAAAAACTAGTCAACATTACCACACATTTGTGCAGTTAATCTAGATTTCTTTTTGTGGAAGCTAACTAAAGAAATTTTCATAGAATTTTGTTCACCAAATGATATCATCCATATTACCGAATCCCACCATTAAAATATTGATTTGCCATGAAGTGTTTATGATTTATTTTTATGTCATTGATTTTGTTACTTATTTGATACTTTTATATGGAAGCTGTTGAATTTGAAAGGATTGTATGTCTGGACCATTGTGATTACATCTATTATTTTTTTCCTTTGATTTATCAGTTCAAGAAACTCATCACATTGTTACAAAATTATGGTTTCATCAATGAATTTATTGATTCTGCAGGATCCCTCTTGTAGTTGCTGGAAAAGCACTTCATCCGTCCAATTTTTTTAATAAATTACAACTGTGGTGCTACTATGATTTTTTTGTTATTATTTTTAATCAGAATAATATGTAATGTGTAAATTTATACTACAGTGTTTTGTACTTTTTTATGATAGCAATAGAGGATAATCTTGAAGAATATAAGGCTATTTTCGTCTATCTGCATTGGTAATTTCGGTGGTCGTTAATTGGTGATAGAAGTGTTGGATAATTGTTTTTTATTTTTTTCTCTAATAAAACCTGAAATTTATAAGCATCGAGAGTGAATGTGCAATCTTCTTTTCTTTTCCAAATTAGTCAAAATTGGTTAATATAGTCTTCTTCAAAATTTGTAGTTTATAATGTATTAAGGTAACGGCTTAAATATTTCAATTAAGGGCACACTTAATCACAAAAGTTGTACACCTCTTCTTTAGCAATCACAATTTTATCTTGACTCATGTGAAAAATTATTGGAGTTTATATTTGTTTCTGTTGATTTTTTATGATTCTTCTTGTGTGTGCATAAGGGTCCAGTATCATTCACCATCTTTTTATTTCTCTATTTACCTCGGTTTTTATTGGTTAGGGATTCTGCAACATTGTTTTACTTGAAGATAAGATCTGAACATATTGAAAATTATTAGTAGGCTGGCAACAATAATTTGTCTGTTGAAAATTGTTACTTTTAACCATTTTAAAGAGGTTGGCAACCTACCATGGAAGAGGTTGTAGCGGAACTTACCAAGGTGAAGGATCGTGCGGATGAGACTCCAGCTCTGGGATAACTAAGAAGATAAGAGCTATACATATTTGCGTAATAATCAAGCACATCCATGACCAGTTTAAGTTTTGCTACTTAATTTACAGTGAGATCCCTTGGCGTCCGGTATTCATCATTATCATTTGAATTCACTATATGAATTGTATGCAGTATTTTTTGTATCGCTGCTTGTAATATTTTCCCATAAAGTTAACAATGTCGTATGTGTCATATTTTACTTCCAAAAATGTAATCTCACTGAATTCTACCAAATTTTCACTTTTGTAGCCAATCCTGCCAGCTAAAGGCATTGCAATGACATATTTGCCCCATTGGCCTTAAAAAATGTAACCGCTCAAAAGCGTGTTGCACTGTCGTCTTCATCACTGACACATGATCCACTAAGTGAGGAATCATCCTATCAATCTATCACTACGGGAAACGACTTGTTTGCCGTGTGTCCAAGGCACACGGCAAATCCCGGAATACCCACGGCAAAGAGTTTGCCGTGGGTCGCACACGGCACATGACCCACGGCAAAAGCTTAGACGGCACAACGATTTTGCCGTGTGCATTCTTTCAAACACACGGCAAACCAAATTCAAAAAAAAAATGAGGCCGAAGAGGGGTTGCCGGCCCCACCACACCGCCGCCGGCCACCACCGTGCCATGGGGGTGCCGCCTCTGCGGCGCCGGTCGGGGCCGCCCTGGAAGCTGCCGGTAGGGGTGGATGTCGAGCTGGCTCGGCTCGGCTCGGCTCGACTCGTATTGGCTCGTTAGAAAACTGGCTCGGCTCGGCTCGGCTCGTTACATAGACGAGCTGAAAACCTAGCTCGGCTCGGCTCAATAATTAGCTCGAGCTAGCTCGTTAGGCTCGCGAGCCGAAATATAGAATAATTAAGATATTATATACTTTAAATCTGAAATATTTTTTGTAAAATAGGTATGATATATAATTTATACTTCATGAAAAAGCTAATAACGTAGATTAATTTAAAATGTGTTTTAAAATATTCAAAAATTAACTCAATATATGACATTATATTGGTATTGAGCATTACTTATTCTCGGTCTTTCGGAGCTCGTTGAGCTCGCGAGCAACTCGCGAGCTAGCTCGGCCCGGCTCGCTAATCCGACGAGCTAAAATATAAGCTCGGCTCGGCTCGGCTCGTTAAGAAACCGAGTCGAGCCGAGCCGAGCCGAGCTACTCACGAGTCGAGCCGAGCCACGAGCTTCGAGCTTTTCGTCCAGCCCTACTCGCATCAAGCCAACGATCATGCGATTTAGTCCTTGCTCCCCTCTATTGATTTTTTCTAAACACCACTTATTTTGCCCTGCTTGTTAGGTTTCTATATTCTCGTCTCCCATACATTAGCTTATCGTCTTCGAGCGGACAAGTTCATCATTAGAAACCAGCACCTTTGGAGATGGCTAATCATGAATGGAAACATAATAATAGAATTGGTTATCTTCTTTTCCTTTGATTCCCCATGTTTATCAACCGTGATAGCTGAAGATTTGTAATAGCTAAAGGTTTTGTATGTTATGTACAGACAGGAACTTATTCCTTTTTCTAAAAAAGAAAAAATAACATAAGATTTCCCTTTCGACGCCGGTGCAGTGTTCACGTCGTGGACAGACGGTGACTGTATTTTGGCATCGGTAGGTCACATGTCAAGCAACGCACATGCTCTCTTCCATACGAGTACTCATTAAAGAGCCGTCAACGTACAGTGAGGACGGGGTAATACTTCGATTTCTGACACGATACAAATATGTACTAATAGTACTTGTTGAACGGGTTACCACAGTCCCTTTGCAACAACTAGTTATTCATTACCGGCTGCCCTCCGGTAGCCGCTAATCCCACAACCACAAATTGTTTTTCTAGTCATCGTACTAACATTACATATGACCAAACAAACATATGACTAAACAAGCACATCACATCCAATCCTAATGTTTCCTTGGAATGTGGAATGTCGTGTAGACAAAGGCAAGAGCGACGACGTGTCTGATCATAGGTAGAACAAAACTTAATTAAAAAAATATTATAAACGGCTACCTAGTCATACATCATGCGGAACAGCTGGCTAGATGCCTACATATATGCCCGCTGCACTTTTGTATTTCTGAAACTAGGATGATAATCAGGCAACAATGGGTGCGTTTAGGCTGGTAGTATTGCTGCCCATCTGTCTGTTAGTCCTGTTACCTGAGCTCGCTTCTTCTTCTACCAGCAGTAAGGTCGTTAATGGCAGCCACACGGACCTTGCCACGCTTCTGGCTTTCAAACGCGAGCTCTCCGATCCTCTCCGGGTTCTTGACAGGAACTGGACGTCACATACGTCTTTTTGTAACTGGGTTGGCGTCTCATGCAGCCGGCGGCGGCAGCGCATCACGGCTTTGTATTTGCAAGACAAGCCCCTCCAAGGATATCTTAGTCCACACCTCGGTAATCTCTCTTTCCTCTCCCTGCTCAACCTCACAAACACCGGCCTCATCGGCACCATCCCTGCCAATCTCGGTAGAATACGTCGTCTCAGGTATCTGAGTCTTTTTGGAAATAGCCTCACAGGTGCCATTCCTAACACCATTGGAAACCTGTCACGGCTCGAGTTTCTCTTCCTAGGTAGCAACAACCTCTCTGAGCAGATTCCATCAGAGCTTCTCCAGAATCTTGGTAGCCTTAAAAACATTTCTCTTCATGACAATCATCTGAGCGGCCCAATACCACCTAATCTATTCAATAACACGCCTGGCCTGACCCACATCAACCTTGCGGATAGGGGTGGATGTCGAGCTGGCTCGGCTCGGCTCGGCTCGACTCGTATTGGCTCGTTAGAAAACTGGCTCGGCTCGGCTCGGCTCGTTACATAGACGAGCTGAAAACCTAGCTCGGCTCGGCTCAATAATTAGCTCGAGCTAGCTCGTTAGGCTCGCGAGCCAGAAATATAGAATAATTAAGATATTATATAATTTAAATCTGAAATATTTTTTTTGTAAAATAGGTATGATATATGATTTATACTTCATGAAAAAGCTAATAACGTAGATTAATTTAAAATGTGTTTTAAAATATTCAAAAATTAACTCAATATATGACATTATATTGGTATTGAGCATTACTTATTCTCGGTCTTTCAGAGCTCGTTGAGCTCGCGAGCAACTCGCGAGCTAGCTCGGCCCGGCTCGCTAATCCGACGAGCTAAAATATAAGCTCGGCTCGGCTCGTTAAGAAACCGAGTCGAGCCGAGCCGAGCCGAGCTACTCACGAGTCGAGCCGAGCCACGAGCTTCGAGCTTTTCGTCCAGCCCTACTTGCGGACAACATCCTATCTGGCTCGATACCACACGGCGTGGGTTCCCTACCTCTGCTAGAGGTCTTGATCCTGCCATTCAACCAGCTCTCCGGCACAGTACCCACGACCATCTATAACATGTCTCACCTTCAGCTCATGTCCTTTGCAGATAATAATCTTACTGGGCTAATTCCTGCTCTGGGATAACTAAGAAGATAAGAGCTATACATATATGCGTAATAATCAAGCACATCCATGACCAGTTTAAGTTTTGCTACTTAATTTACAGTGAGATCCCTTGGCGTCCGGTATTCATCATTATCATTTGAATTCACTATATGAATTGTATGCAGTATTTTCTGTATCGCTGCTTGTAATATTTTCCCATAAAGTTAACAATGTCGTATTTGTCATATTTTACTTCCAAAAATGTAATCTCACTGAATTCTACCAAATTTTCACTTTTGTAGCCAATCTTGCCAGCTAAAGGCATTGCAATGACATATTTGCCCCATTGGCCTTAAAAAAAAGTAACCGCTCAAAAGCGTGTTGCACTGTCGTCTTCATCACTAGCACATGACACCAAGCGCGGGTGGCCTGTCGGTCGGATGCTAATCTCATCTCTACGTCTTGCCACAACATTGCAGAGCACTGAGCACCGAGCTCATTGACGAAGGCGACATTCTGTAGGCGTTCATATCAAGGAGACATTTCGTGGGCGTTCGTAGCTCTCGTTGTGCCATGGGGTCTTCCGAGTAATAGTTTTCCTCTGTTGTGTGTGTAGGAAGAACGAGGCTACATTAAGACAAGTTCAGTACGCCTATGTGAAACTTAGTGACTACTATTTGTGGATCACTAGTATCTACAAGGTAGGTAGGCGTGCCCTGCTGCACCCGGGAAATTTTTGTCAATTATGCGACCGCAAAGGAGTGTTGTCAAAAAAGTACATGAGTTAAACAAATATTTCAGCTTTTGAGCTTAAATATGAAAAAAAAACTAGTCAACATTACCACACATTTGTGCAGTTAATCTAGATTTCTTTTTGTGGAAGGTAACTAAAGAAATTTTCATAGAATTTTGTTCACCAAATGATATCATCCATATTACCGAATCCCACCATTAAAATATTGATTTGCCATGAAGTGTTTATGATTTATTTTTATGTCATTGATTTTGTTACTTATTTGATATTTTTATATGGAAGCTGTTGAATTTGAAAGGATTGTATGTCTGGACCATTGTGATTACATCTATTATTATTTTTTCCTTTGATTTATCAGTTCAAGAAACTCATCACATTGTTACAAAATTATGGTTTCATCAATGAATTTATTGATTCTGCAGGATCCCTCTTGTAGTGGCTGGAAAAGCACTTCATCCGTCGAATTTTTTTAATAAATTACAACTGTGGTGCTACTATGATTTTTTTGTTATTATTTTTAATCAGAATAATATGTAATGTGTAAATTTATATTACAGTGTTTTGTACTTTTTTATGATAGCAATAGAGGATAATCTTGAAGAATATAAGGCTATTTTCGTCTATCTGCATTGGTAATTTCGGTGGTCGTTAATTGGTGATAGAAGTGTTGGATAATTGTTTCTTATTTTTTTCTCTAATAAAACCTGAAATTTATAAGCATCGAGAGTGAATGTGCAACCTTCTTTCCTTTTCCAAATTAGTCAAAATTGGTTAATATAGTCTTCTTCAAAATTTGTAGTTTATAATGTATTAAGGTAATGGCTTAAATATTTCAATTAAGGGCACACTTAATCACAAAAGTTGTACACCTCTTCTTTAACAATCACAATTTTATCTTGACTCATGTGAAAAATTATTGGAGTTTATATTTGTTTCTGTTGATTTTTTATGATTCTTCTTGTGTGTGCATAAGGGTCCAGTATCATTCATCATCTTTGTATTTCTCTATTTACCTCGGTTTTTATTGGTTAGGGATTCTGCAACATTGTTTTACTTGAAGATAAGATCTGAACATATTGAAAATTATTAGTAGGCTGGCAACAATAATTTGTCTGTTGAAAATTGTTACTTTTAACCATTTTAAAGAGGTTGGCAACCTACCATGGAAGAGGTTGTAGCGGAACTTACCAAGGTGAAGGATCGTGCGGATGAGACTCCTGCTCTGGGATAACTAAGAAGATAAGAGCTATACATATATGCGTAATAATCAAGCACATCCATGACCAGTTTAAGTTTTGCTGACCTGATCTTGAAGACCTGATCTTATCACATTCTATCTGACTTAATTCTGAATCCTGAAGATGACAGAAACTTAAATTTTTTTAAAATAATAGGATTTCACTCTAGAAATTTCAACTTCAATAAGTTAATTTGATTTAAAGTGATTCTTGGCTACATGTGGTTATTCATGAAGCTTTTAGAGTTACACAAAGTTAAAACAAAATAAAATTGACACTCTGTCACGATTTTGATAATGGAATGTCATTGATCAGCTCATCTTCTCATCAGATATAATTAACATATTTATTTAATTTTTTCATGTGTATTTTGAATCAGTCCAAGAAAGAACTTAGTTTTCTGGAATTTAAGTGAGAAAAAATATTAGCCAGTGCGGTAGCACGGGTTGATGGACTAGTGCTTGTAACAGTTGGGTACATGGCACGAGGTACTAATTAACTCTTCTCACGATTTCAAACCATAGACAGTATGTATCACCAACCATACTTAACACCCTTTTTCTGAATTTCTAGAGCAGAGTATGGATCTCTTGGAAAGGCATCTCGAAGGAGTGACGTGTACAGCTTTGGAATCATGCTCGTGGAAGTCTTCACTGGAAGACGACCTGCAGATGTTATGTTCACCAGACCTGGAAGGACACCTCCTCAGTCATTGAGATTGACTGCGGCCCTCGCGCGATTACTGCACTTCACGACGCGTTTGCGTCACAGAGGCCAGGAAGAATGAGATGTCACCGGATGAAGCCGCCTTGCCCGGTCCTTCCCTCGCGTGAAGGCAACAAGAGAGATGCCGACGCATGGCGTGCCCCGGTCTCTGCAAGCGCTCGAGAGGGGCGATTCCGGACTGGAGGATCGCGGCGACGGGTACAATACACCGGATCAGAGGAAGCGGATGCGTATTAAAATAGGGGGTGTTTTATATCCAAACATCGGAGTTGGAGATGCATGGCCCTCCGACTCGGAGATGCCGGCGCGTTGGGAGAGCTTGCGTCGTGTCGTGAACAGAGACGGTGACTGTCTTTTGGCGTCGGCAGCCCACAGCTCAAGAGAAAACGGAGGCGCCGCGGGCTCGGGAGGCAATCAGTTTTACTGGTCGACTTTCGATACACATTAAAGAGCCGTCGACATACAGAGTGGACGTGACAAATACTTCGATTTCTAACGCGATACAAATATCTAGTACTTTTGAATAGGTCCTCCTATCTTAATCCCTTGCCACTAGTCATTCATCACCCATTGCCTCTGGTAGCCACTAAACCACGCAACCATTTGTTTTTTTTAGTCATCGTACTTACATTACAGGTGACTAAACAAGCACATCACAAAACTTCTTTATATTCAAGACGTTTGATTTTCAAACTCATGATGAACTCTTGCTATTTATTTTTCTTTGAATGTGAAATGTCATGTAGACTGGTTTTACAACCTTAATGTGTTCCAAGTGGCTTATGAGAAGCAAAGATGTCCTACAGGATATCTTTTGAGGAACACACATATATGAGTCCGACTGCTAGTCACAGTCTATAAGATGGTGGGAATCTCTAAATACTCATGAATAGGCCAGGAGTTAGACTTATATGCTCCAAATCGAGACGATGCTTATTGCAGCCTAGTATCAGTAATGAACTTGAGGGAAACCTATTTCACACAAAACTGACAATTCAAGGCTTAGTCCATTGCACAGTTGTGAATAGGTGTAGCTATTGCTCTACATGGATGTTCAACCTTAAACGGTCTCCATCGAAACACTGATATATCAAAACTGTTATGTGACTGAGAGAATTTTCAAATGTGCCTTCGAAATTTGGTGGGGATTGTTGAATTTATGGGTAGTGACCCACTACAATTAGAAATTCCAAAAGGCTCATCTACTTATATATAAAAGATGCAACCCATTAAGAGACATTCAATGCTATTTCTCTAGCTCCACGATGCGCCACATCATCTCCAACCCCTAAGAGTCATTCAATGCTATTTCTCTAGCTCCACGTTGCGCCACATCATCTCAAATAATTTTAAACATTAGATAAAAATTGAACGTTGGCGGTTAGGAGCTATTTTGAACTTTTCAAATCTCTGCCACGTCATCTAGAAAGTTAGCACTCCCGATTATCACCTCTGACTCCCATCTATCCATCCATGCATCAATATCCTCATGTCAGTTCATGTTATCCGATCACCACAAATTAAGATAGAGAAACTACTGTCTCTAAATACCTCCATAACTCCACCTTTTGTTCATATGTTTTTTCCGTTTCTATTTACTTTCTTTTCTGGGTGTTTGTGAAGTGTTTTTTTCTTCATATTATATAATATGCCGCGGCAACGCGCAGGGTATCATCTAGTTAATTATTGTATGTGAGATATTGAAAGAATATAAAAAGAAGAATAATACATGTGTATGCATGCATTGAGTTGGTGAAGACATTCATGCACAAAGATAAAACGTTTGTGCACTAATGAAGACTTCTCACGATTTCAAGCCATAGATAGTATGTATCACCAACCATACTTAACACCTTTTTTCTGAATTTCTTGAGCAGAGTATGGATCTCTTGGAAAGGCATCACGAAGGAGTGATGTGTACAGCTTTGGAATCATACTCCTGGAAGTCTTCACTGGAAAGCGACCTACAGATGTTATGTTCACCGGAGACCTGGAAGGAGACCTCCTCAGTCATGCAGATTGAGTGCGCCTTCGCGCGATTGCTGCACTTCACGACGCGTTTGCGTCACAGAGACTCCTGTCCGCGGACAGGAAAAATGAGGTGTCAGCGGATGAAGCCGCCTTTGCCCGGTCCTCCCTCGCGCGAAGCCATCAATGTCCACGCATCGCGTGCCCCGGTCTCTGCAAGCGCCCGAGAGGGGCGATTCTGGATCAGGAGAAGCGGATGCCTATCAAAATAGGGGTTTTTTTATATCCAAACCAGGGGCATGGCCCTCGGAGTTGGAGATGCCGCCGTGCGTGAGGCTTCTGTCACTGTCTCCCACACTAAGCTTTCCCGCTTCAATGCCAGCACGTTGGGAGAGCTTGCGCCGTGTCGTGGACGGAGACGGTGACAGTCTTTTGGCGTCGACAGCTCACAGCTCAGGCCCGACCGGAACGGCAGGCTTGGGAGGCAATCAATTTTACCGGTCCACTTCGATATTCATTAACGAGCCTCTGGTTGTGTTTGGCCTAGGGTTGATTTTGCTTGCTTTATGGCTGTGTCTGGGAACTTTTTCTTCTTTATTCCTAGTGCAATCTCCTGCGTGAGATACCCTGTGGGGATTTATTAGAGTCTAAGCACTCTTGAATTGTTGTTGTGTTTGTCCCAGTGTACTCTGGATGCTTGTAACTTCGCTCAGGCGGAAACTTGGTTCCTTTATCTAAAAAATTCATTAAAGAGCTGTCAATGTACAGTGAGGATGCGACAAATACTTCGATTTCTGGCACGATACAAATATCTACTTGTTGAATATAGGTCCTCCTGTCGTAATCCCTTGCCACTAGTCATTCATTACCTGCTACCTCTTGTAGCCGCTAAACCACCACCATTTGTTTTTTTTTTCGGTCATTGTACTTAGGCCAGTCTCAGTGCATAGTTTCATCTCTACCAAGAGTGTCACATCAGATTTGGAGATATGATTTAGTGGATGAAATAGTCACTCTCAATGCATAGTTTCATCTCACGATTTCATAGACAAGTTGTAGCATTAAATTAACATGTATTTGTTACAGTGAGATTGGTTAAAATATGTTATGACGAAACTTTATGTTCTCAATGAGAGTTTCATATCTATGAAACAGTGCCAAATGAGTTTCATCCCTATGAAACTCATTTTATCTCTTTCATATTAATTACCTTGCCATGTCAGCAATTTAGCTGATGTGGCGCCTTATTTAATGCAAATGAAACCCCCGCTGAGAATGGCCTTAGGCTACTCACAATGGGAGTTTCATTTTCAATAAATGAGCTGCCATGTAAGCAATTTTGCTGATGTGGCAGGAAATTAATAAGGAGAGAGAATAAATGAGTTTTATCTAGATGAAACCATCTCTACACTGTTTCTAAGACATTTCTCTCTTGCATGTGTTACCTAGGAAACAACAAAATGAAACTATGCATTGCATGAGGTATTTCATTCATCCTTGTTGCTTATGTGGCACCTTGGAAACAATGAAATGAAACTCCCCATTGAGAATAGCCTTACATTACATATGACTAAACAAGCACATCACATTCTATACGTTTGTTTTTCCAACTTTTTGGTCTTTATTTTTCTTGGAATGTGAAATGTCATGTAGACACGGCAATAGGGACATGTCTCTTATCATAATTCAAAGACAGTATCTTATATATACTAATTGGAGGCTCCTTTTGAGACCTCTAGATTAATCGGAGGAAAATCTCTCTAAATTCTCACAAAAAAGCAAAACATCCGGCCATTAATTTTTGTCTTTACGGTTTGGACGGATTGACATTGATATAATAAATCATTGTCGTAGACAAATCAAACATCTAAAAATAGCAGATCCTGGTGGGATAAAAGAATAAGATAGGAGTCCATCAGGTTTCCGGTGAGTCCCATACATGCATGGAAAGCAGAAAACATAGCGTTGAGTACGATTATACTTTCCTAGCTTGAACCTTTTACTCGAGTAAACAGACACAACACACAAAAGACCAGGCCATGTATGTGTACCAGCATTAGACCGAACCAAATTGATTTGCAATCAGAAATACGTGACAATAATGGCAATAATGGTCACAATGCCCATGACGATTTGTCCCATGATCATTCCCTGGAGCAACAGGATTAGCAGCTACCGGTTGCCGGCGGTGGACTGCGACGCCGAAGCTCTGCCGGTTGCCAGCGGAGGACTGCGACGCCGACGCTGATGAATGATGGACACAAGCCTGGTAACGGAGGGCTGCGGAGAAGGTCAGCAGATAAAAGAATCTTTATGCAAACACAAACGCGTACATCAGGGAAAACCAACACCGGCGAAGGAGAGTAAAATATTTGCAAGTACGTGATCAGAACCATTCTGTACATGTTGGGATGAACCATTTACTTAGAGCGCATACAATCAGGTGATAATCTCATGTTTGTTGAAAAAAATGTGGCCTCATATGAACAAAGTTATAAAGTTATGAAGAGGGAAAAATTAAAAAAAAACAACTCTAATTTTTTGTATACTATACCAATTATCATTATTTATAGAAAAATAGAGTAAGTTCGTTAAGGATATTAACAAGAGAGAAGAGCCCATGGATTTTCATAAGACATAATTTGACCACGCAATGAAAAAAGTTGTATAAGTTTTGATATACAATTTCAAATGTGATAACCACAAGCTTAGAAAACATATAATACTATACATGAGTAAGTCACTAATTATATTTTGACATTAAAACAGGATAACAGATTGAAATTTGAACTACTGACCATATATCCTAAAATAAAAGAAAAAACATCCAGAGAGTATAGATCTCTAAGATAGTTTACCAGCTATCTCCTTTCTTTGAAGAAAACATAAATGTTATCGAGATAAGGTATTTAGTGGATATGACAAAACTTTGTAACAACGATTGTGATCAAAGAGTATGAATCAAGAAAATACCATATAGTTTTAAGATTCTAATTAAATATTTTAACATATAACCAAATATTCATGAATATTTCTAGCAACACACGGGTTGACAGACTAGTAAAACTTAATTAAGAAAAATTATTATATCCGGCTACTACCCTCATACATCATATGAAACGTCACTACCTAGGTAGATGACTATATATGCACTCTGTCCATTTGTATTTCTCATACTAGAGCGAGACAATCAGGTTCCAATGGGTCCATTTACACAGATATTATTGGGCATCTCTCTGTCTGTCTTATTACCTGGGCTCGCTTCGTCTTCTCCGAGCTTGAGTCCAGCCAAGGTCGTTAATGGCAGCCAGACCGACCGTGCCGCGTTGCTGGCTTTCCAAGGCCAGCTCTCCGATCCTCACCGAATTCTTGCCAGAGGCTGGACCACGAATACGTCCTTTTGTCACTGGGTCGGCGTCTCATGCAGCCCCCAGCGGCAGCGCGTCACGGCCTTGTATCTGCGAGACATGCCCCTTCAAGGAGAGCTCAGTCCACACCTCGGTAACCTCTCTTTCCTCTCCGTGCTCAACCTCACAAACACAAGCCTCACTGGTTCTATACCATCGGATCTCGGTAGGATACATCGGCTTAAGTATCTGAGTCTATACGGAAATTGCCTCTCTGGTTCTATTCCTGGTACGTTAGGGAATCTCTCAAGGCTGGAGGTTCTGAGGTTATCTAACAATGCCCTCTCGAAGCAGATTCCCCCGAGCTACTCCAGAATCTAGGCAGTATAAATAAATTTGCTCTTGCAAATAACTATTTGAGCGGTCATGTACCGCCACATCTGTTCAATAACACCCCATCCCTCAGAACCATCTACCTTGGCAACAACAGCCTGTCTGGCCCGGTACCTCACGGAGTAGGCTCCCTACCTCTGCTACAGAACTTGGACCTGCAACAAAATCGATTCTCTGGCAAAGTACCCACGACAATCTACAACATGTCTCAGTTGCAATATGTCTCCCTCGATCATAACAATTTAACTGGGTCGATTCCTAGCAGTAATCAAACTTTCAGTCTTCCAATGCTAAAGGAGTTTTACCTTAACTCGAACAACTTCTTCTGGCGGATTCCGTCAGAGCTTGCTTCATGCCAGTACCTGGAAACTCTCTCTTTGTCATACAATTCATTCTCCGATGTTGTGCCAACATGGTTAGCCCAACTGCCACGCCTCACCGCACTTTACTTCGGCACCAATCCCCTTGTTGGATCTATCCCTGCTGTTCTAAGCAACCTAACTCATCTTACTGTACTAGACATCTCTTTCTGCAACCTGACAGGACACATTCCGACAGAATTAGGACATGATGCGAGAACTCTCGTACCTGCATCTAGGTATCAATCAGCTATCAGGCCCAATACCAAGTTCTATCGGAAATTTATCCAAGCTATATTTCCTAGAATTTTATGGCGAATTCAGTTATCTGGATCGGTACCAGCAACATTTGGGAACTTGCCAGCTCTCAACTTGTTTAAGCTAGATGAATAATATTCTTAATGGGAATCTAGACTTCTTGTCCTCCCTTTCCAACTGTAGAAAGCTCCAGTTTCTTACCATGTCTAACAATTCTTTTACTGGGGAGCTCCCTGACTATGTGGGAAACCTCTCTACACAATTACTTTGGTTCCATGTAGATCACAATTCATTAACAGGTGACCTTCCATCGACTCTCTCAAACTTAAGCAGTCTTAACTCGATTTGGCTTTCCAACAACCTATTCACAGGGCCGATCCCAGAATCAATCACGCAGATGCAAAATCTGGTGTATCTTGATGTCTCCAACAATGAAATTTCAGGCCCTATCCCAAAACAACTTGGTAGGGTCAAGAGCCTACAAAGGATATATCTCTATGGAAACGAATTATCTAGTTCCATACCCGATAGCATTGGCAATCTGAGCAGCCTTGAGTACATCTCGTTTTACGATAACAAGTTAAACTCAACGATACCAACAAGCTTATTCCACCTTGGAAAACTTATTGGACTATACCTTTATAATAATTCCTTCACCGGTCCTCTACCGGTTGATGTTGGTGGGCTAAAACAAGCTTGTTATATTGACATCTCTATGAACAATTTTCTTGGAAGCATCCCTGAAACATTAGGAGAAATTCGGATGCTATCATACCTAAATTTGTCGTATAACTCATTTCATGACTCGATCCCAGATTCCTTTAAAGAGCTTACCAGCTTAGAATATTTGGACCTTTCCTCCAACAATCTATCTGGTAACATTCCAGAATTCCTTGCCAATTTCACAGGCTTGACAACCTTGAACCTCTCGTTCAATCAGCTCAAAGGCAAGATACCGGAGGGAGGTGTTTTCACAAACATCACAGTTCTGTCATTGAATGGTAATGCTGGTCTATGTGGTGCTCCACGTCTAGGATTTCCTCCATGCATACAGAAGTATGACTCAGATAATAGACACTTTCTAAAATTTATTCTTCCTGCTGTCATCATAGCAACCTGTTCCATTGCTCTTTGTGTTTACCTAACAATCAGAAGGAAACATAAGAACAAGGGAGTTGACCCTTCTTCCATTGATCCACCAGATGCCATGTGGCATACATCAATCCCATATGATGAGCTTGTTTGTGCCACTGATAGTTTCAGCGAAGACAATGTTTTGGGAGCTGGGAGCTTCGGGAAAGTTTTCAAGGGACAACTGAGCACTGGCTTAGTGGTTGCAGTAAAAGTCCTTCAAATGCAGAAGGGACAGGCCATTAAAACCTTTGAAGCCGAGTGTCATGTGCTTCACATGGCTCGTCACCGGAATTTGATAAAGATACTAAACACCTGCTACAATCCGGAATTCAGAGCACTGGTGCTCCCGTACATGCCCAACGGCAGCTTAGAGATGCTCCTGCACACTGAAGGTAAAAGCCACTTGGGGTTGCTCAAGAGGTTGGACATCATGCTAGACGTGTCGATGGCAATGGAATATCTGCACCATGAGCATCACGAGGTTGTCTTGCATTGTGATTTGAAGCCCAGCAATGTCCTGTTTGATGAGGACATGACGGCACATGTATCTGACTTCGGCATTGCAAAATTGCTATTGGGCGACAACAACTCCATTACCACTGCAAATATGCCTGGAACACTTGGGTACATGGCACCAGGTACTAGCATTTTGTACTCTTGCTAAATTTTGTGCATGCTAACTAACATCATCGATCGATTATTTATGGTCAACTAACCCTACTTAATTATTTTTCATCTGAATTTTAACAAGCAGAGTGTGCATATCTTGGAAAGATATCACGCAAGAGCGACGTATTCAGCTATGGAATCATGCTCCTTGAAGTCTTCACTGGGAGGCGGCCAACAGATCCGATGTTTGAGGGTGGAATGAACATTAGACAGTGGGTTTATCAGGTATTTCCAGCCAATCTTACCTCTGTCGTAGATGACCAGCTAATGCAAGATGGTACCTCTACAATCTTCAACTTGAATGAGTTTCTTCCACCGGTGTTTGAGCTGGGTTTGGTCTGCTCGAGTGACTCGCCTGACCGAAGGATATCAATGAGAGAAGTGGCGATGGCACTGAAAAAGATCAAAAGAGATTACGCCACATCAACAACACAGCATGCTACCAAGTGATTTATGTTACCTGCTGTATACTGTTTCTGCTCGCTTCTTCTGTTAAGGAACGGCATCAGCCACCAGTGTTAGTAAACTTGTGTTCGTAGTTTTTTGTTTAAATATTTTACTTAGCGTCAGATAATGTGCTGCTTCAGTTATGTATGAGTCAAAACACAACTGAGATTTGTGCGAGTCTTTAGGAGCCTGAGGCGTGCCCGTTCACGTCATGGCGACTTTGTCCGCATCACGCGCGGCATGACCCGAACGTGCGGCATGTGTGCACGTCGTGTGTGAAGTGGCGCGCGTTCCGGGCTGCCTCACCGGCCGGCCATTTTGCATTCACGGGCAGATGCTGTTTTCCTCTTTCGGTGGTGTGTCATGTCCAGTTTGTGGAAGATTTTTGCTATTTTACCCACGAAACTAGTGACTCATCGGTGAAATGCTCATATATATATGTTCTTTTGGACCAAATGACCCTCGCCTTCTTCCTAACCAGACTCGATTGAGCTTCTTCGCTGGCAGTGGCGGGCGGCAGCCCCAGCCTGGGAGCAGCGCGGCGGCCTAGGCTAGAGGCGTGCGCAGGGGCGCCGTCCCAGGCGCGCGCAGCGGAGCGGTGGCCCCGGCCAAGGGACGGTGACCCCAGCCTAGGGCACGCGCGGCGGAGCGGCGGCCCTGGCCAAGGGCACGCGCAGGGACAGCGACCCCAGCCTGGGGCGCGCGCAGCAGACCGGCGGCCCTGGCCAAGGGCGCCCGCAGGCGACCCCAGCCCGGGGCGCGCGCAGCGAAGCGGCGCTCCTGGTAAAGGCCGCGCACAGGGGGCAGCGACCCCAGCCTGGGGCGTGCGCAGGCAAGTGGCAACTCCGACCAAGGGTGCGCGTAGTGGGCTGCGACCCGGGCCTTCGGCGCGTAGCCAGGCGGCGGCGACGATAACTCTAGTCAGGGCGCGGCCATCCGGGCCTCGGCTTGCATGTGGCGGCGGCGACTCCGGTAGCCAGCGGCTCGCGCGAAGAGGAAGAGGCACCGCAGCAGCCATGGCTGTTGGAGGTCTGGCGAGAGGAAGAAGAAGGAGATAAGGGCAATGTCGTCCAAAAAAGTGGTCTTGAGCATTTCACCGGATGTGTCACCAGTTTCATGGACAAAATAGCGAAGTCCAACCGCACGTGGACATTATAAAGAAGCCCACAGTTTGCGTGGACAAAATAGCAAAAATCTCAATTTGTGGATAGTGATGTTGTGTTCATTCGTATCGCCCTCAAATAATGTTACCATCCAAATGTCATAATTGCCGTCTCTGCTGCAGCCGCATTTTCTCCCCTTGAACACGTTCTCAACATGAACACTGTGCGGTAATAGTTCATTCGTGTATCAGAGAAAGGACAGGCTATACCTTTTTGACCGGAAGGACAGACGATACTGAATTTCGTGATTCTGGAAATGCTAGTAATTAATCGGTCATCATGCACGATGAGATGAAAGCCTCGTAATTGATCATCATGCAGGATGAGATGCCAAACTCCCTTGATTGTTTTATGTAATCCGTGTGGTACTTTGTCTAGGAATACTCTTGTCTGCTTTTTTTTTATCAAAGTCAGTAGGGAAGGCTCTTACCTATTTTTTTCCATTAATTTAAACACAAGTTTATGTACAAGTTACATGGTCGTAGACCAAAAGAAGAAAAAGAAGGGACTTCCGTACTGAATTTTGAAAGAGCACAGAAGTCAGAAGGTCAAGGAGGTGGAAGGCTTAGTATCAAAGACATAGAATTTTGAAAGAGCACTCAGGTTAAGATGGTCACGACATAACTGTAACTGTGATACCAGACACGTAGGCCCTGGAGGCGCTACTTATGCACCAAGAATATTTTTTTTGCATCTACAATCATTCAAGTTGGTGACCGCCAAAACACTACTCACTGCTAGGATTTGACCCTGCAATATCATATGTTTTGGATCTGTAAAATCGGGCATTCTGGACGCTACTACGCACATGTTATTGTAGGGTCAGACCTGTAATAGCGGCCAGGCCAGCCCGCTATTCTAGGAAACCTAGCTATCAGGCAGCATGACATCAACTGCCCAATATTGCAGTAGAGGGGAAACAAACCAAAGCATAGCAAGGGGCGTATCCGGACTTTCAGTATACTACAAGGGAGGAAAGCGCACTTTTTCCTTTTAATTAACCTAAAATAAATCGAGCAGTACTTCACACTACAAGAATTTAGCTCTACAGTGACGGGCCAAAAGGCGCCTCGGTGGCGGACAACTTATCCGCCCTTGGGCTACTGTCACTAAGTGTTTACATAGTTAGTAGCCGACATATGTCGCTACAGTCCTAGGGTCTAGATTAGTGAAAAAAGGCGTCGGTGATGTCCGGACCGCCACTAACACCTTAATCACAATTACAAAATTAGGGCAGGTCTCAGCACCAGCTGTGACCTGCCCTAGACGCGCCACCGTCGTGCACGTCCGCTACCACCGTCTGCCGTTCGTCCGTGCGATTCACGCGACGGGCTCCGATGCTGTTGCCGAGGAGGCCGCCGCCGGCGAGTCCCCAGCAGTCACGCCCGAGGCCGCCGTTGCTGCCACCACCGTGCCTGATCCAGGAGGTAGGCAACGGGCGATGGTGGCTAGAGGAAGAGGAGAGGAGGGAGTCGCCGGTCGGTGGCTCGACGGAGCATTCGCGAGATGCTCCGTCCATCCATCGGGACCGGGAGCGCCAAACGCTCTTATTGCGGCCCTAACATCCTCCCTTGTTCCCATCACCGGAGGAGGAGGAGGAGGAGGAGGAGGGTGGCTGGAGGTGGAGGAGATTGCGGCGGAAGAGAAGTGCAACCCTAACCCTAGCTAGAGTGGCGGTGCGACGCGGAAGTGAGTGACACCGCCGTGCCCACCGTCGCTTATTTATAGGGCCTGGCGGGCCTATTTGTCGGGCCCATAGCTAAATGGCCTATAGACCGTAGTTGCGGGTCTAACAAGGTCCGCTACTGGACTCCAAAATTTAGTCACGGACGTTTCCCACCGTAGCTGCGGGCTCGGTGTCCGCTGCAATTTTTGTAGCCTAGTCGTGGACCCAGTCCCGGTAGCGCCACGTAGCGGCGAACACCTCAAGTGACTGCGACTACGGACAAATTGGTGTATACCACTACAAAGCGTTATTGTTGTAGTGTCAGTAGGCTCTTAGCGGGCCTTTTCGAGCCGAATTTTAAACAGGTCGTGCCCGTGCCGCCCATCGGGCCTCCCCTCGCCCCAAGCACGACACGAAATTATGGAACGTGCCAGTCTAGCAAGAAATTAAACAGGTCGTGTTGTGTTTGGGCCAGGCCAAAATTTGGGTGCTTCGGGCCGACTGGTTTGGACAGCACTAGTGGCCTATATATATTCAGATGCTGCTGGACAAGTTCACCGTGCCCAAGCCGCCGATCATTAGAGAGTGGGCGCATGCATGAAGCATGTCCGTCTAAGCTTGCCTATGTTCTGGACGGCCTGCTCTGCTTTTCTTCCTCTTGCGACCTTCTTCCTCCACTAATATTTGAGCCTGGTTTGGTGCGACTTGCCTTATAGATAGCAAAGAGTGATGAGGTGGAGGCACTGATTAATTTACTGGAAAGTCGTTAATAAAAGTAAACAAAAGGAAACTGATTAGTTAATTACTATTGAATTGTAAGCATTTTATCTACTGTACTACATAAGTAAAGAAACAAATTGTTAGTATCTCTGCCTGTACTGGTTGGCTATTTCAAGAAGTTATCTATCAACTCTTATGCAGGATCCCCAGGTAAGGAATGCTTCCCTAGATCAAATGTCTTTTTATGAGCAGCAAAAACTGACTCCCGATAAAGTAGCACATAGTAAATGATATCCATAGATACGGGTTCAAGGTAAGTATCAAAATATTTGGATGGAAGGTTAAGGTATCGAATTAAAAGGATCTCTCTCTCTATATATATATGGCCAGCCTCGATGAATCGCACATTCAACCAGATACAGCAAACAAGAAGAAAAAAATTGTACTTGGTCACCATGGCAGCACTTGGCAAGCAGGGCAGTGCTAGTACCGGCGTCTTGCTCTTGACGGTTCTCGTGGCCATGGCCATGGTCTTCTCGTCCTGCCACGCAAGAGGTAACGAATAACTCGATCACGCATGCATGTCTTTGTACTTACGATTCGTATACGTATCCTGATACATGTGTAAATATGAAACGCGGCTAATAACGCTGATAAATGGATGCTTATTACTGATTGACAGATTACTGCCACGCGATCTACCCGTGCGACTCGGAGACGTGCTTCTACTACTGCCAGAAGAACAACTACAAGAACTTCTAGACGTTCTGCATCCCGGGCAAGTACTACCCCAGCTGCTGCTGCCGGGTGCCCGGTGAATGATGCGTGATGAACCACGACTGCCTCCGGAAGGCTGCTTGTGGTTTCGTCCTCGATCATCAGTGGCTGCATCTAGCATTCAATCTGTATCTGTTGATTGATCTGGCAATAACAGTCTAATATAATGATACCGAATGATCAGCACAAATATGAAATATCACGTGTGCGATTCTTCTCTGCTGGATGGTGCGGTCAATTGGATTTTCTTCTTCCCGTTTTATTTTGAAAAACAAATGCACCAAATCAGAAAGATATGCTGCAGTTTTTTTATGTGCGTCGAGTTTAGTAGTGCGGTCATGTAATTGAGAAAAGTTACTGCTGTGGCCTGTGGAACCCTAAGATATCGAGCCCACGGCCTTCCACACACGTCGTCCTCAATGGCTGCCTCCACTCCCCTGTGTCGCCGCGGATGGCGATATGGCCACGCAGCGGGAACGCGGCAGGCTATTCTGGAGCAGGTTTTGTGCTTGGGAACACCGCCAGACCACAATTCCAGTTATACTAGACAGGACCGGAATGGCAGAGAGCTGGGCGTACCGTACGGGGTGTTCTGGGTGAGTCAGGGTGGCCCGACAGGCCCCGCGTCACGTATGTGAAGGTGCAATCCGTGACTGCAAGACCGATTACCCGCTAGTCGGTTGACTGATGACTCACAGATGTCTATTTTTGCAATTTCTTTAATTACTACCCATATCTGCAATTTTCTATTAAATTAATATTATCTATTTAAAAAACCTGCAAATAAGCTTCAACAGGCCGTCTCAACTCAAGATGGCATTGGATATCGGATGGATATGGTCATATTTATTTCATACTGGTGCAAGGTATCAAAGCTCACAACTTTGGATATGTTCATATTTATTTATTTAATAAGTACCAAGATTATCTGTGACAGGCCCGCTTCACGAAGGAGCAGTTACGTATCCAGGATCATCATGAATGGCATCACACGCTGTGGTGTCCGATATTTACAAGATACAAACATAAACATGATACATTGAATATAAGTACAAATCTCTTACATTCATCCAAAGTACAATATTACATCGTAGTCTCATAATTTTCCGAAGCAAATAAGTTTGGAAAATAAACTAGAACAACGGAAGCAAGTAAGATACAATCGCTCTTACGGCGATACATCACGGGCCATCCGACAGAGACAGGTGTTTTCCCTAAAAACCTTGTCGGCACATCAACGACTCTAGTCCTCCGGACCGCACCACTCCCAAGTATAGTGGCCTCCGTCCGCGGACCGGTCCTCGCCGATCGCTATCTCCGTCTAAGACATCCCGCTCGACGGGGTCCTCTCGAAAACCACATATAGCAAGGCCCCGAGAGACTAGAGCTCAGCAAGATCGACCCGTTAAAATGACCATCTACAGCCGACTACTAGACATGCAAAGGCCGAAAGGGTAGGATAATTAAGCACTAAGTCAGCCTATAAGTGGATTCTTACTTTCATCTTTTAGCAGTTCATTAAGTAGTAACAAAGATTAAATTTAATTTGCACTTAGCTACTGCATTACATGTTTCCAAACAATGTAATAAGCAATACAACAATTTAGTCATCATCAACAATTTACATTTCTCTTCTTACTACGTTCCAGCGGATGAGATAAGCGGTACTCGTTATCGTGAGGGGCAGCGATTCGAATCGATTTACATCCTGCAGGAGCAACCTGGTTGCACGTCACATACGCGCTTCCTAGAAGCCGCATGCGACAACCTTTCCCAGCTCGGCACTTTAGTGTTAGTCGGGGCTAGCTCCCCGAGAAGGGTCCCCACGCGATGCCGTCCCGGACGTCATCCGTGAGTAGAGTGCTCCCTCCTCTCCTCCTAAATTCCTGCCTAGTAACCAAGGGAGTAGGGTATCCGTCTAACATACAAGCAACCATCGGTACATCGGTTTACTCGGACCCATCAACACCAGCATGCAAACAATACATTTAAACTTATCCACATGGGACGGACACGACGCGGTCCTTGCGTGCACGAACGGGGTTACCACCTTGAAAACTCTTACGAGTCCTTCACTTTCCACCTATAATTAGCCCGTCCGGCCTCCAATTTCTATTCTCATCTCGAATACTTAGCATCGTGTCCAAAAGTGATATTCCTAGACTACAAGTGGTCTCCATACCACTCAAAGGATCATCGTCCTAATTAAGCAAGCATTTAGTGTAGGACTTATTGAACATGGATAATCGGGATCCTGCTGCATGCTACGTTTTCATCACAACTCCTACACATCTGGTGCACAATACAAAACCTACAAGCACAATGATGAAAATAAAAGACTTAAATAATTAAGTTGTGCAGCGGGGCTTACCTCGAGCTTGACCCTGAATAGCTGGGTCACAAGCAGCAGCAACTTCGGTCTCCTCCTCGCCGGTCACCGCATTCACCACCGCAGATGCAATAGTGATATTTAATTTGATGAAAACATGGTTTAAATATTTTATGGAATACGTACGAATTTCATCAAAAGCACGTAATTATTGAGTATAAAATAGCTTGTGGTCCAGCGAGGGTGAAATGATTTGATTGCAATGAACAAATTAATTCATTTCATCAACTCCCATGAAGCATTTAAATTACCATCCTAGGTGCATGAAAATAAATTATGTAACCTTGAAAAAGCTAGGTAACAAGTGAGCCTAAATACCTCTTGTCACTATGCAGCAAATAAGGATGATAATTAATTTATACTTCAATAACAAAAGCAAGATCATAATTAATTAAGTGCTAAGCAAGTATGGGTAATAAGGAAATTAATCTAATTAATTTGCCTCTGATCATGCCAATCTAAATGCACCATTAAATAGTACATGTGACAAGGAGTCCAAAAAATTTTGGTTTGCAATTTTTTTATGTCTAGATTAAAAGATATGGATTTTCTAAGTTTAATGGAATTTCTGCCTATTTTATAAAAATGCCATTGGGACATTTAAATTAATTCCCCGAGCTCGAGGCCACACCGGGAGTCACAGGGTTGGGGATCTAGGGTGGCCATGGCCACACGGGATCCTGGCCGTGTGTCCCGTGTGGCCGGCCCTGTGGCCTCGCCGTCGCGCGGCCGGAGGCGGGTGGGGCGCACCTCCCAGAGCGGCGCTGGAGGGCGGCGCGTGGGACGGGAAGGGGTCCAGGAGGGACGGCGCGGCACAGGGAGCTGCCTGGTGGGGTTGGAGAGGAGTGGAGCTCACCGGAAAACGGCCCACGGTGAGCAATGGTGGTGGCGAAGCTTTCGGCGGGGCGACGCGTGCTCGGGAGGGCGTGGCTCGGGCCGGAACTTGGTCTATGAGCTTCACCAGCATGCGACGAAGCCTGTCTCAGCCTCCATGCTCGATGCGCGGCCCTAGAAGACGACGTGCGACAGAGGGGCGGAAACGACCGGCGTTCGGATCTGGCGAAGAAGCTGGCTGGCGGCTTCCTCGTCGCAGGAATCAATGGGAAAAGAGGCCAGGGAGATAGAGGAACGAGTTGCGCAGCCCCCAGTGGAGAGAAGGGGTGGCAGAGCTCACCGGAGAGGTGGGGATTTGACGGGGAGGCGGAGTGCGTGGTGCAGCACGCCGCGGCGGAAAATGGCTCGATTGGTGACCTTCAACCCATCCTTACCCGTGCACTCGGCCGAGAAGGATGAGCAGGGCAGGGTGAAGCTACGCACGACATGGCTAGGCCGGGGCACGCAGCGCGACGAGCTTCCGGGCGACGGCAATGGCGGTTGGGGCACGCAGGAGCTCTGGCAGGGAAGAAAACGGGAGAGGGAAATGGGGTGGGGGTTCCGTCTGGCCCTTGGGGCTCCCCTTGGCTCTCGACTAGGTGGGGTCGCGGCCAGAGGACGCCGGCCACGCGGCGCCGGTGCATGTCCACAGCTCGCCCTAGGTCGCTGGCAAGCAGAGCCCACGGTATATTCTATGGAATCCTATTCTTTTTCCCCCATTTTCCAAGTGTGGTTGTCTCCCGAAATGAAAAATCAAATGCCACTATTTCCCAAGCTCAAAATTATAGGGGAAAATTTCCTTGGATAGAAAAATTCAAGAAAATGACATACACGTTGAGCTCATGTCCAAATTCTTCCCAATTAAATCATATGAAGTCAGGGAAAATGCTTAAAAGTTAAGCTTTCCTGATTTAATTGGGGCATTAAAGCTTAATAAAAATTCACGCTATTTGGGCTAGAATTTTATTTTGACATGTACTACAACATATTTTTTGGGAGGCCCCACTTGTGTGGTAGTTCAATTCAAGCGGAATTCGAATTATTTGACCTACCAAACCACTTTGCATGTCAATTAATTTTCCTGTGAGGATGCCTACTAGACCAGAAGCATGTTTTATAAATGCTAACTCACAAAAATCGTGATACGGGGTATCACATTATCATGAATTCGGGATCCAGCTAGCAATAAATAGCTTTACACCCAAGCACATATATGTCTCTTGATCGGATGCATGGTCTGCCTATATATAGTAAGGAAGTTGTAACCACGGCCAAAAACAACAATCATACAAACCAGAAAAAGGAAGACTTCGTGTGGTTTAAAATTACCTTTGTTTCTTCCTCATGGCACTCGTGGCCGGCTTGTGCAACAAGCGGGGCGCTGCTCTTTGCATCGTCCTTATTGTGATAATAATGCACTCCTGCGCGTCAGGTATCCAAGTGCATGCTGCCTAGCTTTGCAATTACCGTGATTATTTGGTTCCTGATTGAATATATTAAGTCGGATTATTGCGTGTCTGCAGATCACAGTAAATGTGACGTTATGGAGAATTGCCCGGATGGATATCACGGACTATGCCATATTAACTGCTTACTGACGGCCGAGAAGCATGAGCAACATTTAGTGGAGTCCAAATGCGAGAAACATCTTACGCCTAATGAGTGCTGCTGCACGTTTCGTCCCAAAAACCCACCCCTCGTCGTCACGGGTGACCATGGAATGGTTGCGGCGGACGGAATAAGTCATGGTTGAGATTGAGTAGTACTACTCCTTTACTAAATTGTTGTCGTTGTTCACTTTTTTGCTATGTTTGATCATTTATCTTATTCAAATAAAGTTTAAGAAATATCATATATTTTATTAGAATATGTTTTATCACTAGAAAAATTTGGAATATAGCATATAACGTTTTGTATTTGCAGAAATTTTTTAAATAAGACGAATGGTTAAACGTCATGAAAAAAATAATAGAAGGGAGTACTGTAGCAATATTCAATTAATAATTCGAGACTAGTGCTGGTGTTTACACCCATTTCATGTGAATCAAATCAATCAATGCTAGAATAATTTATGATCTGCTATGAGATCTATAGTAAATTTAACTCCACTAGTACAAAACAAATGTGTCTCTGCATAGCTTAGTGTTTCACTCCGAAACTCTTGTGCCAAGAAATTACGATTGGAATCTGTGGTTTATTAAAAAACACAATATGAAAAGGAACATGTGTCGAACAATGAGCCCACCCGTATTGTTCCCTGCAAGATGTACGCCAATAACCGTGGCTGCTGTCTTGGGCTGTGCTCGATTGGGTGCCGTCCTCTCCTTATATCACGGTCTGCTCGACTTCAATCATGTTGTTGGGATGCACGGTGGAGATCATTGCCGCCAGTTGCACCGCAAAGGTGGAAGTCCGGCGACGCCAGTTCAGTGAATACCAGGATGACGGGCACAGAAATCACAGGAAATCAGTAGGGCTACAAACTGACAGCTGCTACTCCATATCTGTAACCTTGATTCACTTCATGACCGTGCAGTACACTATATATTATACACAAATCTTATAGGAAAACAAGCACCCCTTGTTACAGAAGATTCACTACAAATTGAATTGCTATACCCACTATCAAATCACCATACAATACACATACACATGAGAGCAACGTCTCAGAGAAACACCCAAGGTGGCGAAAACCTCTAAAAATGATGGAAAATTGGAAAAGAAAAGAAACATGTGTCGAACCAGAACATATGCATAGGTATACTCTAAGCCTGTCGATGGAGAAAATGTTCATATTCAGGAAATGTTTCTGTAATTTGCTCGGTTAGGCTATCCGGTAGCGTTTGGGCCTGCAAACCAGGTTGGTTCTGCATCAGAGAAAGAACCACCTGCTGTATGTCCACTTCATCCAGAGAGCCTGCATTTGCGGACCAAGAAGTGACAAATGGTCATGAAACTGTCCCACTTTCCAGGCAAGATCAAACTCAGGTGATAACTCAAGATGCTTACCCAGTTCAATGTCTTGGGTTTCTTCATCAATGTCTCCTTCCTCCACAACCTCAATAGCTTCACCTGCAGCTGCCAGTGCATATCTTTCAAGGAATTCCTCTTCTGTCTCTTCTCGAACATCGTCATCGTCCGAATCCTAAGTGCACCATGTCTTTTATAAGTAACGTGCTTAATAAACATCAAAAGAAAAGATGGAACGAATGACAACATTCCATTACCTCGTCATCATCTTCAGTGTCTTCATCCTCGTCATCACCATCATCAAGATCTTCAGCCCCATCATCATCCTCACTGTCCCCATCCTCTTCAACTTCCTTCAGATGAATGCAAGACTCCAACAATGATACATAGCAATCTTGCAACACTTTGGTGCCACCCATGGACAGGGCCAAGAGGCGCTCAATCACTGTTGCTAACGTTAGCACTGCATATTTATTGAGAACAAATAATAACAAAGTTCCTCTCCGTGAGATGACAGAAAATACCACGAGATTAACATTACAGTGATCAGTATATAGCTACATACCTGCTAATTTGATCTCAGATGCAGATGACAGACCAGGAGTAAATGAGGTACTTGAGACTTGTGCCAATGCAGACGTCCATATTACAAAACCATTACTGTCAGATTTGTGCAAGACTTTTTCAATGGCATCTGGGTAGCATATATAGCACGATGAAATTGCCAAGACAAGTGGTTTCCATATCCCTGCAGGGCTGTCAGATACAGACTTGTAACGGGAAAATGCTGCTTGTGCAAAGGATACAGCTAGAGGCTTTCTTGCATCTTCTGTTCCAAGAGAGAAATTTGGAGCATGCAGAAGTGTATGGATGCACGAGCATGCCCTCCATGTTGCAGATGGGTAAGCTGCAATGGCCCTGGTCACAAAATTAGAAACCCGGCCGATGACTGAACTTTGCGACTCATTTTCACATTGTGAAGGAAGCATTTTTAGGAAGAAAGCCGTGAAGTCAAATCTTTGGTGGAAATTGATGGCTTCTTTTATAGTGTTGAAAACTCCCTGATCCTCCATCTCCTCCCAGGAGTCCCAATAGGCAATAGTGTCAGCCCATACAGCTACTAGCTCAAAGACCTTCATACTAGCAGTTTCTTCCACACAAGTCACAGACCTCATGATAAACTCGAGTAACACAGAAGCATCATTTACACATGATGGAGGTGGCAATGCAGAACAAAACTTCAACCCCTGAATCAAATACAAACAACAGTCAACCAAATAAATTCTATGAATACTGGACTACCACATAGCAACAGCAAGCTTAACATACCATGCCTTCAACTGGCAACAACCAAGCTTTTTGTAACAATCTTGAAAATGTTTGAGAAATAGCACAATGGCCTGACTGCCAGAGCTTCTTTTCATTCTTCTTGTTTTCATCTGGTGCAGAACTCTCCCAAACTTGAGCCATGGATACCAGTGCACCAAAACCTTGTTCAATGACCTAAAATAACACATATATTTAATAGTGCAGTTGTGATGTTTATGTCTAAGAATCAAGTAGACTAAGAACATTAGGATATAAGTCAAGGAGACAACAAGGTCATGTAACCATGCATTTCTTTAAGACTACACCCAGAGTAAACAGAATATGAGCATGGTGGTGTGAGATGTTCCGGAAGAAGGTTTGATTTGACATATGGATCGCTGCAGGTGTCAAAGAGCTCACTGGCTCTAGTGTTGTTTTGCTTGCAATTTTCTTGCAGCATGAATATAATCATATCAAATAGGGGTGTGTGGGTGTTTTTGTTTTTTTGTATCATTTTGTTCCTTCTTTAATGAAATGCCAAAGAGCTCTTTTGCTTCTTCGAGAAAAAAGGCAGGCAGTCATCTATTTGATTATGAAACTTATAAAATCATTATACAATTAAATACAAGCAATAAAAATATTGGCCACACATAAGATAGATGCACTACCTGAGGCCATGGATCTGGGGCAGGGGGCAGGAGTTTCACAATGGTATTGACGATGTTAGCTACAATTTCAGGAATATGAGGCAGAACTTTTTCTTGGCCACCCTCAACTATAGTGCCTAGAAGCTTAAACAAAAGAGCAGACTCGCTGTCATCTCCAGTACTTATTCTTTTAACAACCGCACGCAAAAGGACAAGCCAATCAGGTGGAGCATATGCATTCTGCAAATAGTAGAGATTATTATTTCCAGGGGTAGGTAGACTACATTGATCACTACCACAATGACTGTTACCTCAATAAGTTCTGCAATAGCACCAGAAGCAGAGGCACAAACTGGATAACAAGTTAGATCCTCCGCATCATCCATGGACAATGCTTTCATTAAGCAATGATAAATATCTACACTCATGACCTATAGTTAGTCAAACAAGAATAACAAAGTCAAATGTCTTATATAAAGCAACAACTACATGTCCTTTCAATGTGTCAGATGAAGAAATATGCATATTATGAGGCCTTCGACTTAGCATGTCTTTTAGATGGTTGAATTACAAAAGCAAGGAAAAGATGTAAACCTCTGGAAGGCACAATGCAAGTTGTCCAATAACCCAGTTCGCTGTAGAAATCAAATATGGGCTGCACGGAGTCAAAGAATACAATGGAAGAATTCGATTCCTGATCACTGTGACAGTCAATTCTTTCTTCTCGGTCAGAAACTGCACGATGGATACTTAAATGAATTAGAATTTCTCTTAAATAAGAGACCATCTGACTTCTTGGCGGAGTATTTTGAACATCTTACATGTTGAAGGCCTCCATATGCCATTAAAACACCAAAATAACTGAAATGAATGATAGCAAAATCAACTATTCAGCAAAATCAAGTCCATGTACTAAAGAAAATAAACCGATAGGCCTAGACGCATGTAATCTTACTTCTGCACTGTTATTGATGATGCATCTTCACCATGGGAAGGCATGGGAAATTTTGACAGGAATGGGATAACCAGTAACTCTCCAATGGAACTACTTTGTGATTTTCCTTTACTTTTATCACCTTTCTTGCGTTTGGAAGCTGCAGATGCAACTGGTGGACCCTGATATACAATATTTGTTAGAAAATGAATTGAAGATTTTTACATGTCTTGCATGAATTCAGCAAGCTACATGATTCAATGAGAAACAGAAAAATGTACATGGACTTTGATGATTATATATGCGGTCATTAAAAGCATTTTTTTCTCGAAAATGCAGGAGAGTTGCATTTCATTTCATTAAGAGAATGTTAATATACAAGGAAGGTTTACTGAACCTTCTACCCAGAAATTCAACACACACAATTCAAAGCATTAAAATTATTTGATACCATATACTTTCATATGATGTTACAGATGCAGAAGAAAATGCAAAAAGAAAAAGGGTGTGACACCCCAGTGTCACGAAGATAAAAATGCAAAATTCTACAATTATGTTCTGACCATGTAGAATCCCAATATAAAATTTTTGGTGACATGCATAGTGATTTGAATTTCAAATTCATTCAAATTCATATTGGGTTGAACTACAAGTCAAAATTTCTCTATAACAAATTCCCCTGGTAAAAATATATGTTATAGAGGAAGTCAGCAGAAAAATCTGGGAACAAGTCCCATGTCGTTTGGATCAGTATAGCTCCCTAGAGAAATTCGACAAGCTTAAGTATTACCCCTTTGTGGCGATTTATCAAAATTAAACCAGAAGGTGTTTCGACCTAAACTCTTCGTGCATGTCTCTTTCAAACTGATTACTACACATTAGTATTTTTGTTTGGAATTTTAGGGCACCAGAGGTATTTATTTGAAGGCCAAACTTTTGCTAGAAAACCACAGTTTGGAAAAAGAGAAAATGCTTTGGAATATGCTGTGGGTCCCACTCGTCATCCCCTTTCCGGATTCCTTCTTCCCTGCTGGCCGACCAGACCAGAAGATCAGCACCACCTGCCCCTAAACGTGGCCGATTTCCTCTGCTTTGCCCCCACTCGAACCCCACCACTACCGGCTCCCCTTCTCCCTTGGCCACTCTCTCAGCACACTCCCTGCTCTCTCTCCCTCTCTCACAAACAGCAGCAGCAGAGAGAAAGCGAGCACCATTACTGCCCCTTGGAGCTCCCCGGTGCCCGGCCGCTCTGCTGCGCCCCCGCCCGAGTTTCGCCCCATGGATGATGCGTCGTGATCCACTCTACCTCACAGAACCAACCACGTTCAACCTCCCCTGCGACGCAACCGAATCGGGCTAGTTTCCCGTCCAACGCCATTGCCGACCACCTCCGACGCGTTTGTAAATTGCGCCACCCAAGGTACACCCTGTCATGCGATTCTTGTTCGTGTGCATGCACAAATAATTGTATCACACCTCCGACCTGCTTCCCCTTCGATTTCTTGACCGAGGTGGTGCCGGCGGCTGTTTTCCCCATCTCGAGGCCTCCGATGCCGATCCACCTCCAGCCCTCTTCCTTGCATTTGAACAGCGTGCCGAGGAAGACCTTGGTCCACCGATGCTGTGAGAAGAAACGGTCCTCGATTTGGTGGGCTGTGTCAAGCGCACGACCTCGCCGAACGTCGTCCAACCCCGAGCTCAAGCGTGCTTCGTCGCCGGTCATCTTCCGGTGAGCACCTGACCTTGGGATCTCTTCGAATGGATGCGCGTCGAGCTCTGGAGCAAGCTGGTATTTTTATCTCAATTTTTAGTGGTCGTTTGACCCCGTTCGGCGAACTTCCGCAGCTCCGGCGACCCTCCGGCCACCGTGGCAGAGAGGCAGCTCGTCCCGCCCCGTGCCTTGCACGCCTGGGCTGCGTGCCCCGCTCCTGGGCCGCACGCACGCGGCTGGGCCGCAGCGCCCCGGGCCACCTCAGCCAAGTCGGCCCATGTGCCATTTAAATCCTTTTTCTTTTCCTGGGATTTAAATAAATGCCAGAAATTCATACAAACTTCAAAAATTCATATCTAGAGCTCTGGACTTTGACAAATTACAAACTAAATTTTGTTGGACTCCTTGAGACATGTACTATTTTATAGTGCATTTAGTTTGGCATAACCAGAAGCAATTTAATTAGGTTAAATTCTTCTTAAGAGACTTAAGTTAAATACTTAGTTAATTGTCTAATTACCCCAAATTATGAAGCTTAGTTTGATTATTATCCATAGCATGTGCTTAAGGACCAGGGGCAATTTAATTGCTATTTCACCTAGCTTTTGTTAGGATTAATGAATTACTTTCCTGCACATGCGATAATGATTTAAATGCTTCATGGGAGTTGATGAAGGAGATAAATTAAATAATCACCTCAAATCCTTTTCACCCTGCTGGACACCACGTTAATTTATACTCATGAATTAAATGTATTTGATGAAATCCGCACGTATTCCGTAAAATATTCAATGTCTTGTTTTCATTGAAAATTTACACATCACCTTTGCATCATGTAGCTGCGGTGGTGAACGTGGTAACCGGCGAGGAGGCGCCGTAAGCTGCTGCTGTTGTTGACCCAGACTACTCGGGGTAAAGCTCAAGGCAAGTCCCGGTGCACAACCTTTTAAATTAAGTATTTTAATTTCATCACTATGTTTGTAGGTCTCGTATTGTGCATTAGGTCTACAGGAGTTGTGATGAAAACCCTAGCATGCGAGAGGACCCTGTTTATCCCGATTCGATCACCCTACGCTAGATGCCTGCTTAATTAGGGCGATGATCCGTCGAGTGGTACGGAGACCACTCGTAGATAGGACAATCACTTTTGGGACACGATGCTAAGTATGTGAAGAGAATGGTAAATTGGAGGCCGGACGGGCAACTAGGTGGAAAGTGAAGGACCGAAAGAGTCTTCAAGGTTGTAGCCCCGTCTCGTGCACACAAGGACCGCGTCGTGTCCGGCCCATGTGGATTAAGTTTGAACGTACTGCTTGCATGCTGGTGTTGATGGGCCCGATGAAACCGACGTACCGATGGTCGTTGTATGTTAGAGAGATACCCTACTCTCTTGGTTACTTGGCAGGAATTTGGGAGGAGAGAAGGGAGCACTCTACTCACGGATGACGTCCGGGACGGCATCGCGTGGGGACCCTTCTCGGGGAGCTAGGCCCGACTAACACGACAGGTCTTGGCCGGGAAAGGTTGTCTCATGCGGCTTCCGGGAAGTGCGTATGTGACGTGCAATCAGGTTGCTCCTGCAGGATGTAAATCGATTCGAATCGCTGCCCCTCACGATGAACGAGTACCACTTGTCCCCGCGCCGGAACGTAGTAAGAAGAGAAAGATGATGATGGTTGTGATCAATTTGCTGTATTGCTTAATTACTTGTTTGGAAACATGTAATGCAGTAGCTTAGTGCAAATTAAATTTATTCTTTCGAGCAACTCAAGTAAACTGCTAAAAGTTGAAAGTAAGGATGCACTTGTAGGCCAGCTTAGTGCTTAAATGTATCCTATCCCCCCGGCCTTTGCATGTCTAGGAGTCGGTCGTAGATGGCCACCTTGACGGGTCGATCTTGCTGAGCTCTAGTTGCTCAGTGGCTTTGCTCTATGTGGTTTTCGGAGGAAACCGCCGGACAGGACTTCGACGTCGGAGATGGCGTCGCGGCAGATCGGACTCCGGGTGACGGTCACTACACTTGGGAGTGGTGCGGCCCGGATGAATAGAGAAGTTGATGTGCCGGTAAGATGTTCTAGGGCAGGAACATCTGTCTCTGCCGGATGCCCGTGATGTATCGCCGAGAGAGCGATTGTATCTTTATGCTTCCGCTTGTTTAGATATTTTCCAAACTTATTAGCTTCGATGCTTATGAGACTCGATGTACGATTGTACTTGGGATGAATGTAAGACTTGTACTTATATTCATTGTATTATGCTTATGTTTGTATGTTGTAATATCGGGTATCACAGACGCGTGATGCCACCCATGATGATCCCGGAGACGGAAACGCCTCTTCGTGAGGCGGGTCCATCACAAAGGGTTCTTTTACCCTTCTTCCTAAAAAGTGAACATGCAATTATCTATTGCAAGGACTACAAAAGGGTTAAGTCGGGGACCATGAGGTAGAAACTCAGCATTAGAAGGAAAAGAATGACTACCTTTGACAAAGCTATGACACCAAGTAAATTGATTGCGCTTTTCCTGGCTGTGAATAAATCCTCAGTCCACCCTGAAATGTCATCCTGTGAATTAAAGTTTTAGTAGATAGCATAAAAATCAGCAACAAATTAGTAATCTCAAATCCTTTACTTACAAGTTCAGAAGGAAGATTCTTTTGTATGTACTCATCAGTATCCTCCTCCCACTCTGTTATATCCTATATACATATAATAGTTGGAGTAAAAGAAGCACACATGGCATTTATTCAGAAAAAAAAGAACAGGGAACTAACCTTCTCGTTCAATGCTAATACTGGAAAAATTGCTGAATCTAGAAGTGAAGAAAAGTATGGTGAAACAAGTCGCCACCCCTGCAAACAAAGATCAGATGGCAAACAGCATCAAACATATAAATTTATATGATCTATGATCCAAGATAAAGAGTTCGAATTTTTTGTGTAAACTCTTACTGGCCCTGTCTCCAGAACACGTGAAATCACATCAAATGCTAATGAACAGATTCGATCAGGCAAAGAGTCCAGTTTCTGCAATCATTTGGCTATGTCAAAAATATCATCAAATAAGAACAAAAAAGGTTTTTGGAATGCCCATCACAGCATTTGTTAATTCAAATGGGCGGAATGTTACAGAACTTACACTTAATTTGATGCTTTGTTTTGATATTTTGATTGCAGAGTTCACAATATGAGGCATCTGGCTGAGAACATGTGACGGTAAGAATGGAAAATATGATAGATGAGACAGTAGCTATCAAGGTAAATAGTATGGAAATTGAAAAATATGTTAGAATAGGGGAACAGTAAAGACTCAAGTACATACTCATCAGCATGTTTCCGGTGACGAGTCACAAGTGTGCAACATATAATTAGACACCTCTTTGCAATCTTAAGCCTCATTGTGGCTCCATCTTCAGGAGCATTGTTAAAACTTAGTGAATCTAGTATACAGAACATGTCTTTGCAAAAGGAAGGCAGAATCTGCTTTACCCTAGATGGCATGTATGATCTCACCTGTAGGAGCATGATAATTAGGTACTCATGACAGAAAGTTAAAGATTTAATAGTAGGATGCCTGGGTAGCTGTCTAACCACTCTAGCATGTTTGATTTGTAAACTCAAGAAAAAAAATATTAAAAGCAAATAGCAAAAAAAAAAAAAGGTGAAAGTGCATTATGAGTTGGATAGTTGGCTTCAAGTAGACCCAATTCTCATTAACATTTCATAGCTGCTCCAGCTCAACAGGTATCCACAACAACTTTAGCATTACAATAGTGTAAAGGTACAGAGCAGTAAAGCATTTGGAAACAAAAATAATAGACTCAATATGGGCAATGATATTCCTCTTTTTTATACATAAACAAACATGAAAGATAACGAAAACTCGATCCCACCCTAGTCATGTATTACTTTCCTACATATTGATGACTAGTAATCCTGAAATGCATTTCTGCATATACATTTATTTTGTTTTTGTTATGTTGTGCATATGGCTTATGAACTACTTTATCTTTATGCCGTAAGCTCTAAGGAACAAGAAATGAAAACAGGACTTACAGTAAAATACATGCATTTGCATGTGATGAGTAGGAGTTGCTCATATTCCAATTTTATCCCATCAGGAGACAACAGAACCTATTGGAGACACCATAGATCTTTTTTTAAGAAAAACCACACTGTGATCGATGCATTATAGAAAATCGGAGTGCATTAATACACCTTGTCAGTGAAGTGATGGAACGTCACTTGCAGTGGTACAAGAATCTCAGCTGCGATTTGCTCCAACTGTTGTGGAACGGGTTCCTTTGCAACTTGTGGGTTTAAGAAATACTGTACAGTAACATATAAGTTAGAAAACAAATATCCTGCCAACTGCCATTAAAGCATTTAATTTAGATACAAACCAATGATAGATCTAACAGGAATCCAAAACAAACTGTCATGTGGATACTCGTGTATGATTCATATAGCAAGAAAGAAATCTGTAGCTGTACAGAATGTAAGGGACACAATTACAGAAGTAAAATTCATATGTTCATACTTCTTGAGAGAAGACTGAGGCTAAAGCAATTGTTTCCACAAGCATGCAAGAAGCACATCATTAAATGAGATATACCTGGAAGGGCCTAACAACAGCTTGAAGTAATTTGAGGGCATTAATGGTGTTCCACTTAGGATGTTGTCCTTGACCAACTAGATTGCTGTTTTCGAGAACTAGCTTCAACTGGGTTATAAGTTCAGGCCACAGATTGTCCTTGACAAAATCCTTTTCCACAACTTGGCGGAACTGTAGGGAAAAAAATAAAGAAACACAAGCTATTAGCATATACTAATGAGGAATAGATTGTTGGGCTACTGAGTTTTACATATCGATCGAGGCTAGCTACATACAATTTCAATTAGCACTCGAAGGATTGCAGGCTCCACTTGAAGCAAAGCATGTGCAAGTTGATCACGGAACTCCTTGTAAACGGCAGACGACGACAAGCTGCCTTCCAAATTGCGCCGCACATAATTCTTCAAGTAGGTAGCTGCAGCAACTCTCATCCCTTGATCACCATCCCCTGAAACATCAACAAAAATAGTCAGAATACTATCAGATGGAAAAGGAAATTTTGCCTCTCTGCAACAAGAGAAACAACTGATATAGGCCAATCATCTACTTCCATGGGAAAACAATAGAAAATTTGCAAAAGGGAATACGATGTGTCATCAATTCATTCATTTTCATTGCCGAGGCTGATCACAGGGGTCAGTTCAATCAAGTCCCTTAATTGATAGTTTGCTTGAATATACACAAACACTGTCTGCAAATTTAAAGTAGGATTATGTTTGCCAATTTAGAGCATCTCCAACCGTTCCCTAAATGAGGTTGCTAAATAGAAATTTAGGATGTTATTAATAAAAACCATTCTCCAACCGTTCTCTATATAAGGTTGCTAAATTTACCAACTCCCAACCCATGGGCTAAAGGTTGCTACATTTAGCCACCTAATTCTTACTCCCCAAAGTATATTTGAACTATTTAGGAAACCTTTATTGGGAACGGTTGGAGTGCATGTCTTCTTTTTACTCCCAATAAATATAGCAACTCTCTAAAATCAGTTTTTTGGGAGTAAAATTATTGGGAACCATTGGAGATGCTCTTAGCATAAATGGACCAAACACAGTGATGCTTGGATGCATTGCCAGAGCAACGTGCGACCACAGATGAAAAGTAAATCAAAGTTTTTTAGCCACAGAATTATGGCAGCGAGAGTAGAACAGTGCCGCCGCTCGGCCAATCGCGCCCAAACAACACGCCGTGCTGGGCGACTAAATTCCCCACAAGTCGACAGACACATAGAACCAAAAAATGCACTAGCTTTTGCAGAATCGCACGCGGCTACATCAGCAGGGAGCTCAGAGACTAGATAGCAGCAGGATTCGGGAAGCAAGCAAAGAAGAGAGGGCACCTGCGGCGATGGCGAGGATGGCCAGGGGAAATCGCGGGTCGGCGGCGACCCTGTCGAGCCCAGCGGCGGCGGCGTCCACCGTCGCCTTGTCGGGGCTGAGGGTGGCAGCGAGGAGCCCCTGTAGATCGCCGCCGGCGGCCATGGCGGCGGCAGGGGTCTCGATCTCCATCAAGGCTAAACCCTAGGTTTCTTTTTTCGTTTTCCCGCTTTTGACCAGCTGGAGCAGAGCAAGTGGCGGGCTTTTACGCGGGAGGGAAGAGCGCGCGCGGGAAGGCATCCAAAAAATGCCCTTGCAGATGCGGACCACGAGTTTGTGGAGGTTCGAATCGAGAGCTGCCTCCAAATTCATCCGGATTTTGATTTTTAAGGAAGTAGCACAAACTTTTTTTTTGGGGAAAGAGTAGCACAGCCCATTTGAGTCTACGGCTCTACGCGGCCACTACTAGAATCGAGCCCAAAGAACAAACAGAAACTGGCCCAAAACAACTTCTGGCCTGCGTAACCTGACCGAAAACATTCCTAGTGGTTACTGCAGTGCCACGAAAATGGAAAGCCCAATGCTGCAGCATGAAGGGCCCGCCACAGGGGAAGGTAACAAGACAACCAACCAGAATCTGATGAACACTGGCAGAATCTTGGCTGGTCAGCTCGCGGATTCGGGCAGTGGCATTGCCAACGTGTGCGCGTGTTTATTTGGTTGGGTTGGGTTTAGGTTGCGTGTGTGGCTGCAAAAGCGAAGCCTAACTAACTAACACCAACCCGTGTTGGTGGCTTTGGATTGGATGAGCACACGCGCTCAGCTGCCACCGAACACCAACCTGCGTCGTATCAGCTCTTCCTTTGCGTTATCAAAAAAAAAAAGCTCTTCTTTTGCTTAACTTGCAAATCAGCTTACTACTTTCTCGCAAAAAAAAAACGAAAATAAATAGTAGCTTACTACTGGACTAACACACACCAAACACAAAACCAGCCACTACTTTGGTTGCAGATGGACTAATTTTACCAATCAGTCAAGATGATAGCCACACGTGACACTGACAGTGGGAACCGGCTGGAGGACGGGCGTGACTCCCGATGCTGGCTATTTCTAGTCGCCCCCATGATTGAAACGTTAATATAATGGTATTAAGTTTGTATCAGTTCTAAGTACCGATCGCATTTGGTCAAACAAGATTTAATGCTTGCATCTAGGATTTCAAAGGTACAGTACATAGACCAACGTAAACGTTGTGCTGCTCACGCGCTACGCACATGGATTCCGTTGATTGTGTCTCATGGATCACAAATTCACATATTGAAAATGGAGCAATGCTACAGTTATATACATGGTGTATAAAATTTTTACGACGTGGACCATATGTGAACGACAAAGATTGAACAGCAGCTCTGATAATCACGGTAGCAAAAACTAAACCTAATTGTCCACGTCAGCACGTAAGTAATTGTTTGTAGACTAAGTAAGTAAGTATAAGCATTTTCGTTGAAAATGTTCTTCTTCTTTTATGTTTCTTATAATAATACTTTCCGGAAAATTAAACTACCAATTTGTTTAACGACAGATGGTGCTTAGTTTAATGTCCCTTTCTGTGTTTAGCACTGCGCTTATTACTTGGATCCCATCTAATCTCGCCGCTCTATATAGTCAAGCCATCAGTCCTGTCCGGCTACGTGTGCCTAAACCTTACACTTTGCAGCCCGTCGTCTGCCACGCCGTTGAAGCATCCTCCAGTCCTCCCTCCCATGGCGCGCAAGAAGATCCGGGAGTACGACTCCAAGCGACTTCTCAAGGAGCACCTCAAGCGCCTCGCCGGCATCGACCTCCAAATCCTCTCCGCGCAGGTCCGTCGATTGTTTCCCCTCTCACACTTCTGATCCCTATCGCCTGATCCCTGGGTGGATCTCTGAGCTCTTAGTCTAGGCGCGTGCTGTTTGGGTTCCTAGAAGAGCGTAAAGATCCGGTTTTTCTTTGCGGTTAACGAACGAGAGAGCAGCATTTGTGAACTTCAATTATTTTAGCGTCCAATGGCTCGCAATCGTTTGGAGGAAATGTGACTTGCTGAATTAGAATCGGGATCTGAACTGAGATCATGATAGTATGGATTGTTGCAATTTACTGGAGGTGATACTCGCTTTTTTTTTTCTTCTTCCATTTTTTGAGTTTAGTATTTTGGAGTAGTGACTTGCAAAGGTGCGATTTTTTACCAGAACTGTGAATACTGATACTTGTATACTGGTAGTTGTATTCTGTCAGATCTGGTCTCTGTTTGTTTGTGTGATTTGCTTGCTCAGTCCGTTTAAATTATTGATTCCTGGATCTGTGGGATAGTGACAGTGGTTCCGAGCTCATTAGCACTAAGAATTAAATACTTTGTATAATGGACATAAAGAAAATGATGATTTCAGCTGCATGATTTCAACTCTGTTTGATTTTTGGTCGTACTCTACTCCCTCCTATTTTAATCTATTGATGCTGGTTAGTCCATAATTGGGATAGTACCATGTTCTCTGATGGTTCACAAGATTAATCTGACAAAATCTGCCTTCTTGCTTCTTGACAGATTACACAATCGACAGACTTTGCGGAGCTTCTGAACCAGCAGTCATGGCTGTCAACCATGAAGCTGGTTGTGAAGCCCGATATGCTGTTCGGGAAGCGTGGCAAGAGTGGCCTGGTGGCCCTCAACCTAGATTTTGATCAAGTCAAGGAGTTTGTGAAGGAGCGGCTGGGAGTTGAGGTAGTTCAGTTACATTGTTTTTTGCCTGGAGGAAGCGCCTCAATTATCAGGCTTCATGAACTCGGTTGTTTCTGATTTTTCAATTCAATTGGTGCTTCTCAGGTTGAGATGGGTGGCTGCAAGGCTCCAATTACAACCTTCATTGTTGAGCCATTTGTGCCCCATGATCAAGAGTACTACCTTTCCATTGTGTCAGAGAGGTTGGGCAGCACCATTAGCTTCTCAGAGTGTGGAGGGATTGAGATTGAGGAAAACTGGGACAAGGTTAAGACAATCTTTCTTCCCACTGAGAAGCCAATGACACCTGATGCATGTGCTCCCTTGATTGCCACCCTTCCACTCGAGGTACTTATAACATATGTTGCTTAACTCATTGCAACTCGTATTCTCTGCCACATCATCATACTTATTGCACTCCCTAATTGGGTATTAGGCTCGTGGGAAAATTGGTGATTTTATCAAAGGAGTTTTCGCTGTCTTCCAAGGTACCAGTCCATAAACTTGGAGAAAGTTCACTTGGAAATTTTAGTATAGCTACAAGTTGTTGTTTAGAATCTTTCTTGACCAGTCTGTTTACAATTTCATGTATCTGCTCCTTTTGTAGATTTGGATTTCTCATTTCTTGAGATGAACCCATTTACTATGGTGAATGGAGAGCCATATCCTCTGGATATGAGAGGTGAATTAGATGACACAGCAGCTTTCAAGAACTTCAAGAAGTGAGTCTCATGCTTCAGATTCAGAGGGACATGTTCTTTGTGATTGTTGCATTAAATTTTGCTTACTGTTTATCAATGTTCTAGGTGGGGAAATGTAGAATTCCCTCTACCATTTGGAAGAGTACTCAGCTCTACAGAAGGTTTTATCCATGAACTAGATGAGAAGGTACATCTGTCTTACTTTATTTACATTTTGATATTTCTTTCAGCTTTTGAGATATTAGTTATAGGTCATCATCATTTTTGTTTGCACATAATATATTTTATTGATCCATAATGTGATATGTCAACCTCACTATTTCAGACGAGCGCTTCTCTGAAGTTTACAGTTTTGAACCGGAAGGGGCGCATCTGGACAATGGTTGCGGGGGTGGTGCCAGTGTCATCTATGCTGATACAGTAAGCATCTGTTTGCTTCTTATTTCAAATTTATTTGAACAGGTTTTCATGTTAGTGCGTATTAATAGATTTGCCTTAATCGGCTGGCATATGAAATTATCATTTCCTTTTGTGGACCAGGTTGGAGATCTGGGATATGCTTCAGAGCTAGGAAACTATGCAGAGTATAGTGGTGCTCCGAATGAGGAGGAAGTTCTGCACTATGCTAGAGTAGTACTTGATGTGAGTACTCAATATAATCTTGACCATATTCTTCTCTCGCTCCATCAGTCCTTTTTAGACCAAAGTTATGCTTACCCGTTAACCATATTATTTAATGCAGTGTGCCACTGCTGATCCTGATGGTCGCAAGAGAGCCCTTCTCATTGGTGGAGGCATAGCTAACTTCACTGATGTTGCAGCCACATTTAATGGCATCATCCGGGCGTTAAGGGAGAAGGTATTTAGGATCATTAAATCTAAATCCGTTGCTAATATTATTTTTTCCTTGTCACCACCAATTTCTACTTTTATCGGTATTTCACCCTAAAACTTACTTTCAGGAATCCAAGTTAAAGGCTTCGAGAATGCACATTTATGTTCGCCGAGGTGGTCCAAATTACCAATCTGGACTGGCTAAAATGCGTAAGCTTGGTGCAGAACTCGGTGTTCCAATTGAGGTGCGGATCTATGAACATTTTAGCCCAGAATGCAGTTGTTATCTGCTTTGTTGTTGGTAGTTGTGAATCACCTTCAAAATAGGTACACATACATGAGCTGATTGGTCTTGAACATTCTGCTGCAGGTTTATGGGCCAGAAGCGACAATGACTGGAATCTGCAAGCAGGCAATTGAATGCATCATGGCCGCAGCATAAACTGGAGCGATGTTTTTTTTCCCTCCCCTTGAGGACACAAATTCTGGGTAGTTTGGGATCAGCAAACAAACAATTAAATATGTCACGAAATTGCAGAAGTACACACCAAGATTGGTCTCCTGTTTTTCCTTTTTGTTTTTCAGTCATGTAGTTGTTGTTTGGATGAAACCTTGAAAGAAAATTGTTGTTACTATAGGACATTATTATTGTGATGCAATGAAAGAAAGGTGCACTAGTGTTTATGCAATGCGATGGCTCAGTCATAGGCCTCAGACTGGAACTTACTCCTATATGATTCGTGGTGATTTTCATTCAGTCATGAACTGAACTCTGATCTGTTCTAACTAAAAATTCGCACTTGGAGCCGGTGATTTAACGGTAGAAGAAGAGGAGGATCGGAGGATGTGGGCTCATGGACGGATGATGTTGACGTGGGCTACTGGACCTGCTGATTTCTGCTTGCTTCTTCAGAGGAGATAGCTTCCGTCAGAGCCATCTTATTTGGCTTTTCCACGTGATCGGTGACCATCTGCAGTCCTATTGCGCGCACTTTACTATTAATTTTGCTTCATCAGTCTCATCAACTCACTGATGCTTATTTCCTTCTGTAACAACGTTTGTTGATGCTAAACTTCTGGCTTTGTTATTAGGCTAATCTCAATGGGAGTGTCATGAGCATTAAATTTGCTGACATGGCATGAGAGAGAAGAGAGGAGTGTCATGGGATGAGAGATGAGTGTCATCACCATGACCTTCTACTGGCACGGTTATTAAAAATTTCTTCTTGATATTTGTGTGATGACACCCTCCACTCGAGACTCGACCTTAGTTTTCTTCGTTTGGACGCACCGTAGCATCGTGCATGCTTTTTTTATTATATATAACACGTCGTGCGAGTTTGGAACACGTGTTTAAGAATGTTGTGCTACATTTTATTTAGATTTATGAAGAAGTAGCTTACTGTGTGTGCTACTTAATTACCTCATGCTACTCTTATTTCCCTGTGTGTAGAAGGAACGGGACATATCTGAATGTTATGCAGCATTTGAATTCGAGGACTAGATTGTTGTGTGCTCGTTACGTAATACTCCTCTTGTCTGAACGTCAATATTTTAAAAAAGGAGGGAGTAGTATCTTATTTTCAGAAAGCTGGTTGAGTTGTTTTCTTTTACAGCCTCTGTTACATGCATATTATTCGATTATGTGTAGAAACGATGCGTCAGAATATTTTGAACACTCTGTTCCTCTAGAGAGTGGAGAGACTGCTTGCGGACACGACGGCAGCAGGCGCAACCTGGGGGCAAACGCTACACGACCTGGTGCTCAAAGTCCTACTCGGCGAAATGAACAAGAGCAACTCCTGCTCAGGCTGTGTCGGAGTAAAAGCCAGCGAAGCAGAGGATTGCTCTGCATCTCTCGCCACTTGACGTGCCTATAGGACACACGCATTTCTGCTTGAAGAGAGGTCTCAAGTGTTGGTCGCCGGACGTTCCAGCTGCAGAAGATGATGATACTATTGATCAAACTGTGGAATGCCAGCTAGACTCGAATTTCAAGGAAGAAAAATGAGGTGACGTGAACAGAGATGAGCTTTGGCCCGTTCGTTTCCACCCTCTAAAATTTATATACTTGTCACATCAAAGAGAATCTTACTATTTAGTAGTACTTTTAGTAATTTAATAACAAAACCTATGTCGCGACCCCCTCTAATTTGCGAGACGAATCTAATGATCCTAATTAATCTATGTTTTGCTACAGTGATGCTACAGTAAACATCTTCTAATAACACCATAATTACCCTCGTTGGATTCGTCTCGTGAATTAGATAGGGGGTCTGCAATTAGTTTCGAGATTAGACTTTATTTAGTACTCCAAAATGATAAAATTCTCTTTGATTTGACCCCTCTAAAAATTATATAGCTGGAAACGAACGGACCCTTGTTGGCGAGGCTCAAGATAACAATTTTCAGGTCGGCAGTGGCACACAATGCCAGGACGACACCCAAGGTTTGCACGTGTCTTCACCGAAAGGACGACACCCAAGGTTCATTCATGCATGTGCTCTCTCTGCGATCAAGGCAGCTTTCGCACATGTGCGCTACCACTCCATGTCGATCCAATATGTATTCGCCTTGAACCTCCGATCCTTTTCAATTTGAACTCCACCACACCTAGCCTCCAAGCTGGGATCTTGTTGGATTGAAGAAGAAGAAGCAAGAAGCGATCATGGCACTCGTGACAGAGGTGCTGGGCAGCGTCATCTCCAAGTCGCAGGAAGAGAACTTTTTCACTATGTCAAGTACTAATGTTTTGGGAACATCATCACAATGCATAGTACGCAGATTATCCCTTCGATACCGATTGTTGGAGAAAATCCATCAGGATACTACTGACCTCAGGACATTATTTATTGGATATATTGAGGAGGCCTTCTCATTTCAGAGCTTAAAACTCTTGCGTGTATTGGACCTACGTGTGTGGAAGCAGTCGCTGTTGGCGGAACTTCATGTTGAGAATTTACTCCATTTCAGGTACCTCAGACTATCAAGTAGTCTTGATACATGTGAGCTCCTAGAAGCCATAGGAGCTCTGAAATTTCTACAGACTCTAGAGGTGCGTGTTTCAATAAGAGAGTTGCCATCAGGTGTTGGTTTGCTAACACAGTTGACCTGCTTACGTGCTGGGAGCACAAAGGTCCAGGAACCTCCACAAGCTGCAGCATCTGAAACTTCATTCTAGTCATTTTTCGGATGCAAATGAAGCCATCTGGGACGCAGCAGTGCTCCTGTGGCCTCTACGACATTTTATTGTCTCAGTGACAAGTATATGGCTGGCGCTTCCTTCGTGCATTAACCCCTCAGATCTTCCCAACCTCAACCATTTGCAGCTCACTGCTCGTGATATGGATGAGCAGAGTCTTAGAATTCTAGGCAGGTTGCCAGAGCTCCAACACCTCAAGCTATGGATGGCTGCTTCCAGAAGTTTGTATCCTTATCGGTGCCTAACTCAACTGTCCGCTTTGAGCTCAACGACGACTCGAGCGTTCACTTTACCATCTCGGCGGGGACAAGTGACGTGGCCGTTTTTGGCTCCGAAAAGGGGGATGTGTGCTTAGCACGCGCACCGGCTGTCATGGCGAACCTCCGACTGCTCCGCTTCATTGTCAGATTGAAGAAGTTTATTGGTAGCAATGCTAGTTGTGGCCGTCTCGGCCTCGAGTACCTGCCTTCTCTTCAGAAAGTCGGAGTGGATTTCGTGTGTGATGATGCCTCTGCTGAGGACGTCGAGAGACAGGAGGCTGCACTGAGGCACGCAATTCATGTCCATCCCAACAGGCCCACGCTAAAAATGATAAGTTTGGGGGATGATAATGATTGGTAGGAGCAAGTGGACTCATCGACGTACGGATGGACTAACAATTACGCTGTGCAACAGTAAGACCGATATGGTCATAATTTTTATATGTTTTTACAGTTACTCTACAGAAGCGTCAACCATACATATATCAGCTTGTACTTTTTTTTTCAAGTTCATCAGTCTCTCTTTTGATCAAAACAATTGTATATCTTCATTATGTATTGGACAGCTAAACATAATTTTTTGAGTTCTACGTAAATTGAACTGGTGTAGTTTAGCAATTATTTTTCGTTTGTACACTTATATCACACGAGTGACTTCATGTTATATGCATATGTAGGGCCTTGCAACTCCAAACATGTATCATCTAAATTTTATCTATATCTGTTTGACCGAAATGACCACATCACTTTTGTTTTGAATTGAGCTAAATACACTACTAGGATATGATCCTGCAATATCGGACGTTTTGGGCCTGTAAAATCGGGCATTTTGGGCGCTATTACGCACCCGATATTGCAGGGTCAGACCAGAATTAGCGCCCGGGACCGCCCACTATTATAGAAAACCCAACAATAGCAGGCAACTGACGTCATACTGCCCGCTATTGCTGGATCACTGCCCGCTATTGCTGGGTGATCCAGCAATAGCGGTCAACTGATGTCATGGTGCCCGCTATTGAAGGGTGACCCATCAAAATCGGACAGGTGACGTCATGCTGCCCGATTATGACCCATCAATAGCGGGCAAGTGACATCACTTTGCCCGATTTTGCTGTGTTTTTGGCAATATCGTACACGATCAAGTCACCTACCCGATATTATTGGTCTGGACAACAATATTGGCATGTGACACCACCGTGCCCGATATTACTGACATTTTTCGAACTGATCTAATTATTGCTATTTATATTATTTCCTAGGTCACAAATTCAAATATACTTATAGAACTGAAAATACATTCACGTTATATATTTACAAGACCATAGAAGCAATCATTAAAGCATTACATATATACATAAGACGTAGTTTTCATCCATACTACAATATCCACACATATGCACCATGTTTCCAACACTATCACATACCACAATATTCAATCATCAAAATACAACTAAATTACAACTTATCCGGCCACTTCGGATCTAGTGCCTTCAATCTCTCCTCCTCTGTCTTGGTCTATTGCACAATTGCATTTTGGAGGCCCTTTTTGCCGCTATAGCTATACAACTCTTTATGCATTGCAACATCACTTAGTGGATCAAAATATTTGCCTTTTTCACTACGGAACTCACGAATCATGAAGCGGGGCGCTTGACCGCAATGAGCTCGAGTGTGCTTTCTTCTAATTAGGAACCTGTTTTTGGCTTTTCATAGCATTGCTACCACAAATAAATTATAGAATTAATACATGTTTGTTAAGTAATATAAAATAAATTTACTACTAATGCAATAAAATTCGTAATAGTTACATCTTCCCATGGGGCCAGTTCTTCTGTAGGGAATGTGGTATATTCCCATTGTATGACACTCATGTATTTGCATGGCTATTGGCTGAACGAGGGTGTTCTTCTTGGGCCGACTGCATCAGCTAGCGACTCATGAATCGCCGACAAATTTCTCTTTCCTCTCTTCTCGCTCATCCACCTAGGATTTTGGTGACATGGCAAGCTATTTAGCCTGCTGATTGTGCCTCATAATACTTGCTCTAAAGGATGATCATTGGTACAGTATAGCAGGACTAAGAGAGGTCACGTAGAAGCCGCCAGTAGGCCACTACCAGGAAATGCTTGCTAAAAGAGAGGATCAGAGGTGATGCAACCGCGTCAACGAGACCCGACATACCTTGCAATTGCGAAGAAAGCAACCTGACCTTCATCATAGCGGGACACCGGTCTGCTCGTACACAAGTTTTGGGACATTTAGCAAAAAAAAATTAACTCATGTTTTAGCAAATTTTTTAAATCATGTTTTAGCAATTGAGAGGAAAGCAACCTGACCTACTTGGAATTTATTCGAATTCCAAGCGTGACTGGGTTGAGCCGGCCAAAATAGAAAATAAAAAGTTACACAGCGCGTTGAAACATTGCAAGAGGGCACATCTCTCCGCCCCTCACATGCAGTCGTTCATGATGGACATCTGTGAACTGCTGGCAAAAGTGGGTACTTTGACAAGGACAAGACGGTAAGGCTACTTTCAGTGTCTGAGAGTTTCATTCCATTGTTTTCAAGATGTCACATAAGTAATAAGGGTGAATCACTACGGGGAACAGTAAGTGTGTCGTGTGCCCATGGCACACGGCACAAACTCACGGCACAACGCACACGGCACTAGAAGTGACGGCAAAAAACTGTGCCGTGTGTCATTTGTCGGGCACACGGCACAGTTGCTCCCATCCGTGCCGTATGCCGTGGAAGCACACGGCATAGATGGCTGATTCTGTCGTCATCTTAACGGCAAACTGTGCCGTGTGTCAAAGACCTGGCACACGGCACAGTTTCAATTTGTGCCGTGTGGCAAAGAACAAGGCACACGGCACACTTTATAACTGTGCCGTGTGTCAAACCCTAGACACACGTCACACTTTCCAACCGTGCCGTGTGTCTAGGTTTTGACACACGGCACAGTTGTTTAGGGTTCCCAGAATTTGGCCTTTGTGCCGTGTGTCATGGTTAAGGCACACGGCACGGAGGCAACAAACTGCCATAAAAAACGGTTTTTAGCCACCCCGGATCATCCAAAACACAATTAAAATTCACAGACATGAAAAGATCATATTCATCACATGATATCATCCACAAGACATCATCCACAACATACGATCCACAATACATCATCCACAAACATATGATCCATAACACATCATCCACAAGCATAGTATCACAAGCATCACAAACATACAAGAGGTCAATGATCCCAAGGCCGCCAAGCTGACGCAGCCCTTTCCCATGGCGAGCATTGGTTTTGTGGCCCGTCATTCGATGCCGCCGATTGATTCTACACAAGTGAATGCACAAGATAGAGGTTGATTAATGATATGAATAAGTGAGTGATATTAACACTAGCTAGTCAATGAAAAATAGAATGATATTATGTCGAATAAATGAAGGCAGGACAACTGAATGATATTACCACTAGTAAATGAACAAAAGAACAAAATACAAACTAACTCATTCCAACTCACCGGGGTAAAAGCAGGAGTAGTAGATGGTGCGAACGATATGAACAAGTGTGGTGGAGGAGTTGTACCCATCTCGCGACGCCATCCACTGGAGCATCATCTCGTTGGTTCTCCTCGGCCCTCCGTCGATCCTCCTCGCGTAGGCGGTTCACTTCATCCAGCTGGGCCTACCAAATGTCACCCAATTGTTACTACTCAAGAGAAACATGTGTAGGAAGTAATGAACGACAAATGACAGTGAGCTAACTCTGGAGTGCCTACAGCTGGGACTGTGTGCTGCTGCTAGGAGGAGTGCGTATAGCCGGGCTCGAGCTTGTGCTTCTTGCTCGAATCCGGGACAGAGTGGGAGTATTGACCGAGTCGACACAGCTGTTGCCGATAATGTACCGTCCGTGTCTCTTTCCTCCTCCTAGCCTCATCGCCAGCTCGCCGTCAATGTCCTTTGTGCTTGGATCCCATTCAGGCCCATGTACCTCTCTTGCCATAGACGTGTACTCACCGATGCGGCTGTGGGCAGCAGGATTGCTGTAGGCCTCGGGTCCGTCGTCCGGGTTGAAGTCGACGCTCGACGTCGCCTTGTCCTTGTGGGCCAAAGCCCATCCCTTCAAGGTGCCCAAAGGCTGGCCACCATGTGACACCGATCTGCGAAGCAAAGGAAACACAATGGTATGCTTATTACGTGTAATATACATTATCATTTGAGGAACTCATGAAATAGCTAGAAATAGATTCACGTACCCATGTAGCCATGTACTCGCTAAGTGTACGGCTGCCTTGATGATGTGGTGCACCTTGCATCATCGGACGCCGCTCCCGTGCCGCATAGTGCTCTTCCTCCCGGGTGGGTTTGCACCACAACTTTTCCACCAAAGCAATCCAGGCTGGCTTATTCTTAGCAGCCCACCACGGAATCACCTACACATGAAGTGCATAAGTGTTAATGTCAAATTATACACAATTAACAATAGAAGTAATGACATTTTCATATTTACCGTGTCCGAGCAATATTGCTCCATGGTGAGCCACATGTTTCTAGCTTCCTTTTTGGTGACCTTCATCTTCCTCACGATAGCATTGAAAGTGATCACAGCTTGGATACGCGCCTCGTAAATCATGTCCTTCACCATTTTCTTACATTGGGTGGAGATCATACGGTTAGCCGACTCCTGGTAACCCTCGGCACACCTATAAAAGTCCTGCATACATATGAGAGGTATCGTGTCATTACTTAAAAAATTTCGAATGAATGTAAGGTACTGAAAAACATATTGAGATAAAAACTTACCCACAGCTCCATCACCACGCGATGTGCCTTGTTCCTAAAAATCCTACCCATAGGATCCATAGAATCTTTTTGTGAACGTAGTGCTCCCACGTGGTGGCTACTTCCTCTTTCTCGCCAATCTCAATCGTACCCGGCCGGTGGACCCGGACCGGAAGACCGAGGATGCCACCGATCTTACGGCGAGACTCTCCTGGAGTGACCACGACCCAACCCCTACCTAAGTGATTGAGATAAATTATTAGTGTCGCACGTAATAGATACAAAATATAATTTGAATTGAAAATATATGAAGTTACTTACTTAGGCAATTCCGGACGAATCACCGGGCGTCTCTCTTCGGGAATCGGTCGCGGCGGGAGCTGCGCAGGACCTCTCAACCAAACCTCTGCGACCTGCTCGGCCTCCCCCTCGGACTGCGCGTCCCGGTGCTCCTCCTCCTCGTCGGACTGCTCGGACTGCGCGTCCTGGTGCTCCTCCTCCTCGTCGGACTCCTCGGATCGCGCGGCCTGCTCCTCGTCGTCCTCGGACTCCCGGACAGGAGGGGTACGAGAGACTCGCCTCTCCCTCGACCCTTGCCTCCCGACCTCCCACGACCCTTGCCTGCTGCCTTGCCTCCACGCTTCGTACCCTTCCCGGACCCGGATCCCTCGGCTTCATCGGACCCCCGGAGTACAACGAGGCCACGGCTCTCATCCCCCTCCTCAACACACCACCGGGACCCCCACCATCTATCCTGTCACCTGCAAAAGAAAAATAATAAACCAATCAGCATAATTTGAAAAAGAGCATAATAAACAAAACATAATTGTACATAATATAGTATTATACATAATTATTATTATTATATTACCATAGCAGCATTAGAAATAATCATCATCATCGAGATTAGCTCGATCATAGTTCTCTTCATCACTATCACGCATGTCATCCATATCATCATGCCCGTCATCGGACTCCTCATCGGAATTCTTATTTGTTTTTTCAAGTAATGTGATGTCTTCCAAATCATCAACATCATCTCCACTACCCTCATTATAGGACATCTCATTGTGTACTTCCATTTCGTCATTTGTATCGGTTAAGTCTATCTCAAACCTTCCGTCAAGCCCATCCTCTTGAAAAAATTCATCTCCGTCATTTCTGTTTGATTCCTTGTTGTAATCGGCATCGTTTGGGACAGGTAGTTTACTATGTGACCCGGTCTTGAACACAACGGACCAAGGTTTTAGCTTGTGTTGGAACGAAGAAATAAAATCGGGGGTTCCATTTCCCGCACCCTCTCTAAGTAATGTCTCGGCTTCGCTCGGTGAAGGTTCCTTGGATCCATGCCAGAATTTATGAATAAATTGCCTGTACAAACAAGGTACAATGTTACTACATACAAAAGATTACTACTTTCATGACAAGGGGGTATGATGAGGACTTACACAATGTACGGCTCGACTTCGAAAAGGTTGCTCAACACATAGAACATGATTAAGCGCCACTCTTTATGTGTCAAGTTCTTGGGTCTCGAACCACTTGAGCTTCCGAGCTGCCCTTGGAAAAGGCCGAGGTTCGATTCATTTACGCCCTCATTGTAACGAGGGAGTGGATTGTGCACGCTAGGAAGGTTGTCACGGTAGTATTTTGTTGTGAAGTTTGAAACCTCCTCTAGAATATATGCCTCTGCAATTGAAGCTTCAATTTTGCATTTATTTTTACATTTCGATCTCAGAACCTTTAGACATCTCTCAATTGGATAGCACCAACGGTTCTGGACGGGCCCACCCATTCGCACCTCATATGGAAGGTGCAATATCATATGTTGCAACGGTGTGAAAAAGCCGGGTGGAAATATCTTCTCCAATTTACAAAGCAACACGGGTGCCATTTTTTCCATGTCTTCAACCACTTTCAAAGATACCTCCTTTGCACAAAGTCGACGGAAGAAATAGCTCAACTCCGATAGCACTTGCCACACATGATCGGAAACATATCCTCGAATCATCACCGAAATGAGCCGCTCAAGCCATATGTGGTAGTCATGACTCTTGAGCCCGTTGATTTTCATAGTGCTTAGGTTCACACCCCTACTGATATTCGCCGCAAACCCATCAGGAAACTTCAACGTTTTAAACCATTCAAGCACTTCCCTCCGTTGTGCCCTCGTCAAGACGAAATTGGCCTTAGGTTTTTTCCATCTCTTTTTGCCGTCTGCAGGACGCATCATTTTTAGCTTTGGTCTATCACGGATCTTTTCTTGATCCAATCTGGACTTAACATTATCTCTTGTCTTATCAATAATGTCCATGATTGTCGCAAGGAGTACCAGGCCGATTCCTGCTTCGAGTGTGCATTGCGTCAATATTATGTGCAAGGAGGATGTCCTCCATATACGAAAGTATCCACAAGACCGGCTTTTGAGTCCATGCATGTACCTCACCATAACCCACGAAAGAGCCTTTTTCTTTATCAACCTTGAGGGACGATACCTCGGCACGAACCGCAGCACCGGTCATCATCTGCGCTGCAGGGTTCAGTAACCGCGACACCCTTCGTAAAGTTCTTTTTGTCTTTTCTAAAAGGATGGTCAAGAGGGAGGAATTGTCGATGTTTATCGAATGCCGACCACTTACGACCCTTTTCCGGATAATTAAACATGAGAGATCCCTTACACACTGGGCATGGAAACTTTCCGTGAACACCCCAACCCATAAATGTCCCGTACGCCGGTAAGTCATGCATAGAGTAAGCATACGAGATGTGCATGTTGAAGTTTGTCTTTGTAGCTCGATCGTACGTCCGCACTCCTTCATCCCAAGCACGGGCCAAATCATCAAACAAAGGCTGCATGTACACACTCATTTTGTCGCCGGGGTTTCCAGGAATTATCAATGACAGGGAATATGTTCTGTCGTTGCATGATGACGCCGGGGGGAGATTGAGGGGTATCACAAAAACGGGCCAGCAAGAGTACGGTGCAGCCCCCATTCCATAAGGTTGGAACCCATCTGTTGCCGGTACAACACGTACATTACGAGCATCTATGGCTTTGTCACGATGAATGCCATCAAAATGTGTCCAGGATTAGCCATCAGCTGGGTGCACAAGCTTATCGGGATGATATCGAAGTCCGTGTTTGTGCCACGTCATCTGTTTCGCGGACTCCTCATTCATGTAAAGACGTTGAATCCTCGGTATGAACGGAAGGTACCGTAGGATTTTCACGGGGACTTTACTCTGCCGCTTCGACCATCACAAGACTCTATCTCAAAGTATCTAGAGGAATTACACTTCGGACGAGTACTTTGCATCTGCGTGTTCTTTCCTAAACAAGACGCATCCTTTCGGACAAGCATGTATCCGTTCATATGGCATCTTCAGGGCACGGAGTACTTTCGTGACTCATACATGGTCTTTGGGAGAATGTGACCTTACGGAAGCAGGCCGACAACGACTGTCAATATGTCATCAAAGGCGGCTCGACTCGAGGCTAAGCGAGACTTTACACCCATCGGGCGTGCAATGGCATCCAGTTTAGATACCTTGGTATGTCCGTAAAGGGGTTATTGTGCCGCCTCCAACATCTCATAATAAGCTTTCGCGGTTGGCTCGGCTCCTCCTCCATAGGTGCTTCCTCCTCAAAGTGTGCTTCATGATAATCATCTAACATGTCTCCTACTCCGGCGTCGGAATCATAGTCGGCAATGCGTTGCCTCACGACCTCACGCCTCGTACGATCCACAGTTTCTCCATGACAGGTCCACACAAGATAGTTTGGAGTAAATCCATACTTGCAAAGATGTTGCCCCATGGTTAACTTCAGTTGTCGACGTGTATTTCCACATCTAGCACGGGGACACCAAGTTTTCATACACTTGGCAAATGCTAGTTCCAAGAACGCATCGGTCTTGTCAAACCATCTATCACTATAATTGTGATTAGGTGCACACTCCTTGTACATCCACTCACGTTCACCCATCCTTGAACATATCAACGACCAATAATATATAAATCATTATTTCAACAACACGCTGCCTACACTTGTCTAATAGGTACGGATAGGTCCTAATCCCACCCAAGGATGCGTAGATGTGGTTAGTTTCCATGGTCTACTCCGGTCATAGACAAAATTTCGGCAGCACCTCCCCGCTGTTCTCCAAATACACGTCCTGCAAAGGAGATTGTGTATCCGGAGAACAACGGAGAGATGTTGCCGAAACTTTGTCTCCGACCGCAGTAGACCATGGAAACTAACCCCATCTACGCATCCTCGGGCTGTCCAAAACGTGGACAATTCGAAACAGATACGGCCAAAGATATGCAAAGATCTGCATATCTCTAACCGTATCTCTTTCGAACGGGAGACGACTAACTAGGTTACGCGACCTACAAACATGAAGGAAAAAGGAGGTATTCGTCTCTCACCTTGTGGTCCGGAGAAGAGGCGAGTCGATGGCCGTGGAACCCTGGCCCCTCTTCCTAGACAATGCAATAGCCCCTACTCCCGCGAAGAATAGAAATGTCAACATCGGTTCAAACCAAATATAGCAAGCCGATGATCTATTGGTAATCAACTAAGCCAAATAATGTTACTACCTTATCTTTTTTCTATCAACAACTTAATCGAAGAAAAAACATCACATTTAAAAAGTGGTGTATGTCCACTTACATGTTTAATAAAATTTTATGTGGTTTAAGAAACATTCGCGAGTTGTATCCTATTAAAAACATCACATTTAAAAAGCTCTGCAATGTTCATTCTACTAAATGAGTAAAAACAAAGAAACTCCTAGTTATCTTTTCCGGAGATAGAAGATGGTCCAATATCAATATTATAACATAATTATAGGAACACAATTTTTTTTAATATGCTTTTTTCCTTTAGGGAAGCAGTAATATAGTTTCCAATATATCAAATATAGGTATCATATATTTGATATATATTGGCAGCAGTAATATAGTTTCCAATATATCAAATATAGGTATCAAATATAGTTTCCAATATATCAAAAATGGAGGACGGACCTGGTCCTTGACGGGGCCGTGCTCGCGCCACTCAAAGTCGGAGGGAGTCCGTCGGTGGAGAGGATGGGCGCCTCGTACGACGCCGGACGGTGGGCGCGGGGCCCTGCGACGCTGCGGCGGTGGGGAAGCGGCGAGGGCGGACGGGCGCCGAGCCGGGCGGGCGGACCGGGCGCCGAGGCGAGCGAGGCGCCGGCGGGCGGACGGCGCGCCGGCGCGCGCGGACGGTGGGCGCCGAGCGGCCGCGCGAGGCGCTCGGCGGTGCGCCGAGGCGGCCGGCGGACGAGGCGCCGAGCCGGGCTGGCGGACGAGGCGCCGAGCGCGCGAGCGGACCGAGGCGCCGAGAGCGAGCGAAGCGCCGGCGAGCGGACGAGCGCCGGTGGCACGCCGGACGGTGGGCGCCGGGCGGCCGCGCGAGGCGCTGGCGAGGCGGCGCGGCGAGCGGCGGCGAGGCGGGCGGCGCGCACGGCGGCGGGCGGGCACGCGCGGTGGGCGGCGTGGGGCGAGGAGTGGATAAGAGATTGAGAGAGAGAGGAACGGTGATAAAACACCGGCCTCGAAGCGTGCCGTGTGCAAGATCCAAGGCACACGGCACAAATTTCTGTGCCGTGTGCCTTGGATCTTGCACACGGCACAGATTTGTGCCGTGTGTCCGATCAGCGACACACGGCACAAATTTTTGTGTCGTGTGCCCTGGATCTCGCACACGGCACAGAAATTTGTGCCGTGTGTCGATAATCGAGACACACGACACCGATAATATCCTATATTTGCAAAAAAAAAATCAAACGAATCCAAAAAATCCCCAAATTCTACCATGGCACATTACTTTTCATGTGTGACCCATATGAAAAGTGTTACCTTCAAAATCAAAATCAACCGTTCAATTGCTTCCAAATCATATCAAATCCTTCTCACCACTTATAAACTTCTCTCGAGATTCTTAAATTTATGAGCAACGTACGTGACAACTTTTGCAAAACTTCTTCAACGTTTGCCCATCGTATCAATGCATGAAATAATGATGTCAGCACAAATATCATGATTTTTAAACTTTATTTGTCTTTTCTACAATTAAAAACTCATGAACAACACGATAATCGCAATATTTCATGTACAAAATATTTGATATTTACTCTTTATTGCCAATGTACAGTCTCAAATCGGTCATACGAACATGAATATAAAGTTTGTTCGCAAAATATTTCAATATTTCAAACAATCATAGTTCAAATTTTAATTATGACGAGAAAATACCGATAATGAAATAAAAGCGCCAAATATGCATAACTTTGTATCATAAGGTATCACATATAGTCTTCATAGTAAATAAAATAATATGAAAGGAAAAAGAACTAAAAAAAATTATTATGCCGTGTGTTATGCAAAACACACGGCACAAAAGTATATGTGCCGTGTGGTAGCTTTTAGGGGACACGGCACAAAGGTGCACCGTGCCAAGACAACAGGCGGCATCGGATGTGCCGTGTGCCCACCGTCCGGCACACGGCACAGCGGCAATTGTGCCGTGTGCCGCCACGTAACACACGGCACGGTAGGAGATGTGCCGTGTGTTACTATGCGGCACACGGCACGGACCGTTGTGCCGTGTGCCGCAGATGTGTCGTGTGTATTATCCTAGGCACACGGCACGGTGGTCTTTGTGCCGTGTGCCCGATAAATTGCCCACGGCACAAACGCCGGCACACGGCATATCCGTCGTTTCCGTAGTGAATGAAATACCTTATATAATGCATAGTTTTATTTTGTTGTTTCCTAGGCAACACATGCAAGAGAGAAATGTCTTAGACACAGTGTAGAGATGGTTTCATATAGATGAAACCCATTTCTTCTCTCTCTTTATTAATTTCCTGCCACATCAGCGAAATTGCTTTCATAACAGCTCATTTATTGAAAATAAAACTCCCACTCGGGAGTAGCCTAAGGCCAGTCTCAATGTAAGGTTTCATAGTACGGTTTTCAAGTATGCCATGTCAAATAAAAATATTGATGAAACAAGCTCTCTCAATGCAAAGTTTCATGTCACGGTTTCATAGGCTAACATATCATTTATATGTTACATCTAAGTGACCAATGATAGTTGATAAAATATGCAGAGATGACACAAACTAGTCTCAGTGGAGTTTCATAGTTTAGGTAACCGTGTACACAAGGTTTCACTGGGATAAACTCTATTCCTCTCTCTTCATAAATTTTATGCCACATCATCATTTTTTCTTATGGTCGTGTTCGTTTCCTACGGTCTAAACTTTATAGTCTGTCACGTCAAAAAGAATCTTACTATTTATAAGTACTAAATAAAGTTTAATTATAAAATAAATTACAGGCCCCTAGACTAATTTACGAGACGATTCTAATGAGGTTAATTAAGTCATGATTAGAAGACGGTTATTGTAGCATCACTTTAGTAAAACATAAATTAATTAAGCTCATTAGATTCATCTCAAAAATTAGTACCAATCTGTCGATCGGGTTTTGTCATTAAATTGATCGAAATATTCATAAATAATAAGATTCTCTTTGATGTGACAGTGCTAAATTTTAGAGGGCAAGAAAGGAATAGAGCCTATGTAACACACTATTTAATGACTATGAAACTTGGATCGAGACTGACCTAACACACGATGAATTGCTCGAGCGACACAAAGCGATGGTATGGTCCTACGTGTGCGTCCATGAGACCAAGACGACGCCAGCTCCCAGATTTGACGCATGTGCCTCTTTTTTCTCTCTTGCTACGAAATACAAGGCATTACAGAGAGAGATTGAATAGTATTATTATATATTTTATTTAGAATTATATATTATATTTTTATTTATCACAAAAAGTAGGGATGAATATGTACGTACTGTTGTCATGTTATAAGAGCGGCATGTTTTTTGTTACAGTAATAGTGAAAGAAAATATTTTATCATTACTATATAGTTTAACCCATAATTATATACAGCTTTTTTTAAAATCATCCACAATCACTAAAATCACTAATTTTACAGAATGTTATTATACTGTCTTTCTTGCTGCCAATTCTGCTATACCTGCCACCCTCCAACATGTGCCTCTTCTCTCTCTATAGAGTATGGACCACGAAGACCTAAAAATTTACAGTAAAAGACATGACCAAATTCCATGGAGATGCTATAAGAGCAGCATGTGACATATTGATTTTCTCCAATCTTCTCAGACTATCAGCGCTGGTTGGCCTCTATCTCCACCTCTAAAACAGAATATTTCTATCTAGTCATCGATATTCTCATCTCTATACCAACTTCTTCCGCATTTGTCAACCTCTATATCTCAACCTGTATACCAACTAATCTACTCCCTCCCGTCCATCTATAGAGAGTGGGTGTGTTTTTCATGTAAAAAGTGCGTGTTTCTGTTGAGTCCGTTGGGTCCGTTCCTTCTACGCGTGCGGCGTGGTTACAATTAACTACAGTGTTGGTTCATCTCCTTTATCCTTTGACTTAATTAAAAACTGCCTGATTTCGAGGAAGAAGATGAAGCCATGGATGTGCCTGAGGATGAGATCGTCGTTGCTTAGATCGAATCCTTCATGAAATTGAAAACAAAATGGCAAGAATAAAGAGATGAGATGAGAATAAATTGAAAGAATAGAAAGATGAGGTCCAACCTTCATGAAGCGGCTCTCTGTTTAGGTCCATGGCCGCCATTGATAGAGCGGCTCTCTGTTGAGGTGGCGAGAACAATCGGGATTGCAGCTAGCTTTTATAAAGTGGCAGAAATTTGAGCGAGCGCCAAGCTGCAAAATTTCAATCGAGAATGCACTCTGAAATTTCAATCGAGCGCGCACTCTGAAATTTCAGTCGAGCGCGTGCCAATTTTTGGAAGGGCTGAGCACAGTCATCAGTTTTTGCTGCCGCCAATATCGCGCGTAAAAGTAAACCTGATGTACCGCGTCGCACCAGATCATGTATGGCTGTGGCTGCCAGGCGGGCCCATGAAATGGCGTTTCCATGCAGAGAGCAAACTCGGGATTAAAGGATGGCAACCGTTTTCCCTATTAATTTGCCCCTTCGGGAGGGAACGACAATTAACGCTGGGGCGGTTTCTCCTTAGTCTATGTAGCCAAGGGGAATACACACTATATATGTAGACGGATGGAGTATATTTTATTCAATCATTTCTAACTATCATCAATAGGGTCCATTTGTAATTTTATCTAAATATATCCATGTGAGATCTTGTTTTGAAGGATTTCTTCAAACGAATATAATGGTGTAATCGAAATTTGATTTGGTTCTTTGGTTTGTGATTTATATCATTTTTTAGTTCGTTTGAAACAGTGGGACCCGCCTTTCCCTCTCTCTCCCGGTGGGCCGCGAAATCGCTGGGAATAGCGGTTTGAATAGAGAAAGAGGAACAACAGTCCTAACCTAATTACACTTGTTCACATTAGAGTGTATATATAAGAAAATAGTATAGATATTACTAAAGTATTAATTAATATATATTTTCCATAAATATTAGATACTATTAAAGTACAATATAATGGTGCATCCACTAAACTAGTACCAGTAATAATTAAAACTGCTTTGATCAACGCATTGTAGACACAATATGGTTAACCTTAAGTATCTAGAGGTTGGTGTCTCGTATGCATTGCAAATACATGCTTGGTCAAATATTGATCCTTCCTGGACACAACCATAATATGTAACAGCACTACGATCTGATTTGAAGTTACTACCTGCTACTTATTAAAAGTACATCTGTTGTAGGAAACAATGTATATATATATACCATAGAGTTTATCCCAATCAGAACATATCGTTTCACATAATAAAGAAATAATTTCATTTACAATCCCTTCACAAAAATATTATCTATTAGTAGGAATCAAAAGAAGAGTTTAATATAAACAATACATAAATTAAAAAAATGTTTGATTGGTTAAAAATAGACAGGTTATTTTTCTAGTATGATATCACAGCAATGCATAAACACAAGAAGTTTCATGATTAATCAGAAATTCTCATGGTATTATCTATTAACCACGCTTGACCATATAGTATTGAGTGCGCTGCGGATGGGCTTGTAGCCCAGTGGTCAGGCGCCCGAGCGGCAGCCGACCGGTCGGGGGTTCGATCCCCGATCCCGCACGCGGCACTGTAGCAGCTGCGCGGTACTCGTAGCGCGCACGGTGCAAGGCACTCGTAGCAGCGTGCAGATCTGTTGTAAACGCACAGTGCAAAAAAATCCCTCGTTCTCCCCAATCAAAGCATAGGTAAAGACTCACGCCACGGTTCACAAGGCTAGCTGAGTCCCTATGTATGGTTGGGGAAGGTTCGGGGTTTTCTCGGCCTGCGTGGAAGGCTCTTCTCCTTATATAATGCCGTCGGGGTGGCTTCTTTCCCGGCTGGTCGAGTTTTTGTATTGAGTGCGCTATATTGATGACCAATCGTACCTTAGGTATCTCATATATCTGATTTAAATAAGCTTCACGAACATGATCAACGCATGCCACCGCTTGCAGAGGATTAATAAGACCTTTTTAAGATATCAGATCGATCTTGTTCTATGCACCAATCAAATAAAGAGCTATCTCAAAGGGGAAATCTGCATCACCATTGTTCTGGTGTCGTTTCTAGTCAGATAGGCTAGAGGAGAAATCTACGGTACATACACAACTAGAGACTGAGAAAAAAAAATCCAAACAGAACAGTTAAAACTTAAAATTGGATAAATCACAGTAATGATAGGTCTCGTCCAGTCCTACATAACAGGAGTATTAACATATCTTCTCTTGTATAGTTAAACTAGGCAGGAGAATGGTAAACATGGTATAGCTGAACAAATCTGCTCACTTCCGTTTAAAAATATAACAAGAGATGTTTTCCGGTGTTTGCAAAGAATGTGGACTGTCGATTGACCTCGATCCAATGGTCCATGATAGAAGGTACCAACCAAAAGGTATTTCAATATTGATGGAAGTACTTAGGTATTAAGAATAGAAAAGTAATTTTATATGGTGACCAAAATAGATCGCGAGCAATAAAAGGAAAGATGTAATTTATATTGTTTGGTCTAATTTACTTAGAATTATTGAACCAGATCCGAGATAAGGTGAGCCGATTACTGTCGAGTAGACGAGGAAACATGTAATTTACATTGTTTGATCTGATTTACATGGGACCATCAAGCAGCTAGGAACGTATGCTACATAGGATATGGACCATGTCGCGATAACAAATATGAAGACTCGAGGCCATGGCGAGTGCATCGTTTCAGATTAGATTTACATTGCACTGATTTAGATTTACTCATTATATTATGATTGATAAGGGTTCTTGTGCCACGAATTATTTAAACAACATATCGTCAATGATAATATTTGAGCACATACTTGTCTAGTGAATCTTCTTCTATTGCTTGTGCCACCATTGTTGACGTGATAAGCTCTTCGAGTTCATAAAGTGAATAAAAGAATCATCGAAGAAGATGACGGATCTGCCAAATGTGAAGTTCGATCGTGAAAACACATATTTCTTGCCTTACTCGAGTTTATTCTTTTCTTACTAAGGTTTGGATTGCTCGTTGAGCTTGTACGCGATATCACTTTTTTCCATATTTTGCTAAGATTTCCTTATCCATGCTATTGGTAATGATTATTTTTATTCCATACCTTGTCCTCACTCAATCAACGGTCCAGACTCAAAATATCTTCTCGTACCTCTAGGTACCTCGCAAACACTGAAAAACATCTCATATGACAAACATTATCTGTAGCTACTTAGATTGCAAAATTGGTGATCGAGAAACACACCTACTTGTAGAAACTGTGCAGTAACCCAACAGGAGCAGTACTATACGGGTATGAAACCAAAAGACATCAATTAGAAGGGGAAAAACAGAACAGCAACCATCAAATTAAATCCATAAGAGGACGAACATCCAAAACGATTCTAATGTGAATACAGTTTGAATAGAGAAAGCGGAAGAACAATCCAAACCGGATCCGTCACCGCTGCAAAACTGTTAGGGAAGACTAATTGGATTTGTGTTACCAGAGAAGCAAAACTATTAGGGAAGATTTGGGGAAGAAGCTATTGGGAAGAGAAGGATGGACAAGGAAAACCATTGGGAGAATATCAGGATGGAACAAGGAACCGAAGATCCGGCCATGGGAGTAAGGAAGCAGTCGAGAGAGAGAGAGAGAGAGACTTGTCGGTTGCTTGCTTGGAATTGACGGAAGAAACGAGACAAGAGGGGAATGCGGGGCCGTCAGTCGAGGACACAAGTCTCACGTGAACAGAAAGATTCGTGCCTGAAAATTGCATTAGAAAAGTAAGGACGCGGGCACACTCGAGGCAGGTAAATCGAATCTCAAAAAAGGAAGTGGAGAATTTAAAATTTCGGGTTGCAGTAGGACTTGACCAGTATGGATGCAGAGGAGGAGAGAGAGAAACTAGTTACCCGGCCGAGAGCCGAGCACTGATTGCTTTCCTTCCTTGCTCTGCAGCTCCTTGTGCCTAGTCCGAGCAGTGAGGCAGTGACGCTTCTTTGACCAGTTCACCGCATCTCCGGCCATGGTGCTCCCCACCTGAATCCGTGCACCGCCGGCCACTACCGCCGCGGGCGCCGGGCTCTCAGCATCTGCCGCTGGAGCTCAAGAAACATTGGGGATCGCCTTAAAGCTTTGGTGAGTTCAAACATCTTTCCGTTCAGAATTCAGCGCTATTGATTAGTCTGTGCTTTGAGTCGGTAGGAAATCGTTTATTCATTCAAAGACCAACCGGTCAGATCCGAATTTGACCTGTTCCTCCTTTTCTTTTCACCCCTTGTAGTCTCATTTGCTGGGCTGAAGAAGAGGAAGGTTGAAGCAAATAGCTAGAGGTTTTTCATCTTGGAAGTATGGCTGCCGTGACGGGGGTGCTGGGCAGCGTCATCCCCAAGCTCGTCCTGCTGCTCAAGGAAGAGTACAAGCTACAGACGGGCGTGAGGAAGAAGATCGAGACTCTCTCACAGGATCTGGAGAGCATGCACGCCGCCCTCCTTGAGGTGGCCCAGGTGCCACCCGAGGAGCTCGACGAGCCCACCAAGGTCTGGGCGCGCCATGTCCGGGAGCTCTCCTACGATGTGGAGGACATCCTCGACACCTTCCTGGTGCGTGTGGATGGCCGCAACGACCGTGACCCCAACAGGTTCAAGCGTGCAGCCAAGAAGATCGGTAAACTGTTCAGCAGGACCAAGGCTTGCCATCAGATTGCTGGCATGATCAAAACCATCAACGAGCAAGCCCAGAAGATTGCAAGCAGGCGTGAAGGGTACAAAGTTGGTGAGATTGTGTCCAAGCCCGCCGCACCGGGGACTCTCGACCCTCGTATCCAGGCTATTTTGTCAAGAAAAGAATCAGAGCTCGTCGGCATTGAAAAGCCAATCGATGAGCTCATATCCAAGCTATCCCCTCTAGGGGATGATGAGATGAAGATGGTGTCTGTTGTGGGAGCTGGAGGTTTGGGCAAGACCACTATTGCCAAAGAAGTATATGACAAGCTTAAGGTGGATTTTGAGTGTACCGCTTTTGTACCGGTAGGGCGGGATCCTGACTTGAAGAAAGTGTTCAGAGACATTCTTATAGACCTTGACAAGGTGTTCATGGATAACAACAAGTATGGATCCTTGGATGGAAATCAGCTCATTAAGGAGCTTCAAGAATACCTCAAAGACAAAAGGTATGCATCAACCATTAAATTCTAATCAGCTTGTGTTTGCTCTAACTGCAGCAGAAATATCTACACTGAGGGGTGCAATTTTGATTAAGTTGTTTCTATAGCTACTCCACACACAACTTCATGTTATACAATGTGTATCATCAATATCTACCATAGATATAGGATCTTGTATTATTATTGTCAAAACAATCGTATGTCTTTCACTATGTATTGAGCTAAAAATAAATTGTTTTAGTTCTACGGTCACATCATAAACTGGATTGTGATGTAGTATAGTAATAATATAGTAACTATACTTCGTTTGCACATCTATTATTCACAATACTTGTGTCATATGCATTACCACCGTTGCATGTCTAAAAAATGACTAAAATTTCATCTGTTCGCATCTGACCGAAGAGTTACATCACTTTCAGTATGAATTGAGAAAAAATATGTCACTACTTCTTTGAAGTGGCGGCAGATGCTATGAGGCATTAATCAATATAATTATAAACATGTTGCTACAGATTGTCGTCTGATCAGAAAAATGTAAAAGAATTAAGCATACATGATTTTTACTATTTCTCAGACCTGATGTTCAGTACTATTTTTAAGATACCCAGATAATCTTTAGTAACACTTTCACCATGATCTTGGTAGGTACTTCATTGTAATTGATGACATATGGAATCTTCGTACTTGGAAAATTATTATGCCTGCTCTGGTTCAGAATAACATGGGAAGCAGACTGATTACAACTACTCGTCACCGGGACGTTGCTGGTCAAGCAGGAGAGGTTTACAAGCTTGCACCACTTCCACGTGATCAATCAGAAAAGTTATTTTGCGCACGGGTATTCGGTGCTAAACAATCTTGTCCGAATCACCTGAAGGAGCTAGCTGACAAAATTCTAAAAAATGCCATGATGTACCACTAGCTGTCATCACGATGGCTAGTTTGCTGGTGGGTAAAACACATGGAGAATGGATTGAGGTTTGCAACTCTCTTGTCTTTGGTGGAAAAAAGAACAACCAAGAAGTAAGTGATACTGAGTGGATTCTATCTCTCAGCTACTATGACCTCCCTCCTCATTTGAAGTCTTGCTTGTTGTACCTAAGTGCATATCCGGAAGATTGCCTTATTAAGAAGGATCCTTTGATATGGATGTGGGTGGCTGAAGGTTTTATTGTTGATAAGGAACCAGGAACTGGGTTGTTTGAGGTTGGAGAGGGATATTTCAATGAGCTCATAAATAGAAGCATGATCCAAGCAGAGGAATCAGAATATTATTATGGCATCATAGATGGTTGTCGCATACACGATATGGTGCTTGATCTCATCCGTGTAAAGTCTCGGGAAGATAACTTTTTCACCTTCTTACCAACTAATGCTGAGGGCACATCGTCAACATGCAGAGTACGCAGATTATCCTGCCAAACAGAAGAATGGGTGGAGCCAACCCGTCTGGATATTACTCAAATGAGGACATTTATTCGCTTTAGAAATATTCTTGATCCTATATATATTCAGAACTTTAAACTCTTACGTGTGTTGTATTTGAAGGATTGCATACAACAAGAAGTTCATGTTGAGAATTTACTTCATCTGAGGTACCTTAAAGCAGAAGGTTCTATTTTTTTTGAGATCCAAAGCATAGGAGGTCTGAAGTTTCTACAAATACTGGATTTGGAGGATACGGACATAGCAGAGTTGCCATCGAGCCTTGGTCTGCTGACACAGTTGATATGTTTACGTGCTCTAGACGTGACGGTGCCAAATGGGATAATCGAGAAGCTGACGTCTCTACAGGAACTGCGGATAGAAAGTGTTAAGAATGACACGGCGGGACAATTTGTGATGGACCTGGGCAGCCTTCTTGAACTCAGGGTGCTCGATGCTGGTGTAGATATGACTGATTCGATTGTGGAATCAAATTGGGTGGAAACTATAGGCAAGCTCCACAAGCTCCAGCATCTGGAAATAAGACCATACTTAGACGAGTGGAGGAGTCAAGTCCAAGCCATCTGGGACGCAGCGGTGCTCCCGCGGCCTCTCAAACATTTTATTGCACATCATCTCCACTTCCCTGTGCTGCCATCATGCATTAATCCCTTGAATCTTCCCAGCCTCACCCGCTTGAATCTGTCTGTGGATCATATGAACGAGCAGAATCTGAGAATCCTAGGCGGGTTGCCAGAGCTCCGTTACCTCCTGCTATATCTGCTGTCAACGGTAACATTAAATGTTGATGTTGATGACGATGGCTTTTTCCAGAAGCTGGTGTCCCTGCGCCTGCCTTGGTCCACTGTCCACTTGGCGCTCAACGAGGACACCACTATTTCATTTACTATCTGGAATGGTGAGGATGACGTGGTCTTTGGTTCTGGTGAAAAGGGGGAGGAGTGCATAGTACGTGCGTCAGGTGTCATGCGGAACCTCCAACTACTCGGCTTCCGTGTTGATGTGGAGGCCTTGGTTCATAACAAGGGTAGCTGTGACCGTCTCGGCCTAGAGTACCTACCCTCTCTTCAGGAAGTGAAAGTAAGTTTCTACAGAGGTCCCGATGACTTGCTGGATGACGAGCGGAGAGAGAAGGCTGCACTGAGGCACGCAATTGAAGTACATCCCAACCGTCCGACGCTCATTTTATGGTGACTCTTTTACAAGGAGGTGAGTACGTGCTCACGTGGATTTGTGGGGATTTCTTTCGTACATTCTTTGAAACTATTTTTTAATAAAAAATTTCACTTGCAGTCGACCGGCTGATGATACAGAAAGAAGAAGGGGAGGTAGGCTCATCGACAGATCATGAGGATGTCCCTGAAAAGGAGGAACTAGCTACCTAACCCATCGAGTTTATCCCTCCATGCATGTACGTGATCTCTTTCCATGCCCTTCGTTACTACTCGTATTTCTTTCCAGTTGCTCTTTCAGCATGTTGCATGTTAGGCAAACATTTGGGAACACAACAAGTCAAGTGAATAAGTGATCTAGTTTACTGTAATATCAATGCACCTGATTGACCGTTTTTCAGTCGTATTTCTATCTGGACTGTTTTTTTTCTAGAAGCATTTAGATCCAGAGGTAGTTTAGTTCCCTCCCCACCTTTGATTTCTAGCATACAGTTCATCTGTTGCAAATATTCAGCCACCTAGGATCTGTATACATGTATAGAATGCGTTATAGGAAAAAGGCCATTTGCAACGATATCAAATCTGCAGTGGGTAAGCATTAGGTGGACTGACTGGTTTTTGCCCACATCATTGATGTCTAGCGCGGAGTGATAAAAAGAGATGACCAGTTACAACTCCTTTACCTTGCAGACTCAGAGATCGCGTCCTCCTCGATCAGAGTTTCTGAAGCTGCAAGCTGCTCGTTTCTACTACCGTCTTCAGAGTACTATTGCCTCTCAACGCCATCGGCTATTGCCTTCTATCAATCTCTCAACCCAAGCTATTTGCACACACTTTACTATTAACTTATTTTGCTTGATCAAAACTCTCGTTCAATTCACTGGTGCTTTCGAACTGTAATAATGTTTTTCGTTTGTCGTGCCAAACTGCTGGCTTGTTACCAGACTATTGGTTTGACTTGTAGCACGTCGTGCACGTGCAAGTTAATTTGGGATATTTACGATTTTTTTGTAAATTAATGGATTTGCTTACTGTGTGCTCCTTTATTAACTCATGTTATTCTTATTTCGTGAAAAGCTTGCTTGTTGAGCAGCTTCTTCTCATACTGTGCGCTCAACGGAGGAGAAAGCGAAACAGAGCATTACTCTGCATCGCTTGGCCACCTTGACCTGCGCTAGTACAGCCAGTCTCTCCATGCGGAGCCAGGTGATTAGAAAAGGGACGGCCACGGAGCTCGCAAAGTTGGTGCCAATGAACACTGGTGTAGGACGAAGAGCCAGAAGTCTGGCCACGATGCCGGCTTCGCTCACTTGATAATCACATGCATCATGCGCTAGAAATCTCACAATCATCATGCGCTAGAAATCTCACAGAGGTGACGGTGGCTAGTACTGATGTTACTTGCTTCTTCCAGAAGTTAGTCATCCTCTCCTGCGCCCTGGTCCGCATCCCACGTCGTCCGACGCGCTGCCACTGCGCATGCCTATCCACCAACGCACTACGGCGCCCGGCCTTGGTCGCGGCTGTCAGGACCCTGCGTCGCCACGACAGCCCCACACCGCCTGGCCCCGTCGCCGTGCCTCCAGCCGGCAGCTCGACTGCGCTCGAGGGTCGTCGCGCCGTCATGAGACCCGCCGCCCTCCGCACGCAGTCGCGCCATCGCGGGACGCCGTGCCTCCAGCCAGCCACTCGATCACGCTGCCACGAGCCGCCACGCCTCCAACTGCCGCTCTGCCATGGGCCTTCAAGCTCGACCGCCGCGTCGTCGGGGGCCACCACGCCGCAGCCACGACGCTCCCTGCCCCGGTTGGGCTCGCCGGCATCCGAGGCCGCCGGAGCTCCGACGAACCCTAACCGGAGCTACGACGAACCCTAACTCTAACCCTAGAAGTTACATAAATAAAAAAACAAAAAAAATTTTTTAACTAAAAAACTAAAATTTTGGGTCAACATATGAAAATACTGGTTAAAGAATAAAATGTTTTGTCAACATTTGAAAATGTTGACCCAACGTCTCGAAATGTTGGTTCAAAGTTGGTCAAAAAACTTAAATATTGGATCTACACGTCAAAATATTGGGTCCATGTATCGAAATGTTGGATCCACATCTGCGAAAAGCTAGGAACAAAAATAAATGTCATATCAACGTTTCGAACCCTCGGCTGGGCACGTCGACACCGGAGGCCGCCGGAGCTCCGGCGAACCTTAACCCTAACCCTAGTAGTTACAAAATTAAAAAACAAAAAACACAAATATGCTTTTTTAACTAAAAAAAACTGTTGGGTCAACATATAAAAATATTGGTTAAAAAATAAAATGTTTCAGTCAACATTTGAAAATGTTGACCTAACGTTTCAGAAAGTTTTTTAAAAAACATAAATATTGGGTCAACATGTCAAAATGTTACGTCAACATCTCGAAATGTTGGGTCAACATCTAAGAAAAGCGAGGAACAAAAAGAATGTCATATCAACGCTTCGAAAAATCTTGTATCAACATTTGAAAAAAGTTGAAAAACAAAAAAACGTTGTACCACCATTCATAGAAATGTTGAATCAACGTTTGAAAAAAGTTTATAACATGAAAAAATGAAAACAAAAAAATGTTGTGTCAAAATTTTTAAAAGTGTGGAAACAACATTTGAAAAAAAATTGTTTGAAAAGAAAAACTGTTGAACGAACAAAAAAGCATGTCGTCGAAATGTTGGATCAATAAAAAACATGGTGTCTGAATTGTTGAGCTGACTTTCTCTATTTAGCTATATCTAAAAACGGAATGCTTTCTCAAAAGAAAAACGACCGCTAGAAGAGAAAGTAGTGATGACCGCCAAATAGTCATCCCCCTTGTAATATGATGTACTGAGATAAGAAAAGGAAGGATGAAATATATGGCGAAATATATAGGGAGTAGAAAGAAAGGAAAGATGAAATATATAGAGTAGAAACAAGGTTGACAATATATACTCCTAGTTCATACCTACTTTATATTATATTATCTATTTGCTGTAGATGCTGTTAACTGCACTAGTGACGTCGCCTTTTATGATTTGGCAGCAGCTATTGCAGAAAGCCCCCGTGAAACCTACCATCAGGGCGAGTGCTTTCTGCGTTGAGAGAGCCTTTTTGCTGCCGGAGGTCCTTGTGCGCTGCAAGACGCTAATATACATGTATTTGCTGCTACTAAATTGCGATGCAGTGTTGTCGGCTGCATGTGTGCATGACGTAGCATGCAGATGCATCTTCTTGCTTCCGCCATCTTTCTATATCACTACAGAAATGGCAAGTTACCGAGTGCCCGAGTGTTTGTCGAGTGCAATATCTCGGGTACTCGGCAAACAATCTTTTTGACGAGTGTTTCAAGGTATACACCTGACATAAAATAGACACTTGGTAAACTTGGCTCCTTGCCAAGTGTCCTAAAAAAACACTCGGTAAACAGGCCGGTAGCACTCAGCTGTAACACCCCGAAATTTCACATTCTGGATGGTGCATGAAATTCACAAAATTTTAAAACTTTTTAAAGCATATTTAATTATTATCTAAAGGATAATATTATAAATATATTTCTCTTTCTTTCTTCTTTAATAGGAAGAGTTATCTTTTAAACTCAAACAATTATTTTGATTCTAAAGTTTCAATAATGAATTTTCCAAAAGAACATATGAGTTGTTTTGGGATTATGAAAATGACTTATTGAAAAAGATACATATTTGATTTACGAATTTATATTATTTTGGAACACAATATTTTACACGAGGTATTTTCCCTTTGTAAGAAAAAGAGAAACATGCTATCATTTTAAATGAACCAAAGAGTTGTTTTTGAAAGATAAATAAAGTTTGATCTATGGAAACATTTATTTAAGAACTACTTTTGATTTAAGAAGGTAATATATTTTGAGAAAATGATTTAAGAAAATAAATTAATAAACAATTATATTTGATTTATGAAAATAAGGTTATTTCAAAAAGCATTATTTCGTATAAGGTATTTTCTCTTTGTATGCAAAATAAGAGCTTTATCATTTCAGGTGAGAAAAAGGAGTTATTTCCAAAACTAATTAAAGTTTGATTTATAAAAGATTTTGCTTTGAGACATACTTTAATTTGATTTATAGCTAAATATTTTAAATGTGTGAAAAGGGTTTATCAAAATAACTCGGATTTGATTAAAGCAAATATAGATCTATGAAAAAGACTTTCTTTTATCAATACATGGGATTTATGAAAGAATTTGTGAAACAATATTTATTTTTGTTTAAAGTATTTTATTTTGTTTTGGCTCCAAGGTATTTCCAAACAATTAAAATGTGTATCTTTATTTGGTAAAATTTTGGCTATAAAAGACAACTTATAAACCCTTTTATGCAAAAGCCTATTATTTTCTAAGTTTAGTTAATTAATATAAAACATTATATTTTTGGTTGAATGCATTCCTTTCGAATGGTTTACAATTGGTCTTTGTTGTGTGAGAATCCCTTTTTGAAATTTAGTATAATTCGTTTGCATTTTAATTTGTTGGTAGAAAATAGGAACTAGAGAAGAATAAAAAGAAAAATAAAACAAATCCCTTCTTTAGCTCATGGGCCGAATTTTCCCCGACCTAGCTCCCTTCTCTCCCTCCCGGCCCATTCCCTCTCTCTCTCCTTCTCCCCTTTCTCTCGGCTCGCTTCGACCTGCTCCGTCCGCAGACACCGGCCTCGCCCGCGACCCGCAAGCTCGCGACCTAGGCCCGCGCGAGCCCGTTCCCAACCACGGCTCGACGCCACCGCCGAATCCGCCTCGACGTGCGCGCCACGCTACGGCCGAGCCACACCCCTCTACTTAGGCGGACCCTCGCACCCTCGTGCCCCTCTTTTCTCCTCAAAACGCCGCCCGTGCCCTAGCTCACCAACGCCACCGCCATCATTAGCGCCGCCCACCCTACACCGTCGCTAGCCGCCGGAAGTCGCCCCGGTCGCCGCCGACGCCACGACGGTCGTCGCAACGTTGCACCGCTCCCTCCTGCAAGACGCGCCAAGCAGCCGACGCAAGACGAGCCCCCGAGACGCGGACGAGCGCCACCGCCACGACCTCGCCGTCGCGAGCCGCCTCCGGTCGATTCCCGTGTCCGAGACCCCGTGGTGAGCTTCGCCGCCCTCTTCTCTCTCTCCCGAGCCAATCGCGGCGAAGAACGGAACCCCGTGGACGTAGATCGAGCCATCTCCGGCGATGCGCCGCCGCGGCACCTCGCCGCCGGCGACCAAAGCCGACCGGAGCACTCCGCACCGTCCGATGTGGTTTGAACGGTCTAGATTAGATCACGAATCGTTACCTAGAAATTTTGCAAATAGACCCCGGCGTTTTAGTTAATTAATAAAGAACCCCTCCACTTTTACATAATCAACCCCAGGTTTAATTTTATTTATGTTTTAATCCTAATAGAGCGCAGACAATGTAAATTTTGCACGTTAGCCCCCGAGTAATTTTATAATTATGTTTGGGTCCTGTAATTTTACAAAAACAACCCTAAGGTTTTCATAAATTTTATTTCAGTCCGAACTTTTACATTTTAGTCCCTATACTTTCTAAAAATTATGAATAGGTCCCTGGACTTGGCTATTTTGCGAGATAGGCCCCCATAGTTTTACTATTTAACGTTTAGGTCATTCTATTTATAAAATCCAACCATAGTCTTTATTTTAATTCTGTTTTAATCCTCGCTAGGACTATAAAATTTGTAAATCAACCCTTGTAGTTTGTTAATTTTACGAACGTATATTTCGTGACTAGGTAAATTTACATGCTAGCCCCCTAAGTCTATAGTTAATTACATTTAAGTCCTTATCTTTTTCAAAAGGAGCCTTAGCCTACATTTTAAATCCGTTTGGTTCCTAATCTTTTTCGTTAAGACTTTTAGTTAATTGTTAAACTATTTTTAAGTCTTTAAGCCATATTTATTTCAAGGTTTTAATTATGGTCTTTTTACGAAACACCCCTAACCTTTTATTAAATTACGTTTACGCTCTGTTTTCTCAAACCGCATTAAAGTATGTTCTTTTGCAAAATGAACCCTGTTGTTTTATAAACTTATATTTTTAGACCTAAACCTTTTTGCACTCTAGCCATTGAACTTTTTCATATTTACAAAATGGTCCTTAATTTGTTGTTTTTACATTTTAAACCCTAGGTCTTTAAATGTTCATAACTTTTCGCTCGTAACTCCGATTAAGTCAATTCTTGCGCCCACAATCTCTGTCCGTTGTAATACGCTAAAATGTGCAGCATCCACTCTTTTGTAGTCACGGTCGATGAATGACTTCCGTCCTCGTGTACCTTTTCCAGACAGTACGGCCCTTATGATGAGACACGGGAAGACCAATAGCTCCTCTATTTTTAATGTAGTCGGCACAGACACTCAATAATCTCCTCGGTCTTGTATCCCTCAATCATTGAACCCTCCGGATGAGAACGAGTTCGTACAAAGCGTTTCATTACATACATGAACCGCTCAAAGGGAAACATATGATGCATGTAGACGGGGCCCAACGTAGCAATCTGGTCAACGATATGAAGCATGAAGTGTTCCATGGTATCAAAATAGGAGGGAGGAAAGCACATCTCAAGCATGCACATTGTTTCATTCATATGCGTCCGTAGGTCATCCAACTCCGCTTTATCGATCACCTTCTTCGAGACTACGTTCCGAAGTAGCATAGGCGAGTTATAGTCAACTTCAACCACTTGGGTTTCACAGCCACGATGGCGACGGCTAAGAACACCGAAAGCATTGTGTGACGATCGTGAGTGTTGTAGCCACTTATCTTTAGCTCTTCCATGTTCACGAGATTTTTCATGTTCGATGAGAATTCGGTGGGACACTTAATCCCGTGTAGACACTTGCAAAATGCTATTTTCTCCTCACGCGTAAGGTTGTAGATTGCGGGAGGCGGATAGTATTTTTATTCGCCCTTTCCTACGGATGGAGCTCGGGTCTAATGTCCGAGTGCCACAAGATCTCTACGTGCACCGAGTCCATCCTTTGTCTTACCGGGTAGGTCAAGAATGAGTCCGCTAGTGCTTGTCATATACACCCTTCCCAATGTGCATCCGATCGAATGCATTAGTCACTTCAAATTCCGCCCAATAATTGAGGTATCCGAAGATAATAGATTGCTTCTTAAAGGGCGTGTGGGCTTTGCACTTTGGAACTCCCTTCACCGGTTTGCCAAACACAACTTTGATGTTCTTTACCGTCTCGAACACGACACTAGGGGTCCAACGTCAAGGTTCTTCGCCTTCCTCAATAGTGCCATCAAACTGTCTCTTCAACAAGCGATACCTGTGGTTTCGTGCTAAGAATCAACGGTTTCGCGTGTACACTATCTTTTGGGATGATGGAAGATACACATGGGATGTATCATCAACGCATACAAAACAACCATACTTTCCTTTGACCTGTCCTGGTAGCGCCCTTAGCGCTGGGGAATCACTTATCGTCACAAAAATGATGGCTTTGAGCAAGAAGGGCGCTCTACGGTGTTCATCCCATATACTAACCGCTTCTAACCACGGTTTCGCATGTCTTCCAATAATGGTTCCAAGAACACATCTATGTCGTTACCAAGTTCTTTCGGACCAGATATAAGGATTGTCAATAGTAGGTACTTTCTCTTGTGACACAACCATGGTGGAAGGTTGTATATTGACAAGTATAATCGGCCAAGTGCTCGTGCGGGTTCCTCAATTGACCATGAGGATTCATCCCGTCCGTACTCGAGCAAACCGTATGTCCCATCAGCTGGATCCCATGAGGATTCGAGAGAATTCTGGATGGTTAGAATCAAACTTTTTCCACTGGGTCCCATCAGCTGGATGACTACGTTTCTTTGAGTCCCTGGGCGCGAATGCCACGTCATCGGTTCAAGCATCCTTAGGGTTGGCAAACAAGCGTCTTATCCGATCAACAACGGGTAAGTACCACATGACCAAGGCAGGAATCTTCGTTTGTTCGCTATCATCGACGGTGATGCTTTTTTCCTCTTCTTCACATTCCTGTTGCTCTTCTTTCCACTAACAATCGATGTGTCCGCATCATAGTCGTTCTTGCACTTGAACCGACTACGCTTGCATCTTGGGCATCTCACGGCGTCCTTGTGTTCCCCCGATACAATATGCAATGATTTGGGCACGCGTGAATCTTTTGTACGCCCAACGAAAGCGGGATTATGAGCTTCTTAGCAAAATAGGTGCTTTTTGGCAACAAGTTGGGCTTCGGTAGAACGTCCGAAAGGAGTTCCAACAAATCCGTAAAACTAGCATCCGACCAACCATGGATGGCCTTTAATTTCATCAGCTCAAGTACCGTACGTAGCACAAGTACACCAGTTTTCACATCCCTTAGATTCCTCATATAGTGGATCCTTCGATGCTTTCTCCAGCGATGCAAAGTTGCTCAACCCTCTCGTTGTCCCTCCATTGAGTAAAACTTGCGGTTCAAAGTGTTGCAACATTTCCTCAACATCAAAATCACATGACTGTTCCGTTACTTCTTCGGCTCGAACAGGCTCCTCGTCTTCAACATTGACACGGTCGTGAATATCAAGGTCATCGTCAGCATCACCATCAACAGCTTGCTCAGGTATTGCATCCACCGCGTCTTCACCATGCTTTGTCCACTAGGTGTAGTCCTTAACAAAACCTCTTGTTATTATGTGTGAATTGATTATAACCGTATCTTTCCACATTTTCTCGTTTTGCAATCACGACACGGACAATGTATTTCATCCCTTCCTTCTCGCTTAGCATGTTGTGTGGCCTTCGTGACAAATGCCTTGACTTGCCCTCGAAAATAACTTCCCGTTCTTGACGCCTCATACATCCAAGATTTATCCATACCTTAAACACTACACATCAAAAATAATAATCACTTCAACAAACATGGAAGAATATATCTCGTAGGATCAAGTTTTGTGAGCTACAAATAAAGTGGCCAACAAGATACATAAATTATTTTAACGAAAAAAATAAATTTTCACCTTTACCTAACCTAACTCTCTATATATGCATCTATCATGAGAAACTTAGATATATAATTTTCCTCCATGAAGAAGCCTAGAGATACAACTTTTCTCCATTTAAAAGACTCAAGATACAAATGGATGCACAAAAACCAACCATTGCTCTACAAATCTAAAGATTTGTGACAAATGGGCATAAAATTTAAAGTAAATTACAAAGCCAAAATTCTACTAGATTCTAACATGATAACTAGAAATAATACATGGGATAGATTCCCCTTACCCTAGGGAACAGATCTATCCAAGAAAAACGAACTCAAAACCTCCCCCCCCCTGTTTTTCAATTTTTGCCCCAATTTTCGGGCCGCCAACAGTGGAGAAGCTCACCGTGCTGTCCGAATCCGACTATTTATACCCGGGAATTTGTACCGGCGGTTGGCATTGTCAACCGCCCTAAAAATCCCTTAGTAACGGCGGTTGACAATGCCAACCGCCGGTATAAATGCTGGCCAATTTTAGCGGCGGTTGGAAAGGCCAACCGCCGCTATAAGGCCTCTATAGCGGCGGCTGGCATTTCCAGGTGGCCGGCCCAGCACTGTAGCGGCGGGCCGCTTTGGCCGCGCCGCTAGGCCGATTTCAGCCCCGCCGCTACAGTGCGCTTTTGCTGTAGTGTATGATCAGTCCAAGAAATAAAATCTTGGCACCCCTCCCTCTCTCTCTCTCTAATACAACTGGTTTATTGTACGGAAATGGCATGTACGGGCGCGTCGTAAGAGTAGTAGTTCTCTACTAGTTCTTTGTACGACCCATTTCCTCGGGTCCACCACCCAGCGCCGCAGGTAGGCGCTCCGTCATAGGATTGGGCACTTGTGGGAGAGGAGACGATTTGGTTTCTAAGGGATAGGTGAGATGAAACATGTCCATTTCGAAAATTTGTTCACCTGGATTTTCTTGTGTTTTGAAGTGGAAACATTTGATCCAAAGAAGCATATTTCTTCTTTTCAGAAACTTTAGATCGATGAAACAGGAGCAGTTGGCTTGAAATCATTCTTTTGCATCGGTTGTGACCTGGACATTTCACTCTTCTTCTATTTCAGTCTGTTTCGTTGTTGGATTGGAACAAAAGCAGGCTACGAAGTGAAGGGAGCATGTAGCTAACACAGAGTACCGGAGCCATTAAATCTGGGATCATATGGATCTTGTGGGAGGGGCGCTTGGGAAGCTTCTCAAGGAGGAGTACAAGCTGCAGGATGGCGTGCCGAAGAAAATCGAGTCTCTCATAAAGGAGCTCGAATATGTTCATGCCACCCTCCGCAACGTGGCAGAGGTGCCGCCAGAACAGCTCGACGAGCTAGTCAGGACCTGGGCTCGCGAAATCAGGGAGGCATCGTATGACATGGAGGACGTCCTGGACACTTTCTTGGTGAGTGCCCAGTATGACCATGAGAACACGGGCCACCAAGGATTGTTTGAACGACTCAAGAACAAGATGGTTGGCGCATATGATAAGACGGTGATCGGCCCATTCCAACGCCGTAAGATCTCTATGACCATCGATTGCATCAACAAGAGACTCGAAGAGGTGACACAGAGGCACCACAGGTACACAGCCAACGGTACCATGCCTAAACCTTCCCGATCATCGACTGTTGACCCATGCCTGGCAGCTATGTACACAGAAGTGGCACAGCTCGTTGGCATTGACACATCAAGTGATGAGCTCATATCCATGTTATCGCCTCTCGGGGACAAGAATGACGCGGAAAAGAAGACGAAGATGGTCTCAGTCGTCGGAGTTGGAGGATTAGGCAAGACCACTCTTGTTAAAGCAGTGTATGACAAGTTTAAAGTGAATTTTACATATCGGGCTTTTGTTCCGGTTGGCCGGAATCCGGACTTCAAGAAAGTCTTCAGACATTCTCATAGATCTTGACATGGCCAAGTACTTGAATTCAAACATCATAATATTGGATGAAAGGCAACTCATTGATGAGCTCCGAAAATACCTCGGAAGCAAGAGGTATGAAACCCCCTTCCAATGCTATTCACACTAGTTAATAGTTATATTAGTTCTACTTCTACTGTTGCTACATACGTTACTGCACTACATTGTAGATTAGTAAATTGTTCCTTTTTTTGTAGTTAGACCGCCACTACTAGAAATTTGGCGTATTGCAATGATGTAAGGGACATAGTCGTCGCAATATCTTCTATTAACCACAATGTAACTTTGGTTTGTTGTCGTTGCATTGCAAGCAGTAGTGTGAGTCGCAGCTTTTCGTCCATGCATGAAAAATATGGTGATATTGAAGTGTCACTGCTTTGAATATGAGTCGTACCTAAAACCACGATGTTTTTCTGGGAAGAAAGCTGACTACCACACTATCATAATTTTTATGTCTATGACTTAAATATTAATTAATTATTTTTAATCTATGTAATGAAGTAAATAACCTTTAACAAAAAATAGTGGCAATACATTTTATGTATGTAGATGATTAATAATTTAGCTATAACTCCTTTCTATTGTAAGAAACTTGTCAGACTTATTACACATGAGAATTTCTGTTACAATAGAAAAATTATGTTGCCACTAAAGGGCAAGTGTCAATGTTTTTCGTTAATATAGTGCAATAGAGTACCCCTTGCTAAAATTGTCTTTTTTTTATTTTTCATTGTATAAGATAAGTTTCGATTCCTAATTGTACATGATGAAATATGGTATGGTGGTTTATATTAAGTAAATATTTTCATATTCTTTTATATATAAGTGTCTATGGTAAATCTAGTAATAGGTACTACTGATATATAAGGAAACAAATAATGAAGCATATTTAATCTATTTTAACTATCATCATAGAAACAATTGATTACCTCTAAAATACAACTATACACAAAAACACAGTTGATTTTAAAGTGAGTATCTGAAGCCAAAAATTTATTTAGGAGGCGGCCAAATAGACCTTCTGAATTTGTTTGAATTAATAACACATATTTTTTTGGGGAATACTTGGATGCGCACAAGGACCCATGCACACACGCCATCCAGGTGACGCGTGGATCTAGTTAAGTTGAGATACTAAACTTTGCTTGATTAACGACTTTGGGTTACGGCAGGGATACATATAATAAAAACATATAACGGGCGGTACGGTGCACAGCTATGCGCCGGCGCACTTGTTTTTTTTCAGAAACAGTGCAACACATTTACTCTACCTCTTAATGTTATTCTCCACCGGTCTGGTCCCATTTAACCAGCAACCAATGGCCCCGTCACCTTACCCTTCTATCCTTTCTTTGTGAGAAACTTTTCATTGCATGCGTTAGTCATGGATTCAATGTTTTTCAACCAATTCATCTCCCTGCTGTCACTGACAGTCACAGGATTCTAAAAATTTTATATGTCTTTACAGCAATTTAGCCAAGAATACACCCTCAACTGTATCCGTGACTCTAAATACATGTTACATATTGTGAAAAGATTTACATCAAACAAGACGGGTTTGCATGTGTTTCTCAAGGTTGGAGGGCATTTATGAAGGATCAAGATTTTCAGGAGGGCCAGATATGTGTGATAATGATTCACAGGGATGCTGATATTTGCAAGGATACAGTTGCAACAACAGTCACAAGAATCGGATAGACAGTTGTTTGCGTGCCAAACATTTGCACTTAGGAAATTGAGTTTATGCATACTTCTATTGTGTGCATACCGCCCCAATGGTAGGGTAAATGCATGTACCGTGCAATATCCCGAATGTAATATTAGTTTGATCAATAACTAAGTTTTCCGTTTGAATCTGTCAATACTTGATCCTCTAATAGTCGTTTAATTTTTTTGATTTTCTTACGATAACATCGTGCTTTTTATTTACATTTACTTTTATCGTATTTCCTACGAGAAGAGGATTTCACTGGCCATCCTACATGATTTTAATGTCACCGGTATGCCAGTTATTTTTATTAATACCCCTGCCGATCCCTGCCAGGTAGTAATTGATGGCTTTAACCCAACGCCATCATGGTGCAGTCTGCCCCTGCCGGACAAGCATATCCCAAAAATTTAATCCCTGCCCCAGCCTTTATCTATGAGCATATCCCGATCAATCACAAGTAGTATCTGCAGCTCTATTTATTTCCCCTCCACCGCAACTTGCCTCCATTGTCCACTAGTCCGTTTTATTTGCTTCCTGGGCAGGTATTTTCAGATATTCTATGTGAATAATCCAACACATCTTTTCCCACGCCGTATTGCACTTTCTCAGTGATTTTATGTTAATTGGACGACTGCGAGTTTGTGCCCGGCTACTGGCATGAGGCACTCATGAGCCCTGAGGACACTGGAGCCCTCTAGAGAAGTAAGGGCAATCATCAATTTAATAACATCGATAACTCCTAATGAATGCCTTCGGTCTTACTTGCAAGCATTTATAAAACATATTCATAGTTTTAAAAACTACATACATCTACATGATAGAATGAAGTTGAAATTCGTCTCTGTTTCAGACACATAAATAATCCTGGTTGCATATAAATGCTAAAAGACAAAAGAACACGGGGTTGTTTTTTTTGTCCTATTATCTACTTTTTGATATTTTATGTATTTTAAACGATGATGAGTTTGAAATTTAATTTTTATGTTCTATTTTTTGAACATATAAACGTGTTTTTTAAAAATGGGTTTCCATGGTTGCAACACTAGAGATGATTCTGCACTGATTATCTAGCCTGTTTGTTCTCACGGCATGTTTGTTCTCACTTGCTAACCTTTTTTACCGTCCTTTTAATTTTCTGTTCATTCGCCACATACCACTTTGACTGCATCTTTTTCGCTGACTGCAATTGTTCTTGTGGTTTTAAATGTGTTTGAAGCATAGTGCAAAAGTGAGTTTCTCAAGACAATTCTCACTCCTTTGAACAGGGTGGTTAAAATAGACTTTCCATAGATACATACATAGGGATAATGCACTTACTGCTAGCTAAGACTAGCCACACTGGGAGTCTCTATCCCAATCTACAGATCGAATATAGAGTTTTTTTCTCGCACCGGTCACCGCTATAAGCATCTGTACGATAGCGGTGGCCGCTATTCCCAGCGCTGGCCGCAGCCCATCGGCAAAGGAAGGGAGAAGGAAAGGTGAGAGAGAGAGAAAGTGGGCCCCACTATTTTAACGAATTAAAAAATGTTATAAATCACAGACCAAAAACCCAAATCAAATTCCGATTACACCATTAAATTTGTTTTAAAAAATCCTTCAAAACAAGATCTCACATGGATATATTTAGATAAAATTATAAGTGTACCCTACTAATGGTAGTTGGAGATAGTTGAATAAAATATAGATTAGTTGGTATAGAGGTTGAGATATAGAGGTTGACGAATGCGGAAGAAGTCTGGTGTAGAGATGAGAATCTTAATGACTAGACAGGGAATATTCTATTTTAGAAGTGGAGATAGAGACCAACCGGTGCAGATAGTCTAAAGGCCGGTTGCTTCACTGGAAGATAGGGCCGAACAACAAAGTGTAAGATTGAGCCGTGGAAGCTCACCCACCATGCTTAAATAGGCAAACGGCTGCTCATCCAGTAGGATTTCGAAAAATTCATGGCGGGATAATAATTTGAAGCAACCAACCAGCTGGCACTCATTTAGTCCGATTCGATTGCATTGGTACACCGTATCTGTGCCAAATAAATGCAGCAGCAGCAGCTTCAGAATCATTAACTGCCTGTGTTACGGGATTGCCGATTTTTTACGTTGGCCAGAAGAAAGTCCCGTTCTCACCAATCTCGCAAAAAAAACAGCATCCTACGGTACAGAGCAGGGTGGGCATGTGGCGCTGTGCCCATAAAAACTGCTCTCTATTTTTTTATATATAAAATTAAGATAATTATGTTTTTCTCCCAAAATAGTCAACTTTTGTCTACTTTATATTCTGTGGAAAAGCAAGATCCTGGATTTATTTATTCGCTCAAATTTTCAAATTGGTGCAATAGTAGTTATGCTAGTGAAAAACGTATTTTAAATTTTTCCTAGATAGAATTTATATATCTTCTTTTGTTTCGTTGAGTAAAAGCCAAGTTTTCATTTCAATCTTTGCAGGATGATAGATGGCATCACAACCTATAAAAAATCGTAATTTCCCAATTTTTATGTTATGTTGTTATGAAATTATTTGAAACTATTAAAATATATTAAATTATTTGTACAATGCCATGTAGCATTATAGAAAATTTGAGCTCTAAGCTCGAATTGTACATGAAGATAATCAAACTACGGGTGTTAATAGCCTTGATTCGAATTAGTTACTAGAAACGTTTGAGGTGTTGTTTCTTCTAATGTTTTATTTGTTTATTTTTTGATAGAAACAATGAATCGCTTCTTTATGTACTTGTATAAACATATGTGACTGCTTTAAAGTGGTGGCATAAACTATGATGAGCCCTTAAACTTATCTAATTGCCATCCAATCAGAAGATTCTGTATGATTAAGGAATCTTACCAGATTTTTAACGTAATCTAGATAGCCTTATTAACTCAGAATATTTTACCATGTCCTGGATAGGTACTTCATCGTTATTGATGACATATGGGAGACAAAGTCTTGGGAAACAATCAAATTAGCTTTTGTTCATAATAACTGTGGCAGCAGACTGATCACAACTACACGCAATCAGGAAGTTGCCAAGGAAGCTGGTGAGGTTTACCAGCTTAAACCACTTCCTTGTGATAAATCTAAAATACTATTTTATATGAGGATATTCGGTGCTGAAGGCAAATGTCCTGATAACCAACTGGAAGAGATATCTGACAAAATTTTAAGGAAATGTGATGGTGTACCTCTAGCTATAATCACGATAGCTAGTTTGTTGGAGGGTAAGTCAAGGGAAGAATGGTCTGATATATGCAATCGTGTTGGTTTTCGTGACACTAACCAGATACTGTCTCTCAGCTACTATGATTTGCCTCATTATTTAAAGACTTGTTTGTTATATATAAGTGCATATCCTGAAGACTATGCAATTGAAAAGAATTTTTTGATATGGAAGTGGGTAGCTGAAGGTTTTGTTCAAAGGGAAGGACCATCTGGGTTTTTTGTGGCTGGAGAGAGATACTTCAATGAGCTCATAAATAGATGCATGATTCAGGCGGTGCAGTCAGAAAATACGGGCCTTGTATATGGCTGCCGTGTCCATGATATGGTGCTTGATCTTCTTCGGCTCATTTCACAGGAAGAAAACTTTGTTACCATATCAAATAATGATGAAGGCATGCTATCACCGAGCAGGAGTTTGCGTATTCAGTCAAAACAAAGCTGCAGGATGCATAAGTTAGACCACCAACTCAAAAGAACACTGGAGCCGACTCATCATCATCATCGTCATATGGCGGTGCGTAGGCTAGCCCACCAAAACAGAACAGTGGAGCCGACCCAACATCATATGGACCTGGGTCAGTTGAGGTCACTTATAGCCAGTTCCTGTAATTACAGGAGGCTTTCCCTTAAAAGCTTTCAACTCCTACGTGTACTAGCTTTAGAGAATTGCACACTTATAAAAAGTTGCATCCCTCTTGAGCATCTGGAGAGTTTAGTTCATCTGAGGTACCTCGGGCTAATTGGAATGAATATTTGTAAGCTCCCAGAAGGAATAGGAGCACTAAAGTTGCTGCAGACACTGGACTTGAAGCATACTTCCGTAAAAGAACTGCCATCAAGCATTGGTGCACTAACACAGTTGATTTGCCTGCGTGCTTCTGATAATACGAGCGAGCACAATGGGGTAATCGAGAAGCTGACGTCCCTGGAGGAACTGCATATAAGCGTTCGTGTGGCGGACGAGTTTATGAAGGGGCTGGGCAAACTTAATGAACTCCGGGTGCTGGAGGCAAATATTTATGGTTTTATGAGTAGAAGTGAAGAATCAGCGTTTGTGGAATGTATCCGCAGTCTCCACAAAATCCGGCATCTAAATCTTTCTGGCATCGGTTGGATTCCCGATAAGTGGGGAAGAGGGGTGCTCTCACGACATCTCCAACATTTGATTATACCACGGTCATATCTCAACATCCTGCCTGCATGCATTAGTCGCTCTGACCTTCCCAACCTCACTCACTTGGACATCCATGTTTGTCCTATACAAGGTCAGCACGTACAAATCCTGGCAGCGTTGCCAGAGCTTCGTCACCTTAAACTGAATGCACGTTCAACGGCTACAAATGTCACGGAAGTGACGGTGGCTAGTACTGCCATTGGTTGCTTCTTCCGGAAGTTAAGATACTGCATGTTACATAATTCATTGGTCCAGTTTGTGCTCAATGAGGACTCCAGTGTTTCATTTACTATGTGGAATGGAAAGGCTGATGTTGTCTTTGGTTCTGGAAAAAGGGACGAGTGCAGTGTCGCACCGGCCATTATGCCAAATCTCGAAGAGCTTGTATTTCTTGTCCGAGTGGAGTCCTTAATTCGTAGCAATAACTGTAGCTGTGAGCATCTCGGCCTGGAGTACCTCCCTTCGCTTCGAAAGGTCAGAGTACATTTCATGACTGAGAATACCCATTCTGACGGAAGGAAGAAAGTGAAGGCTGCACTGACGAAAGCAATCCAAGTCCATCCCAATAAGCTCACAATGGAACTAACATATTTTTCACGCCCGCCGGATACTTAGGGGGTGTTCGTTTCCTCTAGGGACTAAAGTTTAGCTCCTAAAATTTGAGCTAAACTGTAGCACCTCTTGGAGGGCTAAAGTTTTGCCTCCTTTTAGCCTTTCTTTCTCTCAGAGCTAAAGATTAGTCCAAACTTTAGCTTCTCGTTCGTTTCCTAGAAGCTAAAGTTTAGTCTAAAGTTTAGTTTTAGCTTCTTTAGTCCATGGAAACGAACACCACCTTAGTGGCTTATGCGTGGTTCTGTTCGACAAAATTCGTGCTAGACCCGTTTCCAACGGGTTTGTTGTTATTTGCATCAGATCTTTCCATATTAATTACAGTCTGGGCAACGAGAAGAAGCGGAAGAAGTCTCAACGATGTACTAGCACTGATGTCGAGTGAAGCTTGCTGCCTTCAGTGTAATAATATTTGACTTGATCAAAGACTTGGTTTACTTTTGTTCATAACGAACTTGTGGTTTGTTAGATTACTCCCAGTTGGTTGTGTAGCGTGTTGTACGTGCAAGTAAGTTTGGAACATAAATCAATGTTGTGCTAAATTGAAATTTGAGGGTTTGTGTGTATTTGTCACCTCATGTTATTCTCATTTTGAGGAAACTGTGACATGTTGTATATATTCCCATTTTGAAGAGAGGAGGTATTAAAAAACAGAAGCATTGCCCAGCTGCAAGAAGTTGATGCAGATGGTGGTGCCCAGGAAGAGGAACTTGGCCACCGTGCTAGACAATGAACTGCAGGTTCCGCTTCTGTGGCTACCATGAGGGCGCCTCAGCTGATGAGGCCCCTCTTTGTCACACTTTTTCTGGCTGCCAGCGTGCATGCGGTGGCCGAAGAATCACGTGTCGTGAACCCTGAACGATAGTACTAGATGTGTTTTTTTTAGGATAAGATTTTTGTTGGTCAGGCTCAATAATTCTTAGGTCGGCACATGGCGTAAGGACCGATGCATGTTTTCCATGCCTATTCACCGAAAGGACATGGACGGTTAATGTCCTTGTATGGGGCCTGCATAGACTTGCAGTTGACTCTTTATCCATGTCATGTCACTCCAATATGCATGCCAATCAACTTCTAAACTCCTTCCTTCGCCTTGAACACCCAACCCAACCTCCTGTCCAACTCCGCCTAGATAGAAGAAGAAACGAGAATGTGAAAGGGCCTGTAGCCTAGTCGCTACAAGAGCCTCAGGAGCATGTTAGGCCATTGCTTCGACTTCCTGTGTGAGTGAATTTTTTAGGATTTAATGACATTGTATTTTCAGTGGTATGTGACGCTCCCGTTAGGCCTTTGAGTTGTACCGTGTAATCTCAAAAATCTAAGTTGTATTGTCTACTTTTTTATAAAAAAAGAAACGAGAATGGCCCTTCGGGGCCCCACGAGCCAAGATGCTTTTGGCATTGGCCCTCCATTCACTATTTAGAAAATGGACGATATGCATCCCTATTCACTCGTGACCTGTGTCCGGCAGAACCCAGGAACATGCCTACCCATCCAAAGTTGTAGTGATCAACTTTTGCACAACTCTAAAAATCCGATAACGACGGCTTAACAATAGGTCTAGTTTTCATCCATATAATCCGTGTGTTTGCAGGGTTCTGGGTCCATGTAGTAGTAGTGTTTCAGAAAGCGACTCTAGAAACCTACCTTGTATGTCTCTACGCCTTCTCAATCTTTTTTTTCCCTATATAGCCACCTGTACCTAGCGTTTGACAGCAAGCACAACCATGTGTGACGCATGAAGCAGCTACACGCATGACTAGCTTTTCGCTTTGCCAATTAGTGGATGAAAAACATAATTATAGCATTGGTTAAGACTGATTTTCCTTTGTCTGTTCTCCTAGCTAGTTGGTCGACAAGTAATGCTGAAATTTTTATAATAATGTAGAGGTTGTGTGTACGTTTTCTATATATAGAGGTCGAAACTTATTCTATTTTCTGAAAAAAAAACTAGTCTCTCCCTAGTTGAGAAGGGAATTCAAACTACTCCCTCCATCCCAAAATAAGTGTCGCTATGGGATCCATGCCGATCAAATTTTCTTAACTTTGACTACATTTTGTAAAAAACATGAAAAATGTTTAAATCTCAAAATAAGTTTATTATGAAAATATATTCAATCATCTATCTAATGATACTAATTATGTATTATAAATATTAACAATCTTTTATAAAATATTTGGTCAAAGTTGAAAACAGTTGACTCTCGTGAAGCGAGAACGACACTTATTTTGGGACTGGAGGGAGTATTAAACTTCTGGACAAAATTGACGATGCAATGCTAATATTTGAACCATTTTGCACATTTTTGTTGAAATGTGTGCTTTTTCCAGATATGATTGTTTGTTTTGCAACTTTTAGGCTTTAAATATGTACTAGCGTATACAATTAACTTTGACGGGGTAATCCATTTCATGAGCAAAGAGCACAGTAGGCCTTTTTGTTAAAAAAAAAACTTTTACACGGCAGAGGCTCGGCAAACTTTTCATGCAGATCGTTTGTGAAACGTGCGGGGAATTAATCCCAAGCACACCGATCATCAGCACAGGCGTGTCCTTGATAGGAAGACAAGATCAGTAGGCCGCTACCTCGGAGGCTTGCAAACGCTTAACTTGCTATACCAGTCAATGTGACTACATTAGGAGCAATTAGTGACCTGTGAAATGGTTGGTAGCATTTCAACCTTCCTTTCCTCGACAGCGTTTGGATCGATCGAGCATACTCTCTTCACCTCCCAAACCCCATCTCCGACCATGACACCCCTCACCTAAAAACCATGCCGCGTCGCTGCTGGAGCCGACCGACGCCATCCACCGCGGTGGCACCGGAGAGTGTAAAAATCGATTGCTTGTAAGCCTTGGTGAGTTTAAACATCTCTAGATATATGGATTCAGAAAATGTTGTTTCCTTTTAGTTCATTAGACTGTGTGTATGTTTTGACGGGAACCACCTTTATTCAAGTTGAATATTATTACCTCAAACATATACTTCACCGGCCTGAAATTTCTAAGCACGCAGAGCGCCATCGAGGCCGTACCATTGGAGAGCAAGCAAGCAAATAACATTAACATCTGGATCGGGGGAGCATGGCTTTGGTGACGGAGGCGCTGGGCAGCGTCGTCCCGAAGCTGGCCCTGCTGCTCAAGGAGTACAAGCTACAGACGGGCGTGCGGAAGAAGATCGAGTCTCTCTCACGGGATCTCCAGAGCATGCACGCGGCCGTCCGTAGGGTGGCCGAGGTGCCGCCGGAGCAGCTGGACGATGAAGTCAGCCTATGGGCGCGTGACGTCAGGGAGCTCTCCTACGACATAGAGGACATCCTCGACACCTTCCTGGTCCGCGTCGATTCCCGCAAGGCCCGTGACGATCCTCACATGTTCAAGCGTGCCGCCAAGGCGATGGGCAAGCTGTTCAGCAAGAGCAAGGCTCGCCATCAGATCGATGGCGTGATCAGAATCATCAACGAGCAAGCAGACGCAGTGGCCGAGCGCCATCGCCGGTACAGGGCCGAGGACATTGTCGTGTCCAAGCCCACCGCACCGCGGACTGTCGACCCGCGCCTCGAGGCGATGTACACACAAGTGACACAGCTTGTTGGCATTGAAAAGCCGATCGATGACCTCATATCCAAGCTATCGCCTCTAGGGGACGACCAGATGAAGACGGCGTCAGTTGTCGGAGCTGGGGGATTGGGCAAGACCACTCTTGCCAAAGCAGTATACGACAAGCTTAGGGTCAATTTTGAGTGCACGGCTTTTGTTCCAGTTGGCCGGGATCCTGACTTGAAGAAAGTCTTCAGAGACATCCTTATAGGGCTTGACAAGAATATATACATGGATCCCAAATTCATTGGATTGGATGAAAGGCAACTCATTGATGAGCTCCGGGAATACCTCCATGACAAGAGGTACTATGCACCAGCCATTAAATTCTTTACACTATCAACAAGTACAGTTTTAAACTTTTAGTTATATATGTAATGCAAGTTCTACATGGATACGGGTATTTGTTCAGTGGCGACAGATACCACGAGCCCTCAACTGATAATATATTGTAAACTTTGACCTCTTCTCATCAGAAAAATACGAATGATTAGGGAAGCACATTTGATTTTCATTAGTACTTTTAAGATATTTAGATATGTTTTTACTAACACAGAAGCATATCTGATGTTCAGTAGTACATTCAAGATGCTCCAGACAGTTTTAGTAACTCTTTCACTATGATATTGCTAGGTACTTCATCGTCATTGACGACATATGGACGACTGATACTTGGAAAATAATCGCATATGCTCTGGTTCAGAATAACAACAATGGAAGTAGAGTGATTACAACTACCCGTCACTCTGATGTTGCTGATCAAGCTGGTGATGTTCACAAGCTTGAACCCCTTCCGCCTGATCAATCAGAAAAATTATTTTACACAAGGATATTCGATGCTATTGGATCATGTCCTAGTAATCAGCTGAAGGAGGCATCCGACAAAATTCTGAATAAATGTCATGGTGTACCATTAGCTATCATCACAATGGCCAGTTTGTTGGTGGCCAAAACGTCGGGAGAATGGATTGAGGTTTGCCAGACTATTATCTTTCACGACAAAAAGAACCGGCAAGTAAGTGACATCGAGTGGATTCTGTCCCTCAGCTACTATGATCTGCCCCCTCATCTGAAGACTTGCTTATTGTACCTAAGTGCATTTCCAGAAGATCACGTCATTGATAAGGATGCTTTGATATGGAGGTGGGTGGCTGAAGGTTTTGTTCATAAGGAACCAGGAACTAATAGGTTGTATGAGGTTGGAGAAGGATACTTCAATGAGCTCATAAATAGAAGCATGATCCAAGCGGTGGTGGAGTCAGAAGAGAATGCCGTCGTGTATGGATGTCGCATTCATGATATGGTGCTTGATCTCCTCCGTGCCAAGTCGCAGGAAGAGAACTTTGTTACTATCTTCTCAGGTGATAATGAAAACACATCATCACCTTGCAGAGTACGCAGAGTAGCTCACCATAACAGAACGGTTGAGCAGACTCAAGTAGACATGGGGCACGTGAGGACATTTATCGCTGTTGACTGCAGGAGTCATATGCTCTCATTTCTGAACTTTCAACTCTTACGTGTACTGGCTTTGGAGGGTTGCAGTAATAATAGAGATTGTCATGTGATTTGTTTGGAGCATATTGAGAATTTACTTCATCTGAGGTACCTGGGACTGAGTAGAACATCTGTTTGTGAGCTCCCAGAAGGATTAGGAGCTCTGAAGTTTCTGGAGACATTGGACTTGCGGTCGACTCGTATAAAAGAATTGCCATCTAGCACAGGTCTTCTAACACAGTTGACCTGCCTACATGCTTGGGACGCGAGGATGCCGAATGGGATAGGCAAGAATCTGACGTCCCTAGAGCAACTACAGATACGATGTGTTCAAGGTATGCGAGAGTTTGTGACGGACCTGGGCTACCTGCGTGAACTCAGGGTGCTCATTGCAGATGTAGTAATGACTGAAGGGGGGTTCATGCAATCAGACTTGGTGGAATCTCTAAGCAAGCTGCACAAGATTCAGCATCTCGAACTGTTTTGTGCCATCGAAACACTGGATGAAGCCATCTGGAACGCAGCGGTGCTCCCGCAGCCTCTCCGACATTTGTCTGTAAATGGTACCAAATTCAGTGTGTTGCCATCATGCATTAATCCCTCGGATCTTCCCAACCTCACCCGCTTGGACCTGATGTGCTTCGTATGGATGAGCAGAGTCTGAGGATCCTGGGTGGGTTGCCAGAGCTCCGTCACATCATTTTGTGGACGGCGTCCACGGTAACAACAACTGTGTATGCCGGTGAGAGTGGCTGCTTCCAGAAGCTGGTATCCTTGGCGTTGGGTGAATCAACAGTCCTGTTTGTGCTCAACGAGGACTGGAGTGTTACTTTCACGATATGGAATGGTTTGGACGACGTGGCCTTTGGTTCTAAAAAGGAGGGTGAGGCCTCAAAAAATGTAAAGAAAAGCAGGAGGCCCAATGCATAGTACGAGCACCGGCCGTCATGCCGAACCTGCAACTGCTCGAGTGTTGGGTCCAAATGCGGGGATTGATTCGTAACAAGGGTAGCTATGACCGCCTCGGCCTGGAATACCTACCTTCACTTCAGAAGGTCAAAGTACGTCTCTGGCGTGAAGGTGCATTTGCTGACGACGTGGATAAAGAGAAGGCTGCACTGGGGCACGCAATTGAAGCCCATCCAAACCGGCCCACGCTACGAATATATAGATGTGGTGAAGCTCAAAAGAGGTGTGTGTTCCTGCTGCTCACATGGATTCGTGGCGATTTCCATTTAATCTTGAATGGAACACCTGATTTTTGTTCTAACCGTAAATTTCCACTTGCAGAAGAAGATGAGGAGGATGCAGGCTCATCCACGGATCATTTTTTTTCCCAAAACAGGGATCCTCCCTGGAATTTCATTACTCGTGTAAGGAAATTACTAAGTCTGTAGTTTGGGTTCTTGCAGAAAAAGAAATTCATTACAACTGAAACCTGGAGGGCCGGCAAGATTTGTTTTGCTACTTCTTAACTTCCTGGCATCTTTGTCATTAACCTTCGCCAGGTCAGTACTCTCTGTTGCTTGATTTCCACCAACTCCAAAACCGGTTACCCAAGCTCATTCGACTGTCAAAACTATTTGTTTTACCTCACTGCCTGGTTTTTAGAGAGATTTTGGCTCACGTGGTTGATGGACCCACATGTCAAGGTGCCACGTCAGCGTGTGTGGCCCCACCATCCACACTCTCTCTGCACCGTGCCCACATGCCTCCGTCATGCTTCCAGCTGCATGCTCGCGAGCGCCACCAAGCTTGCTTGTCTCCCTCCGCGAGACCGCAGCGCAACACCGGGTTCCCGACGGAGCTAGTTGTCGGAGCGCCGCCAGCCCCCGACCGCGAGATCGAGCACCAAAATGCTGCCTCCCCACGGTAGTCGTAGCCGCCGCCTCCTCAAGGTCGTCACATCTCGCATCATGGCCGCCTTCTCACGGCTGTCCCATCACGCCTCCTCCCGCCGGCCGATGTCGCCGCCTCCTCACGGCCGTCGTAGCTCTCCATGCCATCGCCACGTCCTGCGCACACATCGAGGCGAGGCTCCGCGGAGGTAGGGAGGGAGGAATCCAAGGGGGAGGGGATCCGGTCGGCGATGGCATTGTCGTGGAGGCTCGATCGGCGTAGGCTCGTGAGATCGTCGATGTCGTGCTCGGATGGCGGCGCGTGCGGCTAGGGACCGGAGGAGGCGAGGGTGGCAGATGGCGGAGCGTGCGACTAGGACCCGAGGCCAGCGAGAGAGAGGAGGAGGAGTGGTTGGTGGGACCCACCATGCCGACGTGGCACTCGACATGTGGGCTCCACCAGCTACGTCGACCAAAAACCGGAAGGGAGGTAAAACAAACTGTTTTGACTGGTAGATGGGTTGGATAAATGATTTTAAAGTTGAGGGAAGAAATTCGGACTCGATAATAATTGAAGAGAGAAAATAGGATTTCTTCCGGTCTAAGGGCTCTGTTCGTGCGCACTGGTCGAGCAACGAACGGCTGGGCTGATCAGCCCAACTGTTCGGCTGCCCGGCTCCAGCCCACCCGACCGAACGGCTGGACTAAACTCGGTTCCAGCAGCATCGGCGTCCTTCGTTCCCGGAATCGTCGTCCCGACTCCGAAGCGCTAGGTTTAGGGCTCCTGCGCCGGCGATCATCGGTCTCCCGTCGCTGCAGCTGCTCTCGCCCGGCCGCCGCGGCGGCTCGGTCTTGAGCCGTCGGATCTGCGCCCTGCCCGTCGCTTCCTCCCTGTGCGCAGCCGCGACCTCCGCCGGCTGCCGTCGCCCTCCCGTCGCCGCAGCAGCTCGTGTCTTGTCGCCGCGGAGCATCGGTTGGACCCGTCGGCGCTGCGCCTCGTCCATCGCGGCGTCCTCCCCGTCCGCGGCTGCCTCCTGCGCCCACCCCGTCTCCGGCGAACTCGACGAGATTCCGGGCCGGAACCGGTCTCCCCTTCGATCGCCTCCAGCTCCCTCCGGCCTTCATCCCCGAGCATATTTCGCCATCAGAAATTTGTTAGCTCTTCCCTGCTCATTGTAAGTTACTGAGTCTGTTGTTTAAAGAATTGTTTCCTACTTTCATTTTGTAGGTTACGAGATAGAGACCTAGTTTATCTCTTGTTCATTACTTGCTCGTTATTACTTCGTTGGACATACAAAGGAAAATGAATGATGATTGTATAATGTAGTTCATTTTCTTAATTTGGAGAGCTTCAATTTGTCAAGCCGTGACCACAATATGAAGGGCCATCCCGGTAAAATCCGGGGCCTGTACAAAAATCTCAACAGGGCCCTGAAAAAATTCCTAAATTTTGTTTTTCTATCACCATTCTTAACATAATTATAGCAAACATATATTCATCAATTGTTCATATGTCAAAAAAGAACTAAACCTTTCAATATAGCTTTTTTCTTGAGATTAAGATACACCATGTAATAATTAGATTTTGTTGCTTACCCTTTCCATAACCTGGAGCTGGAGCTCTATTTTCTAACTCAATTAGCCGAGGACAAATATCTTTGTAACTTGAACACTAGGTCACATATACGATGGTGTTGTGCTGCTGTCCCATTCATCAAGTACGGGGGTGAGCCGAGAGCAAGGGCGCTAGGGCCTATTTTAGAAAGATGCTGCAGGCATAGAGCGATAGAAATGAGATCTGTGTTAACCCAAAATCAGTAGGGTATTGTCATATGTGCATCTCCGAATCAGGAAACATATCATCGTGGTACATGAAATGTGATATGTGTTCACGTTTAATAGTATTATGGTTTCTTTAGGTTCCTACACTGGCAGTGTCCTCTACTTCATCGTGGTCACCACCGAAGCCGGGCAATCGAACATCCGCCGGCAGTTCTATCCAACGGTAAATTCCTATTACTGCACGTTACCCGGATTATGTTGTTGCTGTTGCTACTTTACTAAAAATTTCAGATACTCATAAATATGAATGCCAAACCAAAGTACGAGATGTCTCGTGATCGTGCTACCCGGGATGAGCATATCACATCCACTTTCCTTAAACATGTGCTTCAACAGAAAGAACTTTGTCATCGGGCCGACAAATGCCCTTCCTCCATTGGCTGGACTAATATCCATCAAGCCTTTAACGCGGAAACACACTTGAACTATCGCAAGAAACAGCTGCAGAACAAGTTCAACGATCTCAAAAGGGCGTACTTCAAGCGGCGCGACGGCCGCACCCACACGGGTCTAGGCCGTGACCCTGAAACGGGAGAGGTGGCAGTGGACCCTGTTTGGTATGCCGCTGTTCATGGGGTACTAACTTTTTCCATTTTCCTTCAATCAACTTCAGTACCTATGTTACCATTATCTTATTACTAACTTGTCTAGCCTTGCCGCACGTGCAGGAAAGTAACCAAACTGCCGGTGAGAAGTACAAACGTCCGCCATGTTGTGACCAGCTTTTCTCTATTTTCGGGCACACCCCCGTGATAGGGGTCGGTTGGTATCTGCCGGTGGACATGGTACTGATCAAACCTCCGAGTGGTGGCAGCCCGGAAACTCCTCATGAATTGGCTGACGAGCCTGTTCCATCTCGTAGTCTTGGCGAGTCCTCCAAAAGATCAAGCAGGGATCTTTCCGTTTGTAGCCCAGCTTAAAAAGAAGAGTACCAAAACTCCTTCACTTGAGGACTGCCTTGACGACCTAAGTGGCATCATTAAGGATTCAAGAGACAAAAAGTCGAGTCGTACCACCGAAGCGAGAGGAGATGTTAAAAGTCAATCAAATTTTGAAACAAGATGGGTATAGTGAGAGTGATTTATTTTTCGCCCAAGCTTTGAACCTTTGCACGCACGGACTCCATCGTAGAGCTTTCTTGGATTTGGAAACCAAAGAAGGCCGGCTCAACTATGTGAAGGTGTCCTGGGATGTTATGACTCAAATGTCCAAGTGATAGGGACATATGCTACTTTTCCTTCATGTGCATGTTGTGTAAAAAAGTCCAGTTTCCGTACTTTGGTTGGTGTGAAACGTGTACGTTGCTAAAGTTAACTTAGTGTTGAATATGAACTTTTTTCATGTCTTATCCGAATGATACTTTTATGGGTACTACATCAATGTTTATTTTGTTGTCCACTGTTATTAATTAATGCTCCTGTTTAAGTGCTATTATTTAATGGTTATTCAAATCTTATTCGGTTGCCTCCTTATTGCGAGATAGGCCATCCGTGTTATTCCGATTAGAGCCTTTTGTGTGTGAAGTCTGTGGTAAGTTAAAGGCCTACCATTGCTGTCCATTCATTTTGAATCCTTGCAATGTTGGTTATTTTACTGTGTACCTAATTTCAATTTGCGAGATGGGTAGAAATGAAGAATCGTCGAGTAGCGGAAGTGGCAGCGACACTTCCGATGACGGACCGGACTTGAAGAACTTGGCTACAGCATTCATCGTACTGAAAAGGATAAAAACACTTCTAGAGGCGCAATCACCCGCGGTAAACCCTTCTTGTCCCATACCCAAACTAACGGGGCTCAATGGGTCCAACGGAGTCTCGACAACCCGAAAAAATGCAAAGATAACTTCCGTATGTCCCGTTCTGCTTTGTTGATGTTGCATGACGAATTACTTCCCTATGGATTGAAATGTACAACACAATGTGATTCCCTGGAGGCATTAGCTTTATATATTTGGACCTGTGCTCACGGATCTGCTGTTAGAGAATGCAAAGATAGATTTGAACGTTCTTTAGATACAATAAGTAGGAAAACATCTAAGGTGGCTGAGATTATGTTTAGGTAGGCACAGATTGTACTAGTTCCAGCGAGATAGGCACTATACACAAGTGAGCAAGTGAACTTGCTGCATATGTACCATGGTTTGATGGATGCATAGGTGCTATAGATGGTACTCACATACCGGTTGAGGTGAATCAAGAAGCCAAAATTGATTTCATTGATAGGGACTGGAGAAGTTTCCATTAATGTTTGTGCCATAGTGGATATGCACGGCCGCTTCACCTATGTCGGAGCCGGGAAGGCGGGTGCATGTCACGACATGGCGGTTCTACAAGACTGTCAAGCAGATCAAAAGTTCCCACATCCCCCTCCGGGTATGTGAATGTTTATCTTGCATCTAATTCAGCAGTTGTGTACCAATGTTGTAACATTAGTTGTGTTTCTAAGATTATTATGGTTAAATTGTTGTAGGACGGTACTACCTAGCGGACTCGGATACATGGAGCAGCAAGGATACATGACTCCTTTCCGGGATACAAGGTACTACAAGTCACATTTTAGGGGCGTAAATGTTCGCACATTAGATCGTCGGGAGAAATTTAATTACATTCACTCGAAGCTGCGCAATGTCATTGAACGGAGGTTTGGCCACCTCAAAGAGCGGTGGCATATCCTGGAAGGGGTTCCATTCTTTAGGAGGGAAAAGCAAGCATGGATTATCATATCTTGTTTTGCTATGGATAATTATTTGTGGCTTCGTAAGTACGGAGGTGGTTCTACATACGATCCCTCGAGTGGGTGATGATGAATGCTTCAACTAATACAGCGGTACTGAGGGAGTTAGTATCAGCTGCCGTGTGGCCTGCAGCATGATGGAGAAAAATTGGTTGTAAATTGCAGAATCTTTACTATTTGTAATATAACAATGTAACTTATAGTTTATTGTTGTCCACAAGTGTTGTATAATTTTACAAATTTTTGGTACTAGTGATTTTATGAATTGGCTAATATGTATTGAAGTGGTGTGTTGTATTTGTTTACCACTACACCACAAATGACATCAAGCTTTAAACTGAAGTTGCTTTTTTCTAAATACAAAAATTTAGCCAGCCAGCGCTGGACTGGCTGGACCAGCAGGCTGCTGCTGGACTGGCTGGCTGGTGCTGGATCTTCCAGCCCAGCCGAACAGGCCCTAAAGCTGGTACTAGGCTGTGGGTTGGAATAGCTTTATGGCTGTTACTGGGCCACCTCCTTTAGGGTTGGAATATTCTTCGGGTTGTACCTTGGGCCATGTCGCAGGCTTTGTGGTCATCCTAATTCCTAAGGCATGGCCCGCACCGTGCTGTGGGCTAGAATGAGCCCGTTAACTACCAGGCCATGCCTTAAATGGGCCTTCCCTTCCGGGCTATGCTGCGTGGCAGCCCGAATGCTCATGTATATTTATCATCAATTTGTAAAAAAAAGGTATATTTGCAATCAGCAGCAGTCGTTGGTCTTTTCTGCATGCATCCACACGCGGTGATAGAAAGATGTTGCCAGTATGCTAGGAATGGGTCTGCAAAACGCTTGACTTGCTATACCAGCCAATATGCCTGCAGTAGGCGGAATTAGGGGTTGTTTGCTTGGCATCCTTTGCCTCTCAAAATCGAATGCCTCGGATCGATGCTTGGCACAGGCAACTTTCGGAGGAAGCAAAACAAACAGGCCCTTCAGTGGCCGGCCGGTAAAATTGCTAATAAGCAAAGCGCCAATAGTATCTCACGAGAGGAACTTATGTAGTTGAGTGGACATTTATATTGCAGGTGCCAACAAAGAGACATAACTAATCTTTCAGACATAAATAGTATCATATGGTATTGCTAGCTAGCCCACGCATACGTATAGTTGATAGCTAGTATAAATTTAGAGAGGTTTTCAGGTCTAAAATAATGGCCATTATTTTTTCTCAATTAATGGCCATTAGTTCAAAGGTAGTTTAGTAATTGTACTAATAAATTAATATTTTTTATCATACAAACTTGTCTTAAATACACTAAAACTTGACTACAATAATAATGATAATGATTAATCAAATTTAAATAAATATTTTATAACAAATTCATGTAAAAATTGACTAACTTATTAGTTATGATGAATTTTTATATTATAATCATATTATTTTGACAATATTACCCTTACTAATGGCCATTAGTTATTAACTTCTAAAATTTAATCTACATCGTTAGATCCAACTAATGGCCATTAGTTGAGAGAAAATAATGGCCATTATTTTGGACCTGAAAACAACCCTAAATTTAATGAGCTGTAGGTGTTGCTTATCACCTAATATGATGTGATCCTCATTTTGAGTTTAACTCCTTTAAAACTACGGGAGAGCGGTTTGTGTTGCTCACCTCATGTTACTCGACTTATTCTCATTTTGAGGAGAGATATTACTTGAGTGAGCTGGTTATCAGAAGCACTGTCCAGCTGCAAGACATTGATTATGGCGCAGACGATGAGGGTCACCATGCTGGATGAGACTAGCCGCACTGGGCACCTGTATCCCAGTCTGCAGATCGAATATAGAGTTTTTTCCTCGCACCGGTTACCGCTACAAACATCTGTATAATAGCGATGGATGTACCGGCCGCTATTCCCAGCGGTGGCCGCGGCCGATCAGCAAAGTGAGGGAGAGGGAAAGGTGAGAGAGAGAAAGGTGGGCCTCACTGTTTCAACGAACTAAAAAATATTATAAATCACAAACCAAAAACCCAAATCAAATTCCGATTACACCATTAAATTTGTTTTAAAAAATCCTTCAAAACAAGATCTCACATGGATATATTTAGATAAAATTACAAGTGGACCTCTACTAATGGTAGTTGGAGATAGTTGAATAAAATATAGATTAGTTGGTATAGAGGTTGAGATATAGAGTTTGACGAATGCGAAAGAAGTTCTGGTATAGAGATGAGAATCTTGATGATTGATGCATGAATATTCTATTTTAGAGGTGGACATAGAGGCCACCCAGTGCAGATAGTGTGAGGAGCAGTGTGCCTGTCCGAGGAGGCAGGGAATCAGAGGACACTGTTTTCTGTGGCTGTCACGAGAGCTGATGAGGCCCCTCTCTGCCTTCAATCCTGCAGCGATGGCTCCGGAGGGTCACCGTCGTCTTCTGAAGCATCTTGGACGGAAGGCTACCTCGCTTGAGGAACGTGGGAGGACTCACGCGTTGCTGCCTGCTGGTGCTCCTGAAGAAATTGTGGACATGGTGGCGGCACCGTGGTGGACGAGCGCTGCTGTTCGCGGATCGCGGGTGGTTGCACCACCGTGTATCAGGGAAAGCGAACGGACACGTACGTACTAACGGGAGCCGGAGAACCCAGTCACTTTTGGGACACGTTTTTGGCACGAGACGAACGACGACTGATGAAGCTTTCTTGGCAATTGCGAGGTAACGTGCCCTCTGTAGTCATCCAATCAATTTATGCATTTCCTGGTACTGGGCCACAGTGGCTTGTACGTGCCCTCTGTTAGTCATCCAAGTGGCACACCCTGCAAGGCCACGCATGCCTGTCGCCAAGGACACACTTCTCGCTTGTAGTCGTTCATGATGGACGTCTGCGATCTGCTGGCAAGTGGCTTCTGTGACAAGGACGAGACGGTAACACGCGGTGAATTGCTCGAGGGACACAAAGCGGTGGTATGGGTCCTACGTGTGCATCAATGAGACCAAAAGAAGACGCCAGTAGGACTTGACCAGTATGGACGCAGAGGAGGAGGAGAGAAAGAAACTAGTTACCCGGCCGAGAGCAGAGCACTGATTGCTTCCTTCCTCGCTCTGCAGCGCCTTGCGCCTAGTCCCAGCAGTGAGGCAGTGACGCTTCCTTCACCAGTTCACCGCATCTCCGGCCATGGTGCTCCCCACCTGAATCCGTGCACCGCCGGCCACTACCGCCGCGGGCGCCGGGCTCTCAGCTTCTGCCGCTGGAGCTCAACAAACATTGGGGATCGCCTTAAAGCTTTGGTGAGTTCAAACATCTTTCCGTTCAGAATTCAGCGCTATTGATTAGTCTGTGCTTTGACTTTGAGTCGGTAGGAAATCGTTTATTCATTCAAAGACCGACCGGATCTGAATTTGACCTGTTCCTCCTTTTCTTTTCCTCCCTTGTAGTCTCATTTGCTGGGCTGAAGAAGAGGAAGGTTGAAGCAAATAGCTAGAGGTTTTTCATCTTGGAAGTATGGCTGCCGTGACGGGGGTGCTGGGCAGCGTCATCCCCAAGCTCGTCCTGCTGCTCAAGGATGAGTACAAGCTACAGACGGGCGTGAGGAAGAAGATCCTGACTCTCTCACAGGATCTCCAGAGCATGTGATGAAACTGCTAGCCCGTGCGGTTTGACCGTCTAGTAACGTGAATAACAATTCAGCAACGATACGAAGCCAGCAAGAGCTCCGGCAACCGGCCGGCGTGGTGCTGAGCACCACAGGGGTGGATGTCGAGCTGGCTCGGCTCGGCTTGTATTGGCTCGTTAAAAAACTGGCTCGGTTTGGCTCGACTCGTTACACAGACGAGCTAAAAACCTAGCTTCGGCTCGACTCGATAATTAGCTCGAGCTAGCTCGTCAGACTCATGAGTCGGAATATAGAACAATGACGATATTATATACTTTAAATCTGAAATATTTTATTGTAAAATAGGCAAGATATATGATTTATACTTCATGAAAAAGCTAATAACGTAGATTAATTTAAAATGTGTTTCAAAATATTCAAAAATTAACTCAATATATGACATTATATTGATATTGAACATTACTTATTCTCAGTCTTTCAGAGCTCCTCGAGCTCGCGAGCAGCTTCGTGAGCTAGCTCGACTCGGCTCGCTAATCTGGCGAGCTAAAATATAAGCTCGGCTCGGCTCGTTAAGAAACCGAGTCGAGCCGAGCCGAGCCGAGTTACTCACGAGTCGAGCCGAGCCACGAGCTTCTAGCTTTTTGTCCAGCCCTAATCTCTGCCTCTCGTTCATTGATGGACGTCTACTAGCAGTAACAAGTGGGGTACCGTGATGATACAGAGTGGTGGCATGCATGTGGTGGCCTCTGTGCCCTATGGTATGGTCCTATGTTCGATGATGAGAGGAAGATGACGCCAGTAGACATCACAAGGGTAATTTGCGAAATGGGTCAGATTTTGAAAAATATAGTTTATGGTGAATCATTTGTAAAATATTAGTTCTAAAGGGGCCAAAACATAAAAAAGAAGTTCTGTGCTGTGGTTCACCGTCCGTACCGTATGATCAGCACCACACCGGGGCTCTGAAGATCCCATGAGAGAGAGTTGATCTTCTTCCTCACGCCCATCTATAGCTTGTACTCATCCTTGAGCAATAGGCGAGCTTGGGGATCAGATGACGCTGCCCAGCACCCCCGTCACGAGATTAAAACTCCCCAGATTAAAACTTTAGATGTCTTCTTGACTACAGCCGGTGCCCCCTGCTGTCGCATCTACATGCTCATGTCATTCGACTCTTGCTTGCAACAAGTAACAACGAGTCTGCCGGCTGAAATAGAAGAAATGGAAAATGTTAAGTTCACAACTGACGCTGACTAAATTGTTCTAGAGATGACGGTTCACATCAAATGTTCCTATCTCAACTCAAAAAAATTCCAATCCAAAATTTTCTGGGATCCATCCCAAAAAATATAGTTTCTGATGAGCCATTTGTAAAATATTAGTAGTAACAAGGGCCAACATAGAAAAAAAGTTACAGCAAGAGGACGCGTCTCTCTACCTCTCGCATGTAGTCGTTCATGATGGACGTCTACGATCTGCTGCCAGTGGGTACTGTTACAAGGACGAGACGGTAACACGCAGTGAAATTGCTCGAGGGACACAAAGCGGTGGTATGGGTCCTACGTGTGCATCGATGAGACCAAAAGACGACGCCAGTAGGACTTGACCAGTATGGACGCATAGGGGGAGCTAGAGAGTGAAACTAGTTACCCGGCCGAGAGCCGAGCACTGATTGCTTCCTTCCTTGCTCTGCAGCGCCTTGCCTAGTCCGAGCAGTGAGGCAGTGACGCTTCTTTGACCAGCTCACCGCATCTCCGGCCATGGTGCTCCCCACCTGAATCCGTGCACCGCCGGCCACTACCGCCGCGGGCGCCGGGCTCTCATCTTCTGCCGCTGGAGCTCAAGACACATTGGGGATCGCCTTAAAGCTTTGGTGAGTTCAAACATCTTTTCCGTTCATTACTAGAATATAAGTGTACGTACGTCAGCGCTTTTGAGTATTCGAAGCTTTGAGTTGCATAGGAAATCATTTTATTCAAAGGTCGGCTGGATCCGAATTTGATCTGTTGCTCCTCTTCTTTTCGTCGTCCCTTGTAGTCTGATTTGTTGGGTTGAAGACGAGGAACGTTGAAGCAGGTCCAAGCAAATTAGCTAGAGATTGAAGTATGGCTGCCGTGACGGGGGTGCTGGGCAGCGTCATCCCCAAGCTTGCCCTGCTGCTCAAGGAGGAATACGACCTGCAGAAGGGCTTGAAGAAGAAGATCAGGCGTCTCTCACGGGACCTGGAGTTCATGCACGCCGCCCTCCGCAAGGTGGCAGAGGTGCCGTCGGAGCAGCTCGACGAGCAGGTCAAGCTCTGGGCGTGCGACGTCCGGGAGCTCTCCTATGATGTGGAGGACATCCTCGACACCTTCCTGGTGCGCGTCGATGGCCGCAACGACCGTGACCCCAACAGGTTCAAGCGTGCAGCCAAAAAGATCGGTAAACTGTTCAGCAGGACCAAAGCTTGCCATCAGATTGCTGGCATGATCAAAAGGATCAATGAGCAGGCCGAGGAGATTGCTACCAGACGTGGCAAGTACACAGTCGACGAGATTGTGTCCAAGCCCGCTGCACCGCGGACTGTCGACCCTCGTATCCAGGTTATGTGGAAAAAAGTGACAGAGCTGGTCGGCACTGAAAAGCCAATCGATGAGCTGATATCCAAGCTATGCCCTCTAGGGGATGATGAGATGAAGATGGTGTCTGTTGTGGGAGCTGGAGGTTTGGGCAAGACCACTATTGCCAAAGCAGTATATGACAAGCTTAAGGTGGATTTTGAGTGTACCGCTTTTGTACCGGTAGGGCGGGATCCTGACTTGAAGAAAGTCTTCAGAGACATTCTTATAGACCTTGGCAACATGGTTCCCAATATCTCAATATTGGATGAAAGACAACTCATTATGAAGCTCCGAGAATACCTCGAAGATAAAAGGTATGTATCAGCCATTAAATGGCCGGTACAATTTCAATAAGCTTGTGTTTGCTCTATCTGCAGCAGAAATATCTACACTGAGGGGTGCAATTTTGATTAAGTCGTTTCTATAGCTACTCCACACACAACTTCATGTTATACGATGTGTATCATCAATGTCAAACATAGATATTGGATCTTGTATTATTATTGTCAAAACAATCGCATGTCTCATTATTTATTGCGCTAAAAATAAATTGTTTTAGTTCTGGATCGCATCATAAATTGGATTGTGATGTAGCATAGTAATAATATAGTATACTATAGTACGTTTGCACACCTACTATTTCACAATAATACTTGTGTCATATGCATTACCGTTGCATATCTAAAAAATGACTAAAATTTCATCTGCTCGCATCTGACCGAAGAATTACATCACTTTCAGTATCAATTGAAAAAACATGTCACTACTTCTTTGAAGTGGTGGCACATGGTATGAGCCATTAACAAATAATTATAAACATGTTGCTACAGATTGTCGTCGGATCAGAAAACTTGAAAAGAATTAAGTATACATGACTTTTACTAATTCTCAGATCTTATTTTCAGTAGTATTTTTAATGTACCCCAGATAATTTTAGTAACTCTTTCACCATGATCTTGGTAGGTACTTCATCGTCATTGACGACATATGGAATGTTGATACCTGTCAGAGTATTATGTATGCTCTGGTTCAGAATAACAATGGAAGTAGAGTGATTACAACTACTCGTCACTGCGAAGTTGCTAATCAAGCAGGTCAGGTTTACAGGCTTCAACCACTTCCACGTGATCAATCAGAAAAGTTATTTTACACAAGGGTATTCGGTGCTAAAAAAACATGCCCGAATGACCTGAAGGAGCTAGCTGACAAAATTCTAAAAAAATGCCAAGATGTACCACTAGCTGTCATCACGATGGCTAGTTTGCTGGTGGATAAAACACATGGAGAATGGATTGAGGTTTGCGACTCTAAAATCTTTGGTGGCAAAAAGAATAACCAAGAAGTAAGCAATACTGAGTGGATTCTATCTCTCAGCTACTATGACCTCCCTCCTCATTTGAAGTCTTGCTTGTTGTACCTAAGTGCATATCCGGAAGATTGCCTTATTGAGAAGGATCCTTTGATATGGATGTGGGTGGCTGAAGGTTTTATTGTTGATAAGGAACCAGGAACTGGGTTGTTTGAGGTTGGAGAGGGATATTTCAATGAGCTCATAAATAGAAGCATGATCCAAGCAGAGGCATCAGTATATTATTATGGCATCATTGGCATCATAGATGGTTGTCGCATACACGATATGGTGCTTGATCTCATCCGTGTCAAGTCTCGGGAAGATAACTTTTTCACCATCTTACCAACTAATGCTGAGGGCACATCGTCAACATGCAGAGTACGCAGATTATCCTGCCAAACAGAGGAATGGGTGGAGCCAACCCGTCTGGATATTACTCAAACGAGGACATTTATTCGCTTTACAACTCGTCTTGGTCCTATAAATATTCAGAACTTTAAACTCTTACGTGTGTTGTATTTGAAGAATTGCAGACAAGAACAAGTTCATGTTGACAATTTACTTCATTTGAGGCACCTTAAAGTAGAAGGTTCTATTTTTTTTGAGATCCAAAGCATAGGAGGTCTGAAGTTTCTGCAAATACTGGATTTGGAGGGTACGGACATAGCAGAGTTGCCATCGAGCCTTGGTCTGCTGACACAGTTGATATGCCTACGTGCTCGGGACGTGACAGTGGCAAATGGGATAATCGAGAAGCTGACGTCTCTACAGGAACTGCGGATACGAAAAGTTGAGAATGACAGGACAGGACAATTTGTGATGGACCTGGGCAACCTTCTTGAACTCAGGGTGCTCCGTGCTCATGTAGATATGACTGATTCGATTGTGGAATCAAATTCGGTGGAAACTCTAGGCAAGCTCCACAAGCTCCAGCATCTGGATATAAGAAACAACTCCCGCCAGTGGAAGACTCAAGTCCAAGCCATCTGGGACGCAGCGGTGCTCCCGCGGCCTCTCCAACATTTTATTGCAGATGCTCTCCGCTTCCCTGTGCTGCCATCATGCATTAATCCCTTGAATCTTCCCAGCCTCACCCGCTTGAATCTGTCTGTGGATCATATGAACGAGCAGAATCTGAGAATCCTAGGCGGGTTGCCAGAGCTCCGTCACCTCCTGCTAGAAGTGAAGTCAACGGTAACAGTAAATGTTGATGTTGATGACGATGGCTTTTTCCAGAAGCTGGTGTCCTTTCACCTGCCTTGGTGCACTGTCCACTTGGCGCTCAACGAGGACACCACTATTTCATTTACGATCTGGAATTGTAGGGATAACGTGGTCTTTGGTTCTGGTGAAAAGGGGGAGGAGTGCATAGTACGTGCACCAGGTGTCATGCGGAACCTCCAAGTACTCAAGTTCTGGCTCGTACTGGAGGCCTTGGTTCGTAACAAGGGTAGCTGTGACCGTCTCGGCCTAGAGTACCTACCCTCTCTTCAGGAAGTGAAAGTAGGTTTCTACAGAGGTCCCGATGACTTGCTGGATGACGAGCGGAGAGAGAAGGCTGCACTGAGGCACGCAATTGAAGCACATCCCAACCGTCCGACGCTCAATTTATGGTGACTCTTTTACAAGGAGGTGAGTTCATGCACACGTGGATTTGTAGGGATTTCTTTTGTACATTCTTTGAAATTATTTTTTAATAAAAAATTTCACTTGCAATCGACTGGCTGATGATACAAAGAAGAATGGGAGGTGGGCTCATCGACCGATGATGAGGATGTCCCTGAAAAGGAGGAACTAGCTACCTAACCCGTCGAGTTTATCCCTGCATGCATGTACGTAATCTCTTTCCATGCCCTTCGTCACTACTCGTATTTCTTTCCAGTTTCTCTGTCAGCACGTTGCATGTTATTAGGCAAAAAAGAATTCAGACTTCCTAACGACGAACAGCACGTTTCAACGCCGTCGCCACATTGGGCTCAGTTTATTGGTGCGAAGGGCGGTGACACGGAGAAGGGAGGGCAGGAGCACGGCGATCCGGTCCGCTGCCGATGCGACAAAACGGGGTCAATGGGCGGAGTTCCCGGCCTTCCGGGGTCGTCTCCTCCATATACCAGTGCCGCACGCGCGCTGCGTGCGTGCGCGTTGGCGTTAGTTTTCTGGGTCCGACCCTTTGCCGGCCGGCGGCCGTCGGTGTCCGGGCTCGGCGGCAACAAGGAATCACATGCGCGGGCTGTACAGTGTGCGTCGCGGTAGGGCCGGTGAACTTGGGATCGAGGCCGACAGACGTGACCGCCTGATTTCACGTCGCGATGGGCAAGAGATAGGAGCATCACGCGACCAACGTGGACTCCAGCACTCGCGCCTGCTTGTTGGTCTCAATCCGCATCATCACCTAGGGAACGCCAACAGTTTGCCTAACATGCAACGTGCTGACACAACAAGTCAAGTGAATAAGTGATCAAGTTTACTCTAAATCAAGCTGTTTCCAATCCAATATCATGCACCTGATTGACCGTTCTTCAGTCGTGTTTTTATCTAGACTGTTTTTTTCTTCTGGAAGCATTTAGATCCAGAGGTAGTTTAGTTCCCTTCCCAAATTCGATTTCTAGCATACATTTCATCTGTTGCAAATATTCAGCCACCTAGGATCTGTATACATGTAGAATTAATGCGTTTTAGGAAAAAGGCCATTTGCAACGATATCAAATCTGCAGTGGGTAAGCATAAGTTGGCCTGACTGGTTTTTGCCCACATCATTGATGTCTAGCGCGGAGTGATAAAAAGAGATGACCAGTTACAATTCCTTTACCTTGCAGATTCAGAGATTGCGTCCTCCTCGATCAGAGTTTCTGAAGCTGCAAAGCTGTTGGTTTCTACTACCGTCTTCAGAGTACTATTGCCTCTCAACGCCATCGGTCATTGCCTTCTATCAATCTCTCAAACCAAGCTATCTGCACGCACTTTACTATTAACTTATTTTGCTTGATCAAAACTCTCGTTCCATTCGCTGGGGCTTTCGAACTGTAATAATGTTTTCCGTTTGTCGTGCCAAACTGCTGGCTTGTTAGCAGACTATTGGTTTGACTTGTAGCACGTCGTGCACGTGCAAGTTAATTTGGGATATTTATGAATTTTTGGTATGTTTAAATTAATGGACTTGCTTATTGTGTGCTCCTTTATTAACTCATGTTATTCTTATTTCGTGAAAAGCTTGCTTGTTGAGCAGCTTCTTCTCATACTGTGCGCTCAACGGAGGAGGAAGCGAAGCAGAGCATTACTCTGCATCGCTTGGCCACCTTGACCTGCGCTAGTACATCCAGTCTCTCCATGCGGAGCCAGGTGATTAGAAAAGGGACGGCCGCGGAGCTCGCAAAGTTGGTGCCAATGAACACTGGTGTAGGAGGAAGAGGCAGTAACGAGGCAGAGGATTGCTCTGCATCTCTTGCCACGATGCCGGCTTCGCTCACTTGATAGTCACATGCATCATGCGCTAGAAATCTCACAAGCATCACGCGCTAGAAATCTCACCGAGGTGACAGTGGCTAGAACTGATGTTGCTTGCTTCTTCCAGAAGTTAGTCATCCTCTCCTACGCCCTGGTCCGCATCCAGCGTAGCCACACAGGCCATTGCTCCGACGCGCTGCCACTGCACATGCCTCTCCACCAGCCTCTCCACCAACGCACTACGGCGCCCGGCCTTCGGCCCCGCTGTCAGGACCCTGCGCCGCCACGACAGCCCCACACCGCCTGGCCCCGTCGCCGTGCCTCCAGCCAGCAGCTCGACTGCGCTCGGGGGTCGCTCGTGCCGCCATGAGACCCGCCGCCCTCCGCACGCAGTCGTGCCATCGTGGGACGCCGTGCCTCCAGCCACTCGATCGCGCTGCCAGGAGCCGCCACGCCTCCAACTGCCGCTCTGCCATGGGCCTTCAAGCTTGACCGCCGTGTTGTCGGGGGCCACCACGCCGCAGCCACGACGCTCCCTACCCTCGGTTGGGCTCGCCGGAGCTCCGACGAACCTTAACCGGAGCTACGACGAACCCTAACCCTAACCCTAGCAGTTACATAAATAAAAAAACAAAATTGTTTTTTTAACTAAAAAACTAAAATTTTGGGTCAACATATGAAAATACTGGTTAAAGAATAAAATGTTTCGTCAACATTTGAAAATGTTGACCCAACGTCTCAAAATGTTGGTTCAAAGTTGGTCAAAAAACTTAAATATTGGGTCAATGTATCGAAATGTTGGATCAACATCCGAGAAAAGCTAGGAACAAAAATAAATGTCATATCAACGTTTCGAACCCTCGGCTGGGCTCGCCGACACCGGAGGCCGCCGGAGCTCCGACGAACCCTAACCGGAGCTCCGGCGAACCTTAACCCTAACCCTAGTAGTTACAAAAATAAAAAACAAAAAAAACACAAAAATGCTTTTTTAACTCAAAAACAAAAGTGTTGGGTCAACATCTGAAAATATTGGTTAAAAAATAAAATGTTTCAGTCAACATTTGAAAATGTTGACCTAACGTTTCAGAAAGTTTTTTAAAAAACATAAATATTGGGTCAACATGTCAAAATGTTGCGTCAACATCTCGAAATGTTGGGTCAACATCTAAGAAAAGCGAGGAACAAAAAGAATGTCATTCAACGCTTCAAAAATCTTGTATCAACATTTGAAAATAGTTGAAAACAAAAAAACGTTGTACCACCATTCATAGAAATGTTGAATCAACGCTTGAAAAAAGTTTATAACATGAAAAAATGAAAACAAAAAAATGTTGTGTCAAAATTTTAAAAAATGTGGAAACAACATTTGAAAAAAAATTGTTTGAAAAGAAAGCTGTTGAACGAACAAAAAAGCATGTCGTCTTGGATCAACAAAAAACATGGTGTCTGAATTGTTGAGTTGACTTTCCCTATTTAGCTATGTCTAAAAACGGAATGCTTCCTCAAAAGAAAAACGACCGCTAGAAGAGAAAGTAGTGATGACCGCCAAATAGTCATCCTCTTGTAATATGATGTACTGAGATAAGAAAAGGAAGGATAAAATATATGGCGAAATATATAGGGAGTAGAAACAAAGGAAAGATGAAATATATAGAGAGTAGAAACAAGGTTGACAATATATACTCCTAGTTCATACCTACTTTATATAATCTATTTGCTGTAGATGCAGTTAACTGCACTAGTGACGTCGCCTTTTATGATTTGGCAGCAGCTATTGCAGAAAGCCCCCGTGAAACCTACCATCAGGGCGAGTGCTTTCTGCGTTGAGAGAGCCCAACGTTTTGAGAGAGCCTTTTTGCTGCCGGAGGTCCTTGTGCGCTGCAAGACGCTGATATACATGTATTTGCTGTTGCTAAATTGCGATGCAGTGTTGTCGGCAACGGCTGCATGTGTGCATGACGTAGCATGCAGATGCATCTTCTTGCTTCCGTCATCTTTCTATATCACTACAGAAACGGCAAGTTACCGAGTGCCCGAGTGTTTGTCGAGTGCAATATATAGGATACTCGGCAAACAATCTTTTTGACGAGTGCTTCAAGGTATACACCTGACATAAAACAAACACATCGGATACTCGGCAAACAATCTTTTTGACGAGTGTTTCAAGGTATACACCTGACATAAAACAAACACTTGGTAAACTTGGCTCCTTGCCAAGTGTCCTAGAAAAAACACTCGGTAAATAGGCCGGTAGCACTCGGCAAAGGCTGGACACTTGACAAAGAGGGTCACATGGACCTCATTTGCGACGATCACCCATTGTTGACTAACGGGACATTCAATAAATAGTTGACGACCGCCAATCAACACTCGACAAAAATTTGGTTATTTTTTAATACATTTGAAATTTCTAAACTTTTTAAAAAGTTTGCTAAAAGAATCGTTTGCCGAGTGTTATGCCAAAGACACTCGGCAAACCCGACCCAAGATAAACCTAGAAGTTTAGATAATTTAGAAATGTAGATAAGCTTATAAAGCAACAAGAAAAAACGTATGGTCGCGTGGATACTGAGAAAATATAGTTTTTGTCTTCAGAACACTATAGTAGAAAAAAAGTCTATTTTTTATTTTTTTATCTCAATACACAATATGCATAACGTGTTACTGGGCTTACACTTTTTCAGAACTGGGCCTATCTCCCTCCCGAGTCCCGAGATAACTAATGGCCCAACCACACCCGACACTGGAGCGGCCCGAGTCAATTTATCGAAGGTCCGAAGCCCAGCCCGGTCTCCTCTGCTCGTCGCCGGCACCTTCACCGCCGTCGCCGGCGAGGCTGCGGCATGTAGGGGGACGTACGCCTCCTCTGTGCCAGAATCGACTGGGTGAGAATTATACGATCCGTTGCTTGCTACACCACCACTCCATCCCCTCTCTTTCCGGGTACATTTCCTTTCTGAATTCTGATATCCAAAATTTGTTCTCGATTTGTGTTTCTGTGATGTTCCTGCCGGGTACATTTAATCTCTGCAAATCGAAATAGGATGGGAAGCGGATAGTCTTCCCTCTTCATTCCGCACTACGGCACTAGGATTTAATTTCTGCAGCAAGGGTAGGGTGTGATCAGTGATGTGAAGGGTTGGTTAGGATAATTTCACAGTTGCATCTTAAACAATCGAAGAAATGGGCGTGTCTGACAGAGGCTCATCCTTTAGTGTTTCTATTAGGTCCTGCGGTCGAAGTCGTGTACAGTATTTGATAGTATTCTATTTCGCGGATGGAAACAACTCAATAGTTTTCTAATACTAGTCTGTTAGGTCATACCTCTTTTAGAAATTTTAGCATTCACACCCAATGTGCTGACCACTGGATTTGGAGATGTGATTAGGTAAGCAATGACTGGCATGTGGCACCAATACCAAGGTGAATTTCTGTTGGTCTTCCTCTTTGTCTGCCATTTATGAATGAAACATGACAGAATCTGGAACAAAAATAACTGTGTTCTCATGCTGGTTAAATGTAAGTAATCCAGTGTTTGTATTTCTAAAAGGCATATAAGTCCTAGACTCTGTTTTTGAGGCGTCCCTAAGGCGTCATCTAGGTGGTAAGGTGCTCCCTGGTCGCCTCAGGACACCTTGGGGACTTAGTGTCGCATTACCGCCTTGGCGTCGCCTAGCATTAAGGCACACCCTGGTCGCCTCAAGAGTCAAGATGCCTTACCAACTTAAAAATATAGGTCCTAGTCTCCTAGAAATCCTGTCTAATAACCTTCATTTCGCTATTGAAATATGTCGTTGCATCTTGACGTCATAGAACATTCTTTCAGTCACAAGATATTAGTATCTGCAAATCCGACCAAATTATGTTAGGTAATAGGGAACAAGATAAGAACTTTTTTACTCCACTTAGATGCTGAAAAAATATCAATGTCACTAACTGAAAGTGTGGAACAATTTATTTTATTTTCAGTTCTAGTAATGTCTGCGGCGATGGCTCCTGAAATGTTAACTTGTTCTCTTAGTCTGGTTTTACATTCTAAATCATATCTTGGACAACACTGATCTTCCTTTGTAAAAGGCTTTGGCTTGTGGTTGTAGTATTCGTTCAGGGCATGTGCGATGTAGCTCATTTTGGATCATTTTAAATCTTGAATGACTTTTACTTTTGTTTGTTAATACGTCTCTGTTCTGTTTTTGGCATCATTGGTTAGTTAAACTTTGAGCCAGCCAATGACATAAAAATGAATGGAGGATTACAGAGGACAATAACATATTAAGTGCATCTAAAAAATACAGCACATTACCACACTGATTCTTTGTTTTCCTCCCCCTTTCTCTCCATGATTTCCTATAAATATGATTCTGTTAAGGTATTGTCTCATTGAGTGTTCACTTGGAATCGATATAGTTAATCGTGCCTGATATCCCTTCTTTAAGTTATACCAGTTTTGGAAGTTGAGTCTTCCTCTTCTTTACATATACTGTATCTCAAGGTTTGTTTCACATAGAAAAAAGGTCTGGACTTTGTATTACATTATTTCCATGTGCTTAATGGATCCTTATAAGCTGGGTAAGTTTTCCCCTTATATATGTTATTCTCTGACTGCATCGCATCCTTGAAATGCCATCTCCAATGACCAAGAAACGTTTTAGACCCTCTTATAGGAATGCCATTAGAAATCCGATCTTGCTACCTTTTGGTAACTTTTATATCCCTCTCTAAATAAATTTATTACTAAAAATCACTGGAGCACACTAGGGAGGTTCTTTTTTGTTGTTAGGAAGATCCAGTGCACCATGCCCATTATTCTGTTGCATTTGTTATTCACTCCACTTAATTAAAACCTGTTTAACACATGGGATTAGTAACCCCGACATATCGTCTTCTTTTCGTACCATGATTTATTGGACATGCATAAGCAAAAGGAAGCAATCTTTATACCTATATCCTATGAAAAGTTTTCTCTAATATGAAAACTATGGAATAACAGAGTAGGAATGATGGGTTCTAGGTGCTCCAAGCACTATCATATCCTTTTCTTGAGACCTCTGAATTACGGACCAATCATCACCACTTTTTCCTTTTATTTATGTTATCATTCTCGTTAATCTTTTACTCAATTGTTGCTTGCGTGCAAGAACTGAACACCTTGTAGTTGTCCATACAGTTTAACTTCATCTTATTAAAGTCTAAATCTGATCCACTTTGTAGTATATTAAAGATAAATGATAGACTGCTCTCTTGCTTGCACTTAACCTATCAGTTACATTCAGGTTAATCGTAATTAGTGATACATCTACAGCATTCTTATAGGCTTTTGGGGCAGAAGCATGCCTAATTGTAGTGTATTCCATTCGATGATTTGCTTGAACTGTTTCAGAATTGACTTTCTACCAGGTTCATGCGTGCACTTAGATCCTACGAGACCTGAACCTAGAAACAAACAGTATTCCTAGCTTGCTACTCCCTAGATTTCTTATGACACATTGTCTTGTGTCTGCTGAACTGCTCTGCATTATGTTATACAGAAAATCATATCATGCTTGCTATGGCCTAATTTTAATGGAAAATTAATTACTTATGTCCTTAAAAAGTTTGAAATGACAGTTCATCAGGTGTACTCATGAACAATTTAGGAACATTTTATATTTTTAATATGCAAAGCTGAATTTTGGGAGAAATAAACCCATATCTCATAGCTCAATTTTGGGAGAAATAAAATCCGTATCCTTGCTTTCATCTTTGGATCTTTCATATTCAGGCTAATATAGTCTTAGTGCCCTGTTTTTAGCGAAAGGAAGTGGTGCCTTTTTTATTGAAATTTGTTTGCAGTGACACTTGGAAAGGTAATATTGTAATTGTACATCTGCGAAGATTCCAGCAACTACTATGCTTATGACCTATCACTTTTCAATTCTCCATCACTTGTCCAGCATCAAATAATTTGGTTGCTATTCTCTTTCTCCAAGTGATCCCTTGAAATCTCATAATGATCACAATCTGCCTTCATCCGAACTCAGAATGTATTGCGGTTTAAGATGTGAACTTTGCATCATTTTTTTCTTTTGATTAGTATGAGTTTGGACCAAATTACGACCCTGTTACTTGTTAAATAAGTAGTACTGCAGGATATGATCATACATTATGCATAGAAAACGGCTTTGCATTGCACACTATGGAAGGAACTGATACAAGCTATTTTACATACTACATTGATGCATACATAATGAGCACAGTTGCAGTGTTACAGTAGAATACATACCCAATCTCGAAATTCATGTTAAAGCATACACAGGTAGGAAGTACTGCAAAGTTGGTAGATAGATATGTAGCTTAGTGGCCTGATCCAGATTTAGACGTATTGCTTCTGATTTGAAAAGCAAGGGCCTTAATTTCCATAGCCAAACTGTGGAGCCAACATCCTGATTTCATCATCTTCCATCTTCCAGAATACCTCAGGGCTTTTGTAATCCGACATGGCAATACTCGGTAAAGGGAAGGGGAAACTGTTATATTCCTTACCTTTTGGTTCATCAATACCCAACAAGTAAGGTGCCTGCGGTGCCTCTATCTCCTTCCATATCTGATCCATGGAATATCCATCCATGCCACTCTGGGTGCTCTGGAGGGTGCTCGTGATGCAGCTACTGCCATTGCAAGCATCACCACTGACCATGCCAGTGGCTGGAATGGTGTCAAGAAGGCATGATTGGTATGTCAGAGAGGATGATGAGGACGAAGGTGACATTCTCAACTTCCTCGCCTGTGCTTTCTTTCTCATGTGTGTTCTCCAGTAGTTCTTGATCTCATTGTCGGTGCGCCCTGGCAGCCTCCGTGCTATCCTAGACCACCTACATATACATGGAAAACTATAGTGAGTTTCACCTTTTTTAACTGAGAAAGGCTGCTATGTAAAACTACGAAAGCTTCTTCCTGGATCAACCTGTTACCCCACCGAGCATGGAGGTCAACAATAAGGCGTTCCTCTTGAGGGGACATGCGTCCATGCTTCAGGCCAGGGTGGAGATAGTTCACCCACCGAAGGCGACAGCTCTTGCCTGTCCGATTGAGGCCTGAATGATCATAGAGATTGTGAAGTATGAAGAGAGTTGGTTAGACAGGATGTCATTGCTGTTTGCGACCTTGCGCGAAGGATTGCAAAATAGCTACCTAATCTGGAGTTCCCCAACCCCTCAAACCTGAGACTTGGGCTATGAAATCCCAACGCCGGTCACCGAACAGGCGGACAGTGCATACCAATTGCATGTCCTCCTGTTCTGTCCATGGTCCCTTGCGCATCTCCTCTTTAACCGTCACCATGTTGTTACAGCCAAACTAACGTTGCTCACTTCTACCTTGGATAGGTTGGGAACCGGTCTTGGTGCTCTTCTTCCTCTGGTTGTTTGTGGACTCCAGCTTCAGATTTGGATCCTTGATGAACTCCAGCCTGGTAGGGAGGAACAAGGTTAGCTTCTAGGGAGGGGAGGCCACTATCTCTTAACCTCTGTACTGGATTGCTGTCTTTTGCTACTTATTTATAGGCAACAGGTAAATCCCTTCTGACGCAAAGAGAGAGAGAGGAAGCTCTTATGTGGTTGCATGACGTATATATGGTGTGATTTAGATAATCCTTCAGGCCCTATCATCACTGGGTTTTTCTGCAGACTACCTAATTAATTTTTTCTTCCTTTATAATCAATTTATTTATTAAAGGCAAAGGTCAAGTCAACTTTGATCAGTAGTGGATTCAGGATACATGTAACTCTTGCATCTTAGCTGTTAATAAGTGTATGAGTTGATTTTGCTTCTGTTGTACAATAATGTGATTTGAAATCTTTCATTAAGTTACCGAGAATCCGAGATAAAAGACATCTATTTAGATTACTCGACGTTTATTATGCTTTCATAGCAAGAATGGATAAGATGTTGTGGCAATCATGTTTTTTATTACTGAATAATTGGCATGCTTACCTTTAGGATCATATTCTTTGATAAGATGAATACTTGAATAGGCTTCTGAAGTGTGTTCTTCCTTTGTGGGGAATCCATAGTCTTCTCGGTGATTTATACTCGCAATCTTAACATGCACTCATTCAATAATTTCTCCCTTTTCCAGCTGCCTAATGGGCATTGCGAATAGTTTGATATAGATTTTTCCATAATCATAAAAGCTAAGAAAAAATTATATGCCTCCCTACTCTTCAACAGATCTTTTAGCCAGGTGATTCATGATACTCATTCATTTAAAAATTCTTCATGCAAATCGATGAATCCATATGCAAAACTATTTGTTTGCCGCAGTCTTACATTCAAAGTGTCACAAGCCACGTGAAGGTAGCAAACATCATCTGGATAGTTCCCGATTTTCTTTCTCTTGGAAGTGGAAAGCATCTGCATGTGAGCCATTATCATAGACACAGAGAACTCCATCAGTCCCTCGTCAGCCACTATCCTTCACATGAGATTTAAAACATATCAGGCATACACATGCCTCCGATAGAAGACATGCGTAAATCCACAAATGCATATTCCTCCACTCAGCATACCTTGTCAAAATGTCTTTCTTGTGTTACTTGAGCCACATATAAGTAAACTGTTGTTTGTCTATGTCGACTACTATGATGGCTTGTGCCATTATGAAGTGAACTGACGATACCGGTAATAAGATGCTTATAGTGTTTTAGATAGGACGCATAAAAAGTGTAGTGGTCAAGTTTTACGTAAGATGGTAGAGGTAGCAGTGATTCAATAATTGAAGGGGTGATTGTCTACAGTTTTGGATAATATAAACCATCTTTGTTGTTCTTTTTGACTTGTACATTACTAGATCTTGGAAAAGGATTCCAAATGAAATACAGATAAAGTACTTAAAAGTTTTTATTATCAAGATGTAAAATGAATTTGTGTCGAGTGCTACTGTATTCCTAGGTAATTGTCTTGACCTCCGCTCCACTATAGGTTGCCTGTCTGAGTCTTAATTTTTTTATTAACATTATGCTTTCTTCACCTGTTCAATGTATGTGTATTCAGAAATAAGCATGATTTATCCTATTACCTATGTCACCTTAGCTATATATATTTTTGAAATCCTAGTTGACTGATAAGAGTGAAATTTTACTAAACGACAGATCCTTAACATTCCTGACTATCATTCTTTTGCTTTTGTATAATATTTCTTCCTGCATGGAAAAGAAAGTTGTGAGATTACAGGTTCTAGACAGTAGGGTCCTCGTGAGTTTTCTTTATCTCCAAGACCTAACTTCTCCATTGCGATGGAATTAGTTGTTTTGATTCTGAAAGGTTCCCTTAGCACCAAGTTAAATACCATTTCTTGTGTGAGGCTCATGAGGCTGACCCGAATCAAGGGAAAAAAGGCATGGAGGAAGCTCTGACGTGGAGGCCACCAACCTGTAATCTGTATTGCAATCCATATTGTGGTAGGGACGGCCTTTCACCAACTTCTTATCTTGGCACCTATGTTGCTTTCTGAAATCTCCTTGTGGCTGTGCAGTGCATACTGTTATATCCCACTAAAGGGGAACCCAGTTGTTTTTTTTTCATATAGCTACCTTCTAGAGTTTCGATGTTTTTTTTTCTGTGCTTATTTTGTCTGTCTTTGTCACTTACTGTTAAGACAAGGGCTCATTTTCCTTGCACCTCTGGCTGTAGCGGGATGTTAAGGCTGATCAGTTTTCATTGCTCGGATGGCAACTATTTCTGTTTCTGTGTCCATGAAACGCATAACCTAAGTCAGGTCCCTTTCTCAGATATGTGCATTCTTTTCTTCATACTGACTATACCACTATGTTGGTTTATTTATGTCTAGAATTTTTCAATGATGTACAATAATAATATTCAGAGTACTTCAGCTTTCGTTGAGCATCCGCTTTTCTGCAGTGTGCATGATAGCCAATTTCAATAATCTTGGTCATAAACAAACTGAAGCTAAATATCATTGTGCGATGATAGAAACTACCATATGTTATTGACCAGCCAACTGATCCAGGAAATTAGATTGAAAGTACTATTAGTTTTCAGAATTTCTGCGTAGGAATATAAATCTTTCGTGTGGTGGTTGGGAATTCTTATTGATGTTGTGAATCTCAGTTTTTTGGTAGTGCAGTAATCCTGGCCATGATGTAGATGCCTGCAGGCTGACGAACCAGTCGACCCGAAAGCTTAAGGTGATAAGGAACATTGAATTTTGCTGATTATCCCAGTGATGACTACGACAAGGGCAATGAGCAATGCAAGCGAAACCAAAAACTACCACCCATTTTGCATGATCTGGTAAGCTAGCAAAAGCAACATCCACTGGGTGATGGACGGAATATTAAGGATGCTTCAGCCTATGAGGTTAGCACACTATGAAATGATAACACTTGTCCTGCCATAGGGCTTAGTGGAGGTCATCTTATCGTTGTCGCCCTGGACAATTGGTGAGACGATGATCAGCTTGTGGCCATGATTCAGGCATGTCAATTCAGGGGAGTAGTAAACTAAATGTGTGCTGAATTTATTTAAGATACTGAATTCTGAGTGGATTTGCTGGTAGGGCCAGTAAGATCTTTATGTGCATGGATCATGCACTATTCTTTATGATCAACAGTGGAGGAGTCCAGTCCTGCTCAAAGGTCAACACCTCCTTTGTTAGGGACTGACCCTGACCCTGACATGAGAGTGGCCTTAGGAGCAGGAAAGAAGAAACGTATTAGTATGTAACCATGGTCAACAAGACATTTTTCGTAAGCTTTGTTATTCTTGTGCCTATCTATATGCTACTGATTTGTGTAAGTAGGTAGCAAGGCCTAGTTCTAAAATCATAGGCGGGATAGGCCAAGGGAGAGTAGAGAGCACAAGAGGCCAGACGCAACGAGCAACTTTTAGCTTATTTTTGGATCCTGTTTCTAAACATGGGACTTAGGTTCTTCGTACAGTTTAGGGTTTTTTTTTTTGTGTTTAGGTGCACAACGCGCAGATGACTAGATGAGTCCACATAATGTCTCAACAGTAGGCCAACGGCCACCGTGCTACCACTACCAGTTCGCATGGGAAAGAGTTCCAATTTTGGGCCGCATACAATTTGAGTTTGCGGTGGGCTGGGCAAAAAGGACGGAGCTTCCTTTTTCATGGAAGGAGCTAAAATTTTAGCACTAGAGAAAACCAACAGGCCTAGGAAGTCGCCCTCAGGCCTCAGCCGAGCACTGGGCAAATCACGGAAAAGCAGTTAACGGCCATGATCTTCACTGTGGCATTGAATATGGCAGTTCAACCATGGTTCAATATGCGTCATCTAATAATTGCGGTATGTAGGATTGTAGGGGATAGGAAATTTAAAATGATGGTTGAACTCAGAATTCTGGAAGGTTCATAGGAGTATGCATATACTCCCTCCGTTTTTAAATTGTTGACACCATTGACTTTTTTCGCTACGTTTGACCATTCGTCTTATTCAAAATATTTTCTCAAATATGTAAAATCATAAGTGGTGTTTCAACTTCCTTTAGTGATAAAATGAATTATAATAAAATATTTGATAATTCTTAAAATATTTTGAATAAGACGAACGGTCAAATATAATGAAAAAAAGTCAACGGTGTCAATAATTTAAAGAACGGAGGGAATATAAGTTTGGATGATTCATAAGGAAATTGCTCCAAACAGAATCACATGGGTATAACTTTTGTATATTAAAAAATCTAGATATCCCGAGTGACGGAGTGAGGCCACGTCGGTTGCATGTTGGTCCTTTGTCAAATTGTCAACCATCTCTACTACTGTAATGCTGCTGTGTGTGTTGAGTGGTCAACATTGTGTTGCGCTACACGCTTCCCCGTCCTTTGTCGCAAATAGTTTTTGACTTGGCTGAAGTCGTATTAGTTGAGTTGGTGTGAGCTGTCGTCCATGTTATCCTGCACGCCGCAACTCGAGTCAGCTCGTTCGATCCACCCGTGGAATTGTTCAAACATGCTTGGCTTGCATGTTCAGGCGGCATCTTCCTTGTGCAGCCAGCTTCATGCGCACGCAGTATCATGCTTCCTTCCATTGTGAAGCCAACAGTAAAAGAAATTTGTTAATGTCACGAGTCAACGCTATGCCGCTGCATAAATATATTTCCGGATCAGCTGGGCGGAACCCTCTGAGTTCAGTTCCTACATATACATAATACTTGAAGAGAATCACCCACTTCACTTGTTCACAACCAAAAAATCTACTAGAAGGTAACCAATCCGTAACAATGACAATCACAGTACTGAGCAGAGCTCCGACGACGACGCTTGTCCTCGTCGCCATAGTTACGGTGAGCAGCTTGCCCTCCTCCAACTCTGCCTCGGCCACTCTGGAGAACAAGACCGGGCAGCTGACGGTGTTCTGGGGCCGGAACAAGAACGAGGGCTCACTGAGGGAAGCCTGCGACACCGGCAGGTACACCACGGTGATCCTGTCCTTCCTCGACGTCTATGGCAAAGGCAAGTACCACCTGGACCTTTCCGGCCACCCAATCGGCCCCATCGGCGGCGACATCAAGCACTGCCAGTCCAAGGGCATCCCCATCTCCCTCGCCATCGGCGGCTTCGGCGGCGACTACTCTCTGCCCACCAAGCAGTCGGCGCTGGACCTCGCCGACTACCTCTGACACGCCTTCTTAGGTGGGTCCAAGAACGGTGTGCGCCTCCCGTTCGGCGACGCGTGGCTCGACGGCGTCGACTTCTTCCTGGACCACGGCACGCCGGCCGAGCACTACGACGTGCTGGCACGGGAGCTCGCCAAGCACAACATCCGCGGTGGGCCCGGGAAGCTGCTGCATTTGACTGCCACGCCGCACTGCAAGTACCCGGATGGTCGCGTGAAGAAGGCGCTGGACACGGGCATCTTCGAGCGCCTCCACGTCAGGTTCTACGACGACGTACCCCCACACCAAGGTCTACTTCGGGTTGCCGGCGGCGCCGGAGGCGGAGCAGGGATACGTGGCGCCTAAGGAGATTTACTACAGCTTACTGCCGTTCGCGCAGACGGCGGCCAACTACGGCGGCGTCATGCTCTGGGACCGATACTACGACAAGCTCAATGACCTAAGCAGCTTCGTCATGCAATGGGCCTGAAATATTCGTCCTTCCACCCTGTAGTACTTTGCTTCGCTATATGGATAAGATGTTCCAACGACATATAACATCATTATATACACGTGAGACTTTTGTTGTGTGCTCGATCTGCTTTGTATAATAAATTGTAAAGGAAATAATGATATGTGTGATGACGAAATTTTGTTACCCTTACAAGCCTGCCGTTCTCTTTTGCCAGTGATATCTCCACTAGTCACGTTTCAAATATTTTCAGAAACAGAAAACATCCTCTTTTACTGACTGAAAGTAACAGAATTATGGGAGATGCGCTGCCACCATACTGCGCGTGACAAATCACACGGTCAGTATAGTAGCTTAATAAGCAATCCCTACGTCCCTAAAGACTTCATTTCTGGTCATCAACCCGGAGACACACTTGTTCACAGATACTAATAGTACATTTGAGTTCCTTGAATGTATAATGCCTCAACATGTTATGAAAGAGATACATCATCATCAGAAAATACGCTCTATTCTGTATTGTCAGTTATCGGCAATCATGTAGTTGGTAAATACATTTGACTTCTATTTCTACAGTCATTTGATCGATCAAATGATTAAAATACTTCATTTAGTAACTAAGAGCAAGGACACCTTCTCATATGTAATTCTGGCAAAAGTATGTACAATTCCTAGTGGTGAGCTTATTTTTTTAACAATAGATATTGCACTCCAACATTGTCCAGGTCTCCTATATCGTTCGTCCCCAATTGTCATGGTCAAGAAGACCAACTATCTGATAGTGTGGTAAGGACCAAAACAAGAATGAAGGCCTCCATTCGAGGCCTTGGAATCATATTTTCCTTTGAATATGAAGCTAATATTCCAATTTAATTAACCAACTACATGAAGTTGACTGAAAACAGAGCCTCCAAAACAATAATGCTTTTCTTTCTCCTGGAATTTTGTGTATTTGGTTTGGAACAAATTTGGAGGAAATTTGGAGTTTAAATTTGGAGCAACACTCATACAACAAAATAAAATAAAAGAAAAATAAACAGACATACATTTAGACACGGTTGATTTTATTTATTTAGTTTCAATTTTTCCTAGTTTAATTAATTATGAAGTTTTATTTTCGAAAATTCATGAGTCATAAAATAAAATCATAAAAATTTAAATTTAGCATGAATTTTGAATTTGATTTGATTTTTAAAATTTTGGGGTGTTACACAAAAGAAGCGGTCTGAACCGCCTTTGCGCAACTTGCAGCCAAGAGGAGTGTTGAAGGTCCAAGTGGTGGGTCTCAGGAGCCACCTCAAAAGAAATCCAAGCATGATCTGGCTTTGTGGTATAACCTCTCGCAAAACTCAATTCTACTCCTTGTTAATTTTCACTGAAATGTAATTTAGACCGATCTTGATTTCCCCAGATCCTCTTGCAGTATTCCTTCCAGTCTCATCTCATCATTTCCTTCATCAGACCCTCTTGAAGAACTCTGAGGCAAAGACCGTGATCATCTGCTGTCTTGAAGAGGAACTGAACCAGACCAATCAACAACTTACAGAGCTGGGAGCGCAGACCGCTGATCTGCTGTCCCGAGAAGAGGAACTCATGCGGTGATAGCGGAACCTCAACAACACCAACCAAATCATGGAGGATAGCCGCAAAGAAATCCTCAAGTTAAAGAAAAAAATTCAAGGTAAATTATCTCTTGACCACTCTTAACTTCCAATAGTAATCTCATGTGACTGGTCTTTTTGCTATATGTTTGACTGGTCTGATTCCATTGTAGTTCAACAAGGCCTGATTGCGATCCAAAAAAAGATCGACGAGACTCTCCAAGAGAAGGTGTCGCATCCAGATTTAGCCCTAGAAGAAGGCAAGAAACTTGAAGAGATGCAAGCGACCCGGATTGGGGAATTGGAGGGCGAGCTGACCACCATGGACAATATCCTGGCGCAAGCTCTCCAATCCGCCAAATCAATTGAAGAGGAAAATGCTCAACTTACAGCTAACCCGAGGAGGGCGCATGAAGTGGCCAAGACCGCTCAGGCAGAAAGGGAAAGGGCTGCCAAAGAGGCGCATGAGTCTGCCCAGCAGGCTGTCAAGGTGAAAGAAGAAGAAATCCAACGCCTATCGAAGAGAGAAGCCAAGCTGAAGGCCTCAAATATCAACTATAAGGCAAAGTTCAGAAATCTCGATATATCTCACAGGCGTAAGTCTTGTTCCTCTACGCTTCAAATTTTTGGTCTATATATCCATCAATACCGCTAATCTTCCAATCTTCATGTTTGCAGAGTTCTCAATTAGCACAAAAAGACCGGTAGAATACTTGGGTGGAGGGAACATCCCGCAGAATGACAATTTCAATTCTGAAGCGATGTTGTGGGATGCTCCCCACCGCATCCAAGAACATTCTAGGATGGTTGCCGCCTCTCGAGGCACCCAAATTGTGGCAACAAGTCATAGACCCCAGTGGAGGATTGTGATTTCAACTTCATCAAGATCGATGCTCATCCCGACACAACCGAAGACCGATTCAATGAGCTGAAGAATTATTTCATTAGAACCGTGAGCCATCTTGTCCAAGACCTCCTGGTGGATCCAACGCCCGAGCCGTTGGATGTTGCCGCAGCCCTCCCAGCTATGACTCAAGCTGCCAATGAAGCTGTTGAGGCCGCCGGAGAAGCCATCGAAGCTGAATTCGACGATCTAAACTTCGATGCGCTGACCGATTCGGAAGAAACGATCGATGATCCCTTGACTTTAGACCCCAAGACCGATGATACTGGTATTTCAAGCGGTCTAGGATCAAATGTCTAATTCTGTATTTGTTCTGTAAAAATAATTGTCAAATGTGTGAATGTACTTATGTAAATATAAGCACTATGAATGTTTAATTGCTGCAATTTATTCTTATTTATGACTGGTATTTATATGTCTTTCTTATTTCAACATACAAAGTTCTTCCTTTCGCGCAATATTGCAGCTGTCCAGAACAAGCATTATATGTCAAATGTAGGTCAACTTTCATAACTGGTCACTAAAACTTTAAGCTTTATCCTGCCTTCACCGGTCTGCCTTATAGCCAAACAACGATAGGCAACCCAAACACAACCAAATCATGACCGCTGGCTCGCAATGACATTGGGCATAACTCATGGAGGCAGATCTGTTAACAAAATTGCAATTGCGTGACCCAAAATTCGGCTGGTCCCAAAATTCAGGATTGCAAAATTTTAACCGACCACTATCAAATAGTAGCCCCTCGCTCGGTAAAGTAATTCAAAATTAAGATGCCGATACACACACATATGCAGTGTCGTATACTTACCTTATGGGTATACAGATGATAAAGAAATGGATAACTAGAGACACGGTGACAAATCAATGAAGATCGGATCGGCGGAAAGGGCCCACGAGTGGTCCCCGACCAGTATGGAATAACAGAAGATTCCATATACCGGTATGGAAATAAGGCGGGCGTCAAGACCGACGTAGGAGGACTTGAGCGACAAGTAAAGGACAGTTTGTAATCTGTTATGACTCTGAATTAACAAGGAAAGTTTAGAGATAGAGCTCCCGAACATGTAATCTATGTAATCGACTAGGACTCGAGCATGTAACTCTAGCTCTCTCGGATATATAAGGTGGAGCGGGGACCCCCGAAAAGGCTCCGAGATCTTGCAATTAGCACTCTGCTAAAGGCAATACATAACACACAGGATGTAGGGTATTACTCTCTTTCGAGAGGCTGAACCTGTCTAAAATCACGTGTTCTTGTGTGTTTCGTGTGTTGCACCATCGAATTCCACGCTCGTAAGGGACCGGGTAGTACTAGTGCCGAGTTTAAGACTCGACATGCGGATAGACAAAATTTGATATGTTCCATATTATCGGACAACTATCATAAGTATATCAGTACATAAGGAGAAAATACAAAAAACTAAAGTATAAAAGCAGCGTAGCTGATCAATATTTCACGAATTGGGAATTTCTTCCTCATCTATGGTCATAAGCTGTTATGCACCCGATCTGGAAACTGATTTGACAACGGACGGTCCTTTCCGGACCGGTGATAACTTGTGACGATTCTTTGTAGACTGTATCTTCCCGAGCACCAAATCGCCTATATGAATTTCTCTTGGCCTAATATTGCGGTCGTGATAACGTCGCAATCCTTGATGATACTTGGCCATCCAAATAAGAGCTTGTTCGCGCAATTCCTCTCGTTGCAATTAACTCCATCCGACGCTGATCATCATACTTATCTTCATCATAATTACTCACACGAGCAGAAACCAAATTAACCTCTGCAGGCAACATCGCCCTAGAAGAAGGCAAGAAACTTGAAGAGATGCAAGCGACCCGGATTGGGGAATTGGACGGCGAGCTGACCACCATGGACAATATCCTGGCGCAAGCTCTCCAATCCGCCAAATCAATTGAAGAGGAAAATGCTCAACTTACAGCTAACCCGAGGAGGGCGCATGAAGTGGCCAAGACCGCTCGAGCGAGAAAGGGAAAGGGCTGCCAAAGAGGCGCATGAGTCCGCCCAGCAGGCTGTCAAGGTGAAAGAAGAAGAAATCCAACGCCTACTCGAAGAGAGAAGCCAAGCTGAAGGCCTCAAATATCAACTATAAGGCAAAGTTCAGAAATCTCGATATATCTCACAGGCGTAAGTCTTGTTCCTCTACGCTTCAAATTTTTGGTCTATATATCCATCAATACCGCTAATCTTCCAATCTTCATGTTTGCAGAGTTCTCAATTAGCACAAAAAGACCGGTAGAATACTTGGGTGGAGGGAACATCCCGCAGAATGACAATTTCAATTCGAAGCGATGTTGTGGGATGCTCCCCACCGCATCCAAGAACATTCTAGGATGGTTGCCGCCTCTCGAGGCACCCAAATTGTGGCAACAAGTCATAGACCCCAGTGGAGGATTGTGATTTCAACTTCATCAAGATCGATGCTCATCCCGACACAACCGAAGACCGATTCAATGAGCTGAAGAATTATTTCATTAGAACCGTGAGCCATCTTGTCCAAGACCTCCTGGTGGATCCAACGCCCGAGCCGTTGGATGTTGCCGCAGCCCTCCCAGCTATGACTCAAGCTGCCAATGAAGCTGTTGAGGCCGCCGGAGAAGCCATCGAAGCTGAATTCGACGATCTAAACTTCGATGCGCTGACCGATTCGGAAGAAACGATCGATGATCCCTTGACTTTAGACCCCAAGACCGATGATACTGGTATTTCAAGCGGTCTAGGATCAAATGTCTAATTCTGTATTTGTTCTGTAAAAATAATTGTCAAATGTGTGAATGTACTTATGTAAATATAAGCACTATGAATGTTTAATTGCTGCAATTTATTCTTATTTATGACTGGTATTTATATGTCTTTCTTATTTCAACATACAAAGTTCTTCCTTTCGCGCAATATTGCAGCTGTCCAGAACAAGCATTATATGTCAAATGTAGGTCAACTTTCATAACTGGTCACTAAAACTTTAAGCTTTATCCTGCCTTCACCGGTCTGCCTTATAGCCAAACAACGATAGGCAACCCAAACACAACCAAATCATGACCGCTGGCTCGCAATGACATTGGGCATAACTCATGGAGGCAGTCTGTTAACAAAATTGCAATTGCGTGACCCAAAATTCGGCTGGTCCCAAAATTCAGGATTGCAAAATTTTAACCGACCACTATCAAATAGTAGCCCCTCGCTCGGTAAAGTAATTCAAAATTAAGATGCCGATACACACACATATGCAGTGTCGTATACTTACCTTATGGGTATACGAGATGATAAAGAAATGGATAACTAGAGACACAGTGACAAATCAATGAAGATCGGATCGGCGGAAAGGGCCCACGAGTGGTCCACGACCAGTATGGAATAACAGAAGATTCCATATACCGGTATGGAAATAAGGCGGGCGTCAAGACCGACGTAGGAGGACTTGAGCGACAAGTAAAAGGACAGTTTGTAATCTGTTATGACTCTGAATTAACAAGGAAAGTTTAGAGATAGAGCTCCCGAACATGTAATCTATGTAATCGACTAGGACTCGGCATGTAACTCTAGCTCTCTCGGATATATAAGGTGGAGCAGGGACCCCCGAAAAGGCTCCGAGATCTTGCAATTAGCACTCTGCTAAAGGCAATACATAACACACAGGATGTAGGGTATTACTCTCTTTCGAGAGGCTGAACCTGTCTAAAATCACGTGTTCTTGTGTGTTTCGTGTGTTGCACCATCGAATTCCACGCTCGTAAGGGACCGGGTAGTACTAGTGCCGAGTTTAAGACTCGACATGCAGATAGACAAAATTTGATATGTTCCATATTATCAGACAACTATCATAAGTATATCAGTACATAAGGAGAAAATACAAAAAACTAAAGTATAAAAGCAGCGTAGCTGATCAATATTTCACGAATTGGGAATTTCTTCCTCATCTATGGTCATAAGCTGTTATGCACCCGATCCGGAAACTGATTTGACAACGGACGGTCCTTTCCGGACCGGTGATAACTTGTGACGATTCTTTGTAGACTGTATCTTCCCGAGCACCAAATCGCCTATATGAATTTCTCTTGGCCTAATATTGCGGTCGTGATAACGTCGCAATCCTTGATGATACTTGGCCATCCAAATAAGAGCTTGTTCGCGCAATTCCTCTCGTTGCAATTAACTCCATCCGACGCTGATCATCATACTTATCTTCATCATAATTACTCACACGAGCAGAAACCAAATTAACCTCTGCAGGCAACATCGCCCTAGAAGAAGGCAAGAAACTTGAAGAGATGCAAGCGACCCGGATTGGGGAATTGGAGGGCGAGCTGACCACCATGGACAATATCCTGGCGCAAGCTCTCCAATCCGCCAAATCAATTGAAGAGGAAAATGCTCAACTTACAGCTAACCCGAGGAGGGCGCATGAAGTGGCCAAGACCGCTCGAGGCAGAAAGGGAAAGGGCTGCCAAAGAGGCGCATGAGTCCGCTCAGCAGGCTGTCAAGGTGAAAGAAGAAGAAATCCAACGCCTACTCGAAGAGAGAAGCCAAGCTGAAGGCCTCAAATATCAACTATAAGGCAAAGTTCAGAAATCTCGATATATCTCACAGGCGTAAGTCTTGTTCCTCTACGCTTCAAATTTTTGGTCTATATATCCATCAATACCGCTAATCTTCCAATCTTCATGTTTGCAGAGTTCTCAATTAGCACAAAAAGACCGGTAGAATACTTGGGTGGAGGGAACATCCCGCAGAATGACAATTTCAATTCTGAAGCGATGTTGTGGGATGCTCCCCACCGCATCCAAGAACATTCTAGGATGGTTGCCGCCTCTCGAGGCACCCAAATTGTGGCAACAAGTCATAGACCCCAGTGGAGGATTGTGATTTCAACTTCATCAAGATCGATGCTCATCCCGACACAACCGAAGACCGATTCAATGAGCTGAAGAATTATTTCATTAGAACCGTGAGCCATCTTGTCCAAGACCTCCTGGTGGATCCAACGCCCGAGCCGTTGGATGTTGCCGCAGCCCTCCCAGCTATGACTCAAGCTGCCAATGAAGCTGTTGAGGCCGCCGGAGAAGCCATCGAAGCTGAATTCGACGATCTAAACTTCGATGCGCTGACCGATTCGGAAGAAACGATCGATGATCCCTTGACTTTAGACCCCAAGACCGATGATACTGGTATTTCAAGCGGTCTAGGATCAAATGTCTAATTCTGTATTTGTTCTGTAAAAATAATTGTCAAATGTGTGAATGTACTTATGTAAATATAAGCACTATGAATGTTTAATTGCTGCAATTTATTCTTATTTATGACTGGTATTTATATGTCTTTCTTATTTCAACATACAAAGTTCTTCCTTTCGCGCAATATTGCAGCTGTCCGGAACAAGCATTATATGTCAAATGTAGGTCAACTTTCATAACTGGTCACTAAAACTTTAAGCTTTATCCTGCCTTCACCGGTCTGCCTTATAGCCAAACAACGATAGGCAACCCAAACACAACCAAATCATGACCGCTGGCTCGCAATGACATTGGGCATAACTCATGGAGGCAGATCTGTTAACAAAATTGCAATTGCGTGACCCAAAATTCGGCTGGTCCCAAAATTCAGGATTGCAAAATTTTAACCGACCACTATCAAATAGTAGCCCCTCGCTCGGTAAAGTAATTCAAAATTAAGATGCCGATACACACACATATGCAGTGTCGTATACTTACCTTATGGGTATACGAGATGATAAAGAAATGGATAACTAGAGACACAGTGACAAATCAATGAAGATCGGATCGGCGGAAAGGGCCCACGAGTGGTCCACGACCAGTATGGAATAACAGAAGATTCCATATACCGGTATGGAAATAAGGCGGGCGTCAAGACCGACGTAGGAGGACTTGAGCGACAAGTAAAAGGACAGTTTGTAATCTGTTATGACTCTGAATTAACAAGGAAAGTTTAGAGATAGAGCTCCCGAACATGTAATCTATGTAATCGACTAGGACTCAGCATGTAACTCTAGCTCTCTCGGATATATAAGGTGGAGCAGGGACCCCCGAAAAGGCTCCGAGATCTTGCAATTAGCACTCTGCTAAAGGCAATACATAACACACAGGATGTAGGGTATTACTCTCTTTCGAGAGGCTGAACCTGTCTAAAATCACGTGTTCTTGTGTGTTTCGTGTGTTGCACCATCGAATTCCACGCTCGTAAGGGACCGGGTAGTACTAGTGCCGAGTTTAAGACTCGACATGCAGATAGACAAAATTTGATATGTTCCATATTATCAGACAACTATCATAAGTATATCAGTACATAAGGAGAAAATACAAAAAACTAAAGTATAAAAGCAGCGTAGCTGATCAATATTTCACGAATTGGGAATTTCTTCCTCATCTATGGTCATAAGCTGTTATGCACCCGATCTGGAAACTGATTTGACAACGGACGGTCCTTTCCGGACCGGTGATAACTTGTGACGATTCTTTGTAGACTGTATCTTCCCGAGCACCAAATCGCCTATATGAATTTCTCTTGGCCTAATATTGCGGTCGTGATAACGTCGCAATCCTTGATGATACTTGGCCATCCAAATAAGAGCTTGTTCGCGCAATTCCTCTCGTTGCAATTAACTCCATCCGACGCTGATCATCATACTTATCTTCATCATAATTACTCACACGAGCAGAAACCAAATTAACCTCTGCAGGCAACATCGCCCTAGAAGAAGGCAAGAAACTTGAAGAGATGCAAGCGACCCGGATTGGGGAATTGGAGGGCGAGCTGACCACCATGGACAATATCCTGGCGCAAGCTCTCCAATCCGCCAAATCAATTGAAGAGGAAAATGCTCAACTTACAGCTAACTCTGAGGAGGGCGCATGAAGTGGCCAAGACCGCTCGAGCGAGAAAGGGAAAGGGCTGCCAAAGAGGCGCATGAGTCCGCTCGACAGGCTGTCAAGGTGAAAGAAGAAGAAATCCAACGCCTACTCGAAGAGAGAAGCCAAGCTGAAGGCCTCAAATATCAACTATAAGGCAAAGTTCAGAAATCTCGATATATCTCACAGGCGTAAGTCTTGTTCCTCTACGCTTCAAATTTTTGGTCTATATATCCATCAATACCGCTAATCTTCCAATCTTCATGTTTGCAGAGTTCTCAATTAGCACAAAAAGACCGGTAGAATACTTGGGTGGAGGGAACATCCCGCAGAATGACAATTTCAATTCTGAAGCGATGTTGTGGGATGCTCCCCACCGCATCCAAGAACATTCTAGGATGGTTGCCGCCTCTCGAGGCACCCAAATTGTGGCAACAAGTCATAGACCCCAGTGGAGGATTGTGATTTCAACTTCATCAAGATCGATGCTCATCCCGACACAACCGAAGACCGATTCAATGAGCTGAAGAATTATTTCATTAGAACCGTGAGCCATCTTGTCCAAGACCTCCTGGTGGATCCAACGCCCGAGCCGTTGGATGTTGCCGCAGCCCTCCCAGCTATGACTCAAGCTGCCAATGAAGCTGTTGAGGCCGCCGGAGAAGCCATCGAAGCTGAATTCGACGATCTAAACTTCGATGCGCTGACCGATTCGGAAGAAACGATCGATGATCCCTTGACTTTAGACCCCAAGACCGATGATACTGGTATTTCAAGCGGTCTAGGATCAAATGTCTAATTCTGTATTTGTTCTGTAAAAATAATTGTCAAATGTGTGAATGTACTTATGTAAATATAAGCACTATGAATGTTTAATTGCTGCAATTTATTCTTATTTATGACTGGTATTTATATGTCTTTCTTATTTCAACATACAAAGTTCTTCCTTTCGCGCAATATTGCAGCTGTCCGGAACAAGCATTATATGTCAAATGTAGGTCAACTTTCATAACTGGTCACTAAAACTTTAAGCTTTATCCTGCCTTCACCGGTCTGCCTTATAGCCAAACAACGATAGGCAACCCAAACACAACCAAATCATGACCGCTGGCTCGCAATGACATTGGGCATAACTCATGGAGGCGATCTGTTAACAAAATTGCAATTGCGTGACCCAAAATTCGGCTGGTCCCAAAATTCAGGATTGCAAAATTTTAACCGACCACTATCAAATAGTAGCCCCTCGCTCGGTAAAGTAATTCAAAATTAAGATGCCGATACACACACATATGCAGTGTCGTATACTTACCTTATGGGTATACGAGATGATAAAGAAATGGATAACTAGAGACACGGTGACAAATCAATGAAGATCGGATCGGCGGAAAGGGCCCACGAGTGGTCCCCGACCAGTATGGAATAACAGAAGATTCCATATACCGGTATGGAAATAAGGCGGGCGTCAAGACCGACGTAGGAGGACTTGAGCGACAAGTAAAAGGACAGTTTGTAATCTGTTATGACTCTGAATTAACAAGGAAAGTTTAGAGATAGAGCTCCCGAACATGTAATCTATGTAATCGACTAGGACTCAGCATGTAACTCTAGCTCTCTCGGATATATAAGGTGGAGCAGGGACCCCCGAAAAGGCTCCGAGATCTTGCAATTAGCACTCTGCTAAAGGCAATACATAACACACAGGATGTAGGGTATTACTCTCTTTCGAGAGGCTGAACCTGTCTAAAATCACGTGTTCTTGTGTGTTTCGTGTGTTGCACCATCGAATTCCACGCTCGTAAGGGACCGGGTAGTACTAGTGCCGAGTTTAAGACTCGACATGCAGATAGACAAAATTTGATATGTTCCATATTATCGGACAACTATCATAAGTATATCAGTACATAAGGAGAAAATACAAAAAACTAAAGTATAAAAGCAGCGTAGCTGATCAATATTTCACGAATTGGGAATTTCTTCCTCATCTATGGTCATAAGCTGTTATGCACCCGATCTGGAAACTGATTTGACAACGGACGGTCCTTTCCGGACCGGTGATAACTTGTGACGATTCTTTGTAGACTGTATCTTCCCGAGCACCAAATCGCCTATATGAATTTCTCTTGGCCTAATATTGCGGTCGTGATAACGTCGCAATCCTTGATGATAGTTGGCCATCCAAATAAGAGCTTGTTCGCGCAATTCCTCTGTTGCAATTAACTCCATCCGACGCTGATCATCATACTTATCTTCATCATAATTACTCACACGAGCAGAAACCAAATTAACCTCTGCAGGCAACATCGCCCTAGAAGAAGGCAAGAAACTTGAAGAGATGCAAGCGACCCGGATTGGGGAATTGGACGGCGAGCTGACCACCATGGACAATATCCTGGCGCAAGCTCTCCAATCCGCCAAATCAATTGAAGAGGAAAATGCTCAACTTACAGCTAACCCGAGGAGGGCGCATGAAGTGGCCAAGACCGCTCGAGCGAGAAAGGGAAAGGGCTGCCAAAGAGGCGCATGAGTCCGCTCAGCAGGCTGTCAAGGTGAAAGAAGAAGAAATCCAACGCCTATCGAAGAGAGAAGCCAAGCTGAAGGCCTCAAATATCAACTATAAGGCAAAGTTCGGAAATCTCGATATATCTCACAGGCGTAAGTCTTGTTCCTCTACGCTTCAAATTTTTGGTCTATATATCCATCAATACCGCTAATCTTCCAATCTTCATGTTTGCAGAGTTCTCAATTAGCACAAAAAGACCGGTAGAATACTTGGGTGGAGGGAACATCCCGCAGAATGACAATTTCAATTCCGAAGCGATGTTGTGGGATGCTCCCCACCGCATCCAAGAACATTCTAGGATGGTTGCCGCCTCTCGAGGCACCCAAATTGTGGCAACAAGTCATAGACCCCAGTGGAGGATTGTGATTTCAACTTCATCAAGATCGATGCTCATCCCGACACAACCGAAGACCGATTCAATGAGCTGAAGAATTATTTCATTAGAACCGTGAGCCATCTTGTCCAAGACCTCCTGGTGGATCCAACGCCCGAGCCGTTGGATGTTGCCGCAGCCCTCCCAGCTATGACTCAAGCTGCCAATGAAGCTGTTGAGGCCGCCGGAGAAGCCATCGAAGCTGAATTCGACGATCTAAACTTCGATGCGCTGACCGATTCGGAAGAAACGATCGATGATCCCTTGACTTTAGACCCCAAGACCGATGATACTGGTATTTCAAGCGGTCTAGGATCAAATGTCTAATTCTGTATTTGTTCTGTAAAAATAATTGTCAAATGTGTGAATGTACTTATGTAAATATAAGCACTATGAATGTTTAATTGCTGCAATTTATTCTTATTTATGACTGGTATTTATATGTCTTTCTTATTTCAACATACAAAGTTCTTCCTTTCGCGCAATATTGCAGCTGTCCGGAACAAGCATTATATGTCAAATGTAGGTCAACTTTCATAACTGGTCACTAAAACTTTAAGCTTTATCCTGCCTTCACCGGTCTGCCTTATAGCCAAACAACGATAGGCAACCCAAACACAACCAAATCATGACCGCTGGCTCGCAATGACATTGGGCATAACTCATGGAGGCAGATCTGTTAACAAAATTGCAATTGCGTGACCCAAAATTCGGCTGGTCCCAAAATTCAGGATTGCAAAATTTTAACCGACCACTATCAAATAGTAGCCCCTCGCTCGGTAAAGTAATTCAAAATTAAGATGCCGATACACACACATATGCAGTGTCGTATACTTACCTTATGGGTATACGAGATGATAAAGAAATGGATAACTAGAGACACGGTGACAAATCAATGAAGATCGGATCGGCGGAAAGGGCCCACGAGTGGTCCACGACCAGTATGGAATAACAGAAGATTCCATATACCGGTATGGAAATAAGGCGGGCGTCAAGACCGACGTAGGAGGACTTGAGCGACAAGTAAAAGGACAGTTTGTAATCTGTTATGACTCTGAATTAACAAGGAAAGTTTAGAGATAGAGCTCCCGAACATGTAATCTATATAATCGACTAGGACTCAGCATGTAACTCTAGCTCTCTCGGATATATAAGGTGGAGCAGGGACCCCCGAAAAGGCTCCGAGATCTTGCAATTAGCACTCTGCTAAAGGCAATACATAACACACAGGATGTAGGGTATTACTCTCTTTCGAGAGGCTGAACCTGTCTAAAATCACGTGTTCTTGTGTGTTTCGTGTGTTGCACCATCGAATTCCACGCTCGTAAGGGACCGGGTAGTACTAGTGCCGAGTTTAAGACTCGACATGCAGATAGACAAAATTTGATATGTTCCATATTATCAGACAACTATCATAAGTATATCAGTACATAAGGAGAAAATACAAAAAACTAAAGTATAAAAGCAGCGTAGCTGATCAATATTTCACGAATTGGGAATTTCTTCCTCATCTATGGTCATAAGCTGTTATGCACCCGATCTGGAAACTGATTTGACAACGGACGGTCCTTTCCGGACCGGTGATAACTTGTGACGATTCTTTGTAGACTGTATCTTCCCGAGCACCAAATCGCCTATATGAATTTCTCTTGGCCTAATATTGCGGTCGTGATAACGTCGCAATCCTTGATGATACTTGGCCATCCAAATAAGAGCTTGTTCGCGCAATTCCTCTGTTGCAATTAACTCCATCTGACGCTGATCATCATACTTATCTTCATCATAATTACTCACACGAGCAGAAACCAAATTAACCTCTGCAGGCAACATCGCCTCATACCAATAAGGCTATGTTTGGAATGGAGGGTTTTCAAAGGAATTTCAAAGGAATGAGTTTCCTAAAGATTTCTGACGTCATGTGGCATTTGGAATGAAGGAATTATGCTTTCCATTCATGTGGAAAGGAATGAGTTCCTCCATAAAACGTAGGAAAAAAAATGAGGTATGACCTCAGGAAAACCACGGACGACGCGGGCAAGAGAGATAGAGACTGAATGAATAAGCTCAATAAACAAGGCCGGCACAATAGAGATGAGCATGCAAGCGGAGAGAGAAAAGGACCGTGAACTTCCAGAGAGAGAGAGAGAGACTACTCAGCATGCAAAAAAATCTAATTCTCTGCATCCAACCACCTAATTACTTTGACTAATCAACTATTTGGTTGGGATAGTTCACGCAAGAGTAGATTAATAATTCGATTTATATTAAATTCATGGAATTTTATAGTATAGATATAGCTTCTAATAATGATACCTAGTTGTAATAATGTTTGTAGTCCTGTGTTTCTATTCCTACATTCCAAACACATACATTTCTTCATTCCTCTATTTTGAATTTCTATAGTTTTCTCACTTTTCGTATTCCTATGTTTTCTTCATTTCTGTGTTTTTTCCTATTCCTATATTTTTCATTCCTTCATTCCAAACAGACCCTAAACAAGAGAAAATGGAGATTGCCCTGTTGCACGACTAGTATTCGTACGCAGCCCCCATAAGACCTATGGCAGTTCCTTGACCCACTTCCCAGCATAAGGCTTCAAGCGGTCATAAATCCATGGCTTAAGACCGGTCAAAATCATGCCGTTTGTCCGCTCAACTTGTCCATTGCTCTGCAGATGCGAGACCGATGTATAATTGATCTTTTGTAAATTGCACTGAACATTTCTGAAGTAAACAGTAGTCCATTATCCGTAATGATACAATGCAGTGTGCCAAACCAAACAAATATCTTCCGCAAGAACTAAATCGCCTTACGTGTTGTCGTCTTAGTCACGGCTTCTGCTTCAACCCACATAGCAAACTTGTCAATGGCAACAAAAAGATGGGTGAAGCCCCCGGTGCCTTCTTGAATGGTCCAACAATGTTGAGCCTCCAAGTAGCAATTGGACAGGTCATAGGTATCATACGTAATTCATGAGCAGGAACATGAGATTGACGTGCAAAAAGCTGGCGAGTCCTCACATACCCCGACCACTTGCTTTGCATCACCAACTATTGTAGGCCAATAAAATCCTTGCATGAATGCCTCGACAACTAATGTCTTTGAAGACGCATGATTTCCACAAATACCGCTATGAATTTCTTCCAATAATTGAATCCCATCGGCAGTAGAAACGCACTTCATCAACATGTTGTCACCACCGCGCTGGTATAATTCATCATCAACTAGCAAATACTTCCTGCCTCGATTTCCAATCATTGCTTGAGCAATCCGGTCTTCCGGTACCACTTCGACTTTAGATAATCAAGATACTGAGTGCGCCAATCTAGATCAATCATCATAACTTCAACCGCAGGGACCGCCACACCGGTCGGTGCTTGCGTCGGGGACCGTGGCATCGGTTTGTGACGCCTTGAGAACCGCTTCACCGGTCTAAATCTCCTGAATTGTAGCTTTCTTGTTAATCTTAATCCACACCTTCTCCAAGACTTGAAGGAAAAATCCTAGCGGTACTACTTGTCTTGAAGAACCAATCCGAGCCAACTCATCCGTAGCAGAATTTTTCCGCGCGCAATATGTGTAAAGTGAAGACCGTCAAATTTATCTTCAAGCTTCCGCATCTCCTGATGAAACGCTATCATACTATCATCATTGGCTTCAAACTCCTTGGTAATCTGATTAATGGCAAGTGCAGAATCACCATAAACGTCTAGTCGCTTAACACCAAGAGAAATTACCACATGAAGCCCATGAAGAAGAGCTTCATATTCTGCCGCATTATTAGACGCTCGGAAGTGCATCCGAAGCACATGCCACATCGAATCTTTCTAAGGAGTTAGGAGCATTACTCCAGCCCCGCGCCTGAAAGCTGCAAGGAACCATCAAAATACATCTCCCAATACTCCAAGTCCATGATGGTTGACAAAATATGAGTTTCCAACCACTACAGTAAAGAAATCCGCCAATGCCCGGCCTTTGATCACCGTCCTAGAAAAAAAGTAATCTCATACTGGCCAAGCTCAATCATCCACTTGGCAATTGTACCGACCGCCTCACGATTTCTCACCACAAATCCAATTGCAAAACCAGTCTTAACATCGATGGGATGCGCTTGGAAATAATGCTTGAGTTTTCTTGAAGTAATGACAATAGCATAAATCAACTTCTATATATGATGATAATGTACCCTGGATTTCGTTAAGACCACACCGGCAAAGTAGACCAGGTGCTGAACTAGCTAAAGATGGCCTTCCTCTCGGCGATCAACCGCCAAAACAGTACGAGACCACATGAGTGGTCGCTCATATGTATAGCTATATAGTCTCATCAGGCTCGAGGCGATATGAGAACCGGTGGACTACTCAAACAACTCTTGAGCTGGTCAAACATAACCTGAGCTTCATTTGTCCATTGTAATTTATCTTGCTTTTTAAGCAATCGAAGAACGGAAGACCCCTAACACCCGGTCTCGAGATGAAGCGACTTAGCGCAGCCATGCAGCCGATCAACTTTTGAACATCCTTTTGAGAGCGGGGGGGGGTGAGGGGGCTCCATGTCCATTATCGTCCGAGTCTTCTTAGGATGTGCTTCGGTTCCTCGCCAAGTTACCAAATATCCAAGCAGCTTTCCGGACCAAACTCCAAAAACGCACTTGTTCGGGTTAAGCTTCATGTAAAAGTTCCTCGGATTGCTAAAGGTCTCTGCCAGGTCGGAGAGAATCAACTTTCGGGACTTGACCACTATATCATCTACACATGCTTCAACGTTCCGACCGATCCGAGAATCTAGACGAGTGTTGTATACTACGTTGGTAAGTCGCGCCGGCGTTCCTTAAACCGAACGACATGGTAGTATAGCGAGTAAGCTCCAAAGGGGTGAAAAACACCGTCTTGATTTGGTCTTCAACCTTCAATAGAATTTGGTGATAACTCTGAATAAGCATCAAGGATGCAAAGATGCTCACAGACCAGCAGTCAAATCAATAACTTGGTCAATTCAAGGTAGAGCGAAAGGGTTCTTAGGACAAGCCTTGTTGAGATCAGCATAATCAACGCACATTCTTAACTCTTTAGTATTCTTTTTCGGTACAAGGACTGGTTTAGCTAGCCAATCTGGATGATACACCTCCCTAATGAACTTAGCAGCTAACAACCTAGTAATCTCTTTTTTGATAGCTTCCTTGCAGTCTTGAGCGAACCTCTGGAGCTTTTGCTTGATGGGTCTTGCGTCGGGATGCTCCTTCGAGTGCATGCTCAATCTTCTCCCTACGAACTCCCGTCATGTTAGAAGGTTGCCATGTAAAGATGTCCCTATTTTCTTGGAGGAAAAGAGTGAGCGTGCTTTCGTATTTGTCCCCCGAGTCGGACCCAATGTGGGTGACCTCGGAGGGGTCTACGAGGGTTGAGCTGGATCGCTTTGGAAGCCACCGCGTCCGCCTTGAGCTTCTCCTTGGTTGCCTTCTTCGCTGGTGACTCCTCATCAAGCGGCGCTTGTGCTGCCAAAGCAACAGCAGTAGCCTACCTAACGTCTCCACGCTCTAACTCCAAATTTGCACGATTGGCCAACTCGGTGTTGTGTACCTCACATGCGTAGGCGGTCTTGATATCGATCCGGAACGACAGGACTCCATTGGGTCAAGGCATCTTAACCATGAGGTACTGATAGTTTGGAATAGCCATAAACTTGGCTAGCGCGGGTCTGCCATGTATGGCATGATATGCAGAGTCAATGTCCGCAACCTAGAACATGATGCGCTCCGTCCGATAGTTCTCCTTCATTCCGAAGGTTACTTGGCGAGTAATTTGCCCCGGAGGGTAACTGTTTCGCCTGGGCATAATGCCATGGAATGGTGAAACGCTAAGCTGCAAGTCTTTGACGATAGACCAAGATCCGGAAGAGTCTTGGCGAAGAGAATATCTAGGCAACTACCTCCATCAATGAAGGTCTTCTTCAGCCGAATCGTGTTAACGATCGGTGCTAACATGAGCGGACACCGACCGGCCTTGGGTAAAACTTCGGAGTGATCGGTACGAATCAAAGTAATTGGAACCTCGGACCACCGCAGATATTCGGATGTAGCTGGAGCAATGGCATTGACCTCCCCGAGTGGAAGTTTACGCTTGCGCTTGGACTCACAAGCATCCGGACCACCAAGGATGAAATTCACCTCACGGATCGGTTCTTGAAAGACCTCATAATCATCACTTGTCCTTCTTATCATCATCTTGCTTCTTGCCCTTGCCCTTATCATCTCGCAGCTTTGAAGGCGCAACTATCCTCACCTTGTGATTGTCGCCATGAAGCATACACAGCCCATCCAAGATATCTTGAAATGAGACTCTCTCTCGTGTCCCTTTCTTGTTTGGGAGCGCTGGACGGTCTCCTCCATGAGGCTCGACCAATAGCAGCAACGAGATTGTCCGCCTTGTGCTTTTTGGTCTTGGACCCGGATCGGTAGCCCCGGTCTTGTTTTGGCTCCTTCCCCTTGTCACCCTGTAGATTCACCACGTTGAAGTCACTAACGAGCATATTCGTTAGCTATCTTGAAGCACTATGATGCCATTAACGTAAGGTTTCGATTGCGTCGACCGATCTTGTGAATCGGTCCTTCGCTCCGTACGCCGGATTGAAAGGCAGAAATCACGTGCTAATCTGGGACACTTGGGATCATGGCCTTCTTAGCACAATCGCCCGAGATACGTCGTAAGTGACTCATCGAGGCTTCGCTTGATCTCGTTGAGCTCGAAGAAGTTCCCTGGTTTCTCACAACTAGCATGAAAATTCTTGACAAACTTTTTGGTTAGTTCACCCCAAGTAGAAATAGATTCTTCAGGAAGAGAACTTAACCGAGAGACGGCTAGCTTGCTCCAAGCGGATCGGGAGATAGTTGGCCATCATGAACGTATCACCCCCGCAGACCGGATGGCGGTCGAGTACATGCAAAGCCACTCTACGGGCGGGGTCTTGCCATCATACTTGTCGATGCCGACGTGCTTGAATGCCCTTGGATATACGTAGATGCGTAAATCCAGCGTGGACCGAGTATTTGTCGTCGAAGTCGGTGAAGATTGGTGGCGGAGTACGAGGGCAGTAATGGCAGTAGTTACGGTCACCGTCATCTTCCTCGCTGTCATTTACCGATCGTCCCGGTGCTCTTGATCACGATCCTCCGGCTGCGGTTGCTCCTTCCGTTGTTGTCGGCATCATTGTGCTAATTGTTGTTGTCGCGGCCATCATCATGACGATTGTTCTCACCACGATTGTTGTCGGTACACCGGTTGTACCCACCACGATTACTCGTCATCGTGTCGGTTCTCGCGTTTCCTGCTACCACAATCATCATGTCGATGTCGATCGTCGTTCCACGTGTCGTGGTTGCCTCCGGCCCGGCCTTGGTTCCTCACCTCGATTCCTGCTGGGAGTGGCAGCGGTGGTGGGGCCGAAGCAATCAGATGAGGGTCAACTTGACTGGTCCTACGACGCTCGTTCTCTTCTCGTTGACGCTAATTGCTCACACATTCCGCCTCGACGATCAATCAGCGTGTTCCTAGCATCTCGATTACCATTGATTGGGCCCAACAAGTCTTGATTGGGGGCTCATTCATGCGCATCAGCAATGGGAGTACGTCTAGGACGATCTCCGGCACCGATCCGGATGAAGCTACATTAGACCGAGCTCTGCCGGACCGTCCACACCGTGACCGGCTAGAAGATTATCCTCGTTCAAGCTCGTGAGTCCGCAAGGGAACCGCATCGACCAGCTTTAAGGCACGCCCTAATCCAGGCATTCGTAGGAGCACGTCTTCTAGGATTGTCTCTAGGATTTGCTTGACCCCCACAATGTTGAGGAGTAGCGATGCGAAGACTCGCTCACTATTAAGCTCAGCCTCGAGGGCACACATCTTGAGGGCTCTTGCTGAACGACTGCGATTCCTCCCACCACGGGATCCACAACTATGCGTAGGTGAACTTTCTTGCCTGTTTGTGTCCGACGTATCATCGGTCTAGACTCCAGTACATGTTGCTTCGCCGGCAGGGACTTGGCCCCTAAGGCTCCTGCCTGACTGGTCCCTACCGTATTAGAGAGTATCTCTACGCGGATAATTGATCGGTATTGCTGGCGGAGGGCGCCGATCAACTCTTGCATCCTCCACATCATCACCTGTCTTGCTCGCGTAGTCGTTGTTCCTCGGACAAATGATTCAGCCTAGCTTCCTCCGCAATAGCTCTGCTCAAGTGTAAGCTCCTGAAAGACCGGACCGATCATAAAAACTTGGAAGAAAGTTTGAGGATCCTCCTTGAAATCGCTTTCGAGGCTCGGAAGAGCCGCTTAACACTACAAATTGGGTAGAGGTCATGGTCGCAGCCTGATTGGCCGGATCGACGGGAAATTCAACCGGTCCGATTGATCGTGCCATAGAATTGGCAGCGTCGGACTCGTCGGAATCCAAAGTAGAGATCGAGATCGCATCCGGTAATCGCGCTTCAACAACGAGTGGTCGGATTGCGCTCACGATTCATTAGCTAAAGTTTTCAGGCAGAATCAACATCAAAGTCCAAAGACCCGAACGGATTGCAAAGCCGAGCTCGAGTCGACGTCGAACGAAGAAGCCATCGAATTCTCCAAAAACTCACCGGGACCCTACTTGGTATGCCAAATGTCGAGTCTTTGTCTCGGCAATAAACTACCTAGCCCCGTACGAACCTGGAACTCGATGGTGCAGCAGAAGATCACACATGGATTTTAGATAGGTTCGGACCCCTCAATCAAGAGTAATACCCTACGTTCTATATGAATTGTATTGCTTTAGCGGATTGCTATTGTGTAGATCATTTACGAGGAGTCCCTATTCCACCTTATATATCCAGGGCGACAGGGTAATATGCAGAATTCTAGTTGGTTACAATGTTTACAAACTTAGAAACTCTATCTCTAAGTTTCCGTATCTATTCAAAGTCCTTTACAACTAATCTTGTACTTTTCTTGAGGATTACACCAAGCTTGAGTCGGTAAAATCATCCGCCTCTGTTTCTATATCGATGTATGGAACCTTATGTTATCTTGTAACGGTGAGATACCACCCTATGGGCCCTCCCGACCGGTCTTATGTCTTCAATATGCCACCATATCCTTGACGAATAATTCATCCGATTAATGTATACCCGTAAGGTAAGTATACAACAAGTCGGGCTTTGGTTAGGTTCGATTTTATTCATGATCGGGGATGTAGAATAAGCTTTCAAAGACATGATCAGGGAAGGAACTTTAGGGGTGGGTTCTAACATCTGACTTGAACCCAATAGATAACGTCATGAGCACCGATTCCCTTTGCATGGACCTCGCCAACCGCCTGGTTACAAAACCGGCACATGTCTTACATCTCCACAGTCGTGTCTATATCTCCCTGCCCTACCGTACGTCCAGGCCTAGCGCCGCTCCCGCTTTCATGCCTCGATGGAGATAACATATGTATGTAGGAAGGAAGAGGAGAGGAAATAATAGATCGGACATGGAATGCTACAAAATAGACACGGCGATGTGAGGCTGAAAATCCTGCCACATATACCGGCCTGCAAACAAAAGCAATATATTCACACGTACGGGGAGATTCAGATTTATCTTCGCATTTCCTAATCCTATAGCCTTGCTTGAATTTTCTGTTCGGTAACAATCGTATGTTGCCTAATTTCCGGTGGCATTATTTATGGAATTGGTTAACAATGGGTCATGGCATAGGCAGGTAATTTAGATGATGTTAGATCCAATGGATACTATTTGTTGATCACCCAATTGAAAGGTCAGATATTTTGCTTTTTTATGGTCATTTCTAACATTTTATTCCGATCAATGTAGAGGCCTCAAAAGAAGCCTCCAATTAGTATATATACTAGCAATGTGCCCGTGCATTGCTACGGGTATTACAAAATTGACATGTTAGGCACTACATATATAATCTTAATTCTCTAACTGCACCAGTTAATTCAATTCCAATTAATATTTTACCTTTTATTTTTTGCATAATTATTCGGTTTTGTTTTGGATATTTATTGGAATGCCATGCAAGTTTATATATGTTGATGATGTGCAGCTAAAGGTGTTTTCATTTTTTTCCTTTATGAAGCCAACCATTTTTTGAAGGCAAAGTTGTCTGTAACACACTCAGGAAATATGATATCGTCTCTAACACATCGACAAAGTTGAATTTCTCTTGAACACACTACAATTTTGTGATTTCTCGTTCGGAACACATTATGTTCATTTAGCAATTGTTTTTAACTTTTTTTATCTCAATCCTTAGAATATATTAGGACCTGAAACTTGGCACATGTATAGTACGGTGAGGAAAAGATTGGAAAAGAGGAGCTCCTGTGTTGTTATGGAAGTAGACGACGATCGGGCGTTTCGATGACTCGGCGACAACAGCACGAACACAGGAAAGCTGCAGGTATTGGAAACGGGAGTGCTGCGGCAAATGGGCCAGAAAAAACAGTATGGGGGCAGGACGACGCGTAAGATCGAATAAAACAGCGTATTGCGGGGCAGGACGACACGAACTCGGGTTTTGGCACGTATTCGAAAAAGACCACTACGTATTGGAACGCCGGGTTGGAGGGCAGGACGACGGACCGAAAAAAACAAGGTACGGACATCTTTGATTTATTAAGGAGTATATATATAGAGAAGATAAGATAAGGTTTATTTTTTTCACAATGTAAGGTGAATTGCTGAGAAATTCATAAGGTTATATAAAAGGAGAGGAATATATGACTTTTTCTGTATTGATTAATTTTACATTGAAATTGTACCAGTTCTTACGTAAAGAAAACAGAGGAAGTTGATAATATGTCAAGTTAGCTCATCCTGTACGTCATTTGGCCAATTCTGTAGCTAAAATATATGTTCCTTGTTTCGCGTCTCCTGGTTCGATACTAATCGCGGCAATGTAAGATGCTGGATTTATTAGCTTGGGGACGACAAGTACTATGCTGGAACATGCAGATTCCTGGATCTATATATTGGCAGGTTTGTGCTTGCCTTTTGAGGACGGACAGGGCAGCAGGAAGAAAACGTCGAGAGACCATCCATGATTCATCCTCTTAGCATACATAACATGTCTTCGATGCCCAAGGTCGTGCTGCTGCTGCTTGCAACAAGTCTGAGCTTCGTATGCAACCACTGTCAGATGGACACCCTTGGTAAGCATTTTTGTTACCTGCCGATTGTATCCATCACGTGGGAACTACTCTTGGGCCCACACATTTACCCATGGGCTAAACCTACGCATGCAACTTTTTTCTACCTGGGCTGGGCCACTTAACGAAATACGTCACTAGAGAGAGATTGAGAGAGCGCCGTCTCCGCCGCCGGTCATGGTCCGGGCGCGAACCTCCTCTGCCCGAGAGGACTCATTCCCACTTTTCACCTGTATGTTCTGCTTGTCGTTTTCTTCCCATTTAGGTGAATCATCAGTTATTGCTCGTTTCAGCGAATTCTGCATTTGATGGGCGATTCGATATTGTACTTGTGCCACCTGATCTCTGCATATTTGAGGCCTAGCAACTATTGACCGTACTGACTACCACGATGCCTCAAATGCTGGTTACCAAAGTGCCGACGGGATATTGTTTGATAGTCAGCTTCTAGAGTGGTAGTATTTTAATGAGGCCGTGTGTTGTGTTGTTTTTGTTTGATTCGAATATCAAGCCTAAATTTCTAACATTTTGGAATTTAATGCTTTTGGCAAATAATGCGATGTCGAAAGGGAGTTGAAGAAGTGGGTTTGAGGAGGGACTGGAAGTTTTAGAGAAAGTCATTATAACCATCGTTTCAATGGAAGTGGTTTGGGGATAGGAGTTTTCTGATACAAAATAATGACCATTATTTTTTCATAACTAATGATCATTAGTTAGATCCAATAGTATAGATTTAATTTTGAAAATTAAAAATTAATGACCATTAGTGAGGGTAAAATTATCAACATATTATATTTATAATATAATAGTTCATCTTAATTAATAAGTTAGTCAATTTTTTGTGAATTTATTATAAATCTAATATATCATCATCGTTATTATTGTAGTACATTTTTAGTGTATTTAACATAAATTTATACGAATAAAAATATTAATTTTTAGTGTAATTACTAAATTACTCTCTAAATAATACCCATTAGTTGAGGAAAAATAATGACCATTATTTTGGACAAAAAAATCCTCTTGGGAAAAGCGTTATGGCTGGGGTTCCCTTTATATATATGGGACTCAATTGAGTCAATCAAGGATTACAATGATGTTTTTTTGCGACTACGATTACAATGATAATGTGATCGGGTTGCATCAGTTAAGATATATACGACAATACATGAGTTAGGAAGGAAATCTTACACACTAAGTGGACAGACTCCGAAAAGTCCTCCTGAATCAAATAATTAGGTATTAGTAAAAAAGTATGGAAAAGTCCATTGTACTTCTCGAACAATCCAGTTTGTCCAAATGACATCCAGACCAAAATCTTGACTCAATTTAATCCCTCAAGAAATTTAAGTTTGTGAAATCTACTCCATTATGCAATTTGTCTTTTTTTATCTCTCTTTGTATGATTTGAGTTTAGTGCTCAAATTTTTGCACAATGATAATTTTTATTGAACCTCATGCTAAAAATTATAATTGATATTTTAACCCTATGTTTTATAGTTTGATAGCATTAAATATCATCTTAACTATATAGTTCTAAAAGTCCATTGTACTTCCCGAACAATCCATTTTGTGCAAATTACATCCAGACCAAAATCTTGACTCAATTTACTCCCTCAAGCAATTTAAGTTGGTGAAATCTACTCCATTATGCAATTTGTCTTTTTTTATCTCTCTTTGTATGATTTGAGTTTAGTGCTCAAATTTTTGCACAATGATAATTTTTATTGAACCTTATGCTAAAAATTATAATTGATATTTTATTCCTATGTTTTATAGTTTGATAGCATTAAATATCATCTTAACTATATAGTTCTAAAAGTAAAATAAATTATTTAAGAAAAATATAAAGCATTTCATGTTATATAGAGATTATTAGTATCGTCTATAATCGTGCAAAATTTGAGCTTCAAATTCAAATTATATAAAGGAAAATAAAAAAGAAAAATTGCAGAAGGGTGTTGATTGCACCAACTTAAATTGCACGAGGAGTAAAATGAGTCAAAATTTTATTCAGAGTGTAATTTGGACAAAGTGAATTGTTCGGAGGAGTAAAATGGAAAAAGTATTTCCCACAAGGCCATAAAACCTACTCCAATATTTCTAATTATGACCCTGACATTATTGTAAGATTTCGTATTTCCTCTGTCAGGTTTCATCAGTGTAGACTGCGGATATACTACACAACCGAAGTACAAAGATAGCAATACAGGGATAATATATGTAGCTGATGAAGGTTTCACGGACACAGGGTTGATCCACACTGTCAATCTAGAGAAAATGCAGCCGGAACTTGCATTGAGGTATGCAACCATTCGCTTTTTTCCCAATGGAACACGCAACTGCTACACATTGCAGTCCTTGACACCTGGTGGCAAGTACTATCTGAGGGCCGCCTTTGGCTATGGGAACTATGATAAACTAAACAAGCTCCCTACATTCGATCTCTATCTCGGAGCCAACTATTGGACGACAGTCAGCGTTATCAATGCCAGTACAGCCTATATATTCGAGATTATCGCTGTGTCGCCTGCCACCTACTTGCAAGTTTGCCTGGTGAACATAGGGTTGGGTACTCCTTTCATCTCAGGCCTTGACTTGAGATCGCTCCCAGCAAAACATTATCCAGTTTCCAATACGACACAATCTCTTGTTTTGCTCAGCTTTTACCGGGAAACAGTCAGTTTTGGGTTCAATCGCTACCACTTCGGAACTGATGATCACCACATTAGGTAAGCTAGTTGGATGCACTTGGTTATACAACTTTCCTCTGACTGATGTTATTATACACGCACAAAAGTCTTAACATCTGAACACTCTTTTCTATTTGTAAAGGTATTCAGATGACCGCTATGACCGAATATGGCAGAAGTACGAAGACATGTCCACCTGGACGGTAATACCTGATATTCTAACCGGGGACGTGTTGAACTCCCCAAATGATACTTACGCAGCACCATCTGCAGTAATGCGTAGTGTATCCACTCCAGCGAATGGTTCAAGGATGGATCTGTGGTGGAGCTCAGATTCGTCCATGAATGTTGGCATTGACAGCAAGTACTTTGTTGTGCTCTATTTTACTGAGGTGGAGGACCTACGAGAGAATGCGTTCCGGCAGTTCGATATCCTTCTTGATAACAGCTCGTTGATTAATGCATTTAGGCCACAGCGAATGTTGACTAGTGTATTTACGGGTGTTGTGCAAGGCTCAGGGCGTCACAACATTTCTCTACAGGCGGCATCAAATTCCATGCCTCCGTTAATTAGTGCCATGGAGATATACTTGATCCGATCCCTGAATGAATCGGCCACTTACTCTGGAGATGGTATGTACTACAGCTTTCAGTTTGTCCGGTTCTATATATTTTTCATTCTCACTTTACATTTTTATTAGGATACGTGCTACCTACCTCTGTAATCTGCACTAAAGATTTCGGCTTGGAATAACATACAAAAATTAATCTAGGTGTAGATACTTCCTACTTTGTATTAGCTACAAAAATTTGGTCCCCTCTCATGGAGAGTAAGACAATGAGTTTCTTAATTTTTCATAGCCCTTGGGGATTACTCATTCTGGTTTCATAGCTTATCCGGTATATATATTTTTGGTTTATATTCTACAGGAACAAAAAAATCCATTTATAAGATAACTCTGATGGCAGAACTAAACCCACGTACTGTTTGAACTTAGTAGATGAACTGAAAAATGGTAAAATTTGTTGACAAGATGCACTAATAAATAACTGCCTTTGTCACTTACTCCTTTTCCTTTTCAATGTAAATAACTGCCTTTGTCACTTACTCATTTTCCTTTTCAATGTAAATGTTTTGTCACTAACGGTGTACAAATGAACCTTGTGAACCTTTCTGATCTCTATTATCATCCTGACTTTTAATCATGAATCCACTGTTTCTAGATGAAAGTTGGCATTCAGTTTTATGGGAATATAGTCCATTTGTTATTATATTTCATTCCTTTTTCACGAAAAGTTTCATTCATATGAGTGATATTTCAATCAGTCGCTGTCAGACTGCCATTTTTGTTTGTGATATATATTACTAAGACTAATTAAATATAGCTAATTTTGACTATAATTCTTAGAAGGACCGTATAAAAATGCCAATGATTTATGCACTTTATTGGGAATACTCATGTATTGACATTTATTGTGAATATTATGTTTATTGATGTTTTTGTCGTGCAAAGAGTTATAGAGGCCAAGACATGGATCTTGAGTCCACATACTAATGAATAATATGTCACAAACTCCTGCTTTCTTCCCCTGTGTGGTCACTGTAGTATTTGCAAGGGAGTTTAACTGAAATTATTTCTGAAATCAGAACACATGGATTTATTTTCCATGTTTAAGTTTTGTTTAAAATTTTTCCTTTCCATAATCACCTTTTTTTTCTGATTGCTCTTCTCACTTCTCAGCAATTGCTATGATGACAATCCGGACCAAGTTCTCTGTTCAGAGAAACTGGGAAGGAGATCCATGTTCTCCTTTACTTTTTGCATGGGATGGCTTGAACTGTAGTTACACTCCGAGTGGTCCACCAAGAGTAACTGCCTTGTGAGTTCGTAGCAACAAGTTTGTCATCCGCAAAATATTAAATCTAAAGCAAAATAAGCATAGAGTTGATGATGGTTAATCATTGTTTTAAAACTCCCTGCAGGTATTTGTCATCCAGCAGATTAACTGGTGAAATTGATCCTTCTTTTGGTCAGTTAACATTGCTCCAGCACTTGTAAGTTCTCTGAAGCATAATTTTTCACGCAAACATGATATATTTGTTAATCAAATCTTTCAATAGTCGGTATGGACCTATATGCCCACAAACCACTTGAGCTTTTTTTTCTCTCCATCTCTAGCCTGTCCCAACTTTCTTTTGAATAAAAAAGTTTTGATGCTGACTTGCTGCTCAGACTGCTCAGTAGCGAATTAATATTAAAGCCTAGGAGGCTGAAATATTGCACAAAATTAAGTCCTTTATCTATTTTAGGCATGCCAGATGCTACAAAATTAAGCCTTCTATCTAATGTAAGCCTTGAGTTTAGTGTTTCTGGTGCTACAGCTACAGTATAATTCAGCCGAAGTATTTACCATGTCACTCCGAAGTTTTAAGCTGCTGGAAGACTGTATTTCGACTTCTTTTTAAGTTCTTTTATTTGCCTCCGTATCCAGGGATCTGTCTCACAATAATCTGTCAGGATCAATACCTGATTTTCTGGGTCAGGTGCCATCACTTACATTTCTGTAAGCCTTCTTGCATCGACCAACATACTGCAAACTGTAGAGCGAAGAACCTCAGGTTTAGGTTTATTTCTCATTTTTGTAGAGATTTGTCGAGCAACAACCTCAGTGGATCAATTCCTACTCCTCTGCTGCAAAAATCTCAAGATGGATTCCTGACACTAAGGTTTGCTTGGTTGCTCCTATTTGCAATATATCTTTCATAATGCACCACTTATAGTGCCCATTAATAGCACTAGGTTAGAAATAATTTCAAAATTATCATTCAACTGTGCAAAATGAGTAGTCTTCGAATTATGCTCTAAATTACAATTCTTCACAAATGAATATTTTGTTTTCTAGAGTCAATGACAATCCAAACCTATGTGTGAATCGTACTTGTGGTCCAATTCAAAACCAAAAGAAGCGCAAGGGAATACTTGAAGCTGAGATCATTGTTTCAGTTGCTGGAAGTTTCCTTACAGTGGCTCTACTTCTACTTGCTATTTGGCACATAAGGAAGAAACGAGGTATGCAACCTGGCTGTTCTACATGAAATTTTTTAACTACACTGGAGTCCTTTTAAGTTTATTCTATTTATTTTGAACGGTTAGCCTTTGAACTCATCTTGCACATCGGACTAGGTAATTATTATGTCTATTTCAGGTGTGACTCGCGCAGCTAATCCATTTGAGAACAGAAGGTTCAAGCATAAAGAACTCAAGGCCATCACAGATGACTTCAAAAAAATAATTGGTAAGGGTGGTTTTGGTTTTGTTTATGCTGGCAAGATGGAGAATGGAACTCTTGTAGCTGTCAAAATGAGATCTCAATCATCATCCCAAGGGAACATTGAATTTTTGGCTGAGGTAAAAAAAATATCCATAGACATAACAATTGAATAGACACACATTATTGTAGTGTAATCTTAAATAAATTAGTATGATCTATATCTGGCTTAATTTTTTTGTAATTGTAATTTATGTGTTACAGGCTCGACACTTAGGCAGGGTTCATCACAAAAATCTGGTTTTACTAATTGGTTACTGCAAGGATAGGAAAAATTTGGGGCTTGTGTATGAATACATGGATGGAGGAAATCTTGATGACCGGTTAAGAGGTTTGTAAAATTTTGTGAACTACCATGCTTCATGTGTAGAACAACTGGTGTTAGTGTTGCCTCAAATGAAGGCTACATGGCATTGCTATTAGGGTATCTGAAGATGAATTTAGAATATGTCCTGCTAAAAATTTATTCTGGCCTTTTGTCGAAAAAGAAATTGAAGCATGCACTGCACTAGACTAGCAGCCAAGCCATCTTACTAGGTTTTACTTTCATTTGCAGGAGAGGAAGGTTCTCTCACTTGGCGGCAACGCCTTAAGATCGCAATCGATTCTGCTTGTGGTACATAGCAATTTTTAATGTTCAAATGTGGGCTGGCGCCAATTTGGCCTTAGTATATTCAACATTTGATCATCTAGCTATGCCAAAAGGTTCATTTGTGTTTAATTGCACGTGCCTGTAGGACTGGAGTACCTGCACAAGTCCTGCAGCCCTCCCTTGATCCATAGAGATGTGAAGGCCCAGAACATCCTACTTACTTCAAAACTCGAGGCAAAGATATCTGATTTCGGACTGGCAAGAAATTTCAGCAGTGAAACAAAAACACACACCACCACCATACCGGCTGGTACTCTTGGATACTTGGATCCTGAGTAAGCATTCTCACGACCCTAATATAGTATTCCAGTAGGGGAAAGTTCTACGAATTAATTATGCATGAAACATTTTTAATGTGAATATTTCTCTTGCAGATACTACACAACCCATCGTTTAAGTGAGAAGAGTGACGTGTACAGCTTTGGAGTTGTTCTTTTAGTGCTCATCACTGCCAAGCCAACTATCAGCACTGTCAGCAACACACAAAGTATCAACATTGTCCATTGGGTTCGCGAGAGGCTTAGCGAAAGTAATATTGACAGTGTCATAGATCCACGAATAATAGATAGTTGCAACCGAAATTCTGTATTGGAGGTGGCACAATTGGCACTACATTGTACAGAACCTGCGGGACGGGACCGCCCTACAATGAACGATGTTGTCGATGGATTAAGGGAGGGCTTGCGACTCGAGGATTCGTCTCACTCCAACAGGTTGAGCTCCATTGGGACCAGCCATTCAGCTGTTGTGGATACTGAATCCATTGCTGTGCTGGAAGCAGAACATATTGGAGAAACTGAACCCCGGTGAACCTTGCTACTATTGTTTGGAAACCGGACCCTTGCTACTAATTACCTCTGTATTGATTAATGATGGGCAACCTGCCAAAGATACCACGCGAAGGAATGGATTCCTTGTTCCTTTTGATAGCCTGGTAGATATCGAAGGAGCGGAACAGTAGAGTCTTCCGCAATGAAGCCGCCACAATTTAGCTAGTCGTGGATCAAATAAAGGAGGAAGTCAAGCTTTGATCAGTAGTGGGCACCACGGCACTCAGTAGTCTCATGTCGCCAGAGTAGAGCCTTGTAACTTCATTTAGGCGTAGATAGTCTGGTAGTCTATCTTTGTTCGTTCACTGCGCTTTGTAAGACTACCAGTGGCCAGCCAACTGCGGCACGTGTTTGTATCGGTTGTCGACCGTTTAAAAAAAATCAAGAGAATTGTTACGGTGCTTAAACGGTACCAGCAGTTTCCGTCCCACCAATTAATAGCAGCCATTGATTTAAAAAGTTTATTTGGGGCTCTAATTAATTGTAAATGAGTATTGCTATACATACCACGACTGCATGTTACAACCAGAGATCATTGGTCGTAACATGCAGTTGTACAAATGGGTTTTATGTGAAGCATTTTCCATTATAAATAGGGTACATACTTCATTAATTGTCCTTTTTTATGAAAAAGAAAATTTCATTCACAAAAAAGCATATTATATCCTCTGATTACAAAATTCGTCCAAACTACTCAAACTCCACTCATAGGAGACAAAGAAACCTTAAAAAAGTCATAAAATCCACCATCTAGGATCACCATCTCAAATAGATCTACCAAGAACATAAACTCCGATCTGCATGAACATGGTCATCTCACCATCCAACACCATCATCCTCATACCAATCTCTTTTATAAAAAGAGGAGTAAATAGCTAAATCGAGTCCGTCGTCGAACCCATCGTTGTCTCCTTCACCAGATTTGTCGTAGGAGAACACAAATTCAACCGACATGCTGATAGATGTCACCGGAAAACTAACTCTCATAAGCCCACCATCATGATTGTGAGGAACCAGACAAAGGAAGGGTTGGGTACCTTATTCTCCATTGTTGATAGCGTCTTTGTCTTGCCATCATTGTCAAGGAATGACATTCTGCATTGCTCCATATTAGCAATCTTGACAACATCTTACGCTACTGCCAGCCTTTTTTGTAACAGCGCCCGAAAAAAAATTTAGCGGTTCAGCTATCATTTTGGAAATTTGCCAATTGTATAATCGTGTAATCAAATGTTGCACAAATCACGATTTTCGTGCTGTTACCAAACCCTTCTATCAGTATAATTATTTTGGATAATCATGGAGAAGAGTGTTTGAATTTTATTTGAATATGGCCTCAAGTCAGTTCAAATAATTATCAAATCAATTCTGGTCAAACTTTCAACCTGGGGCGTTTTCCTTCTCTTCCCCTCACGTTAGCCCATCTCCTCATTTCTTTGGGACCGAACAACCCAACACTTAGATGCAGCCCGTCCGTTCATTTGCGTGCTGCCAGGAGGAAGCCCGAAGCCGTGAACCCTAGTTGCCGCCCACTAGCCATGCCGCTGGTTCAGAGAATCCCACAGACCGTCGCCGCTGTCGAGCAGAGCTGATCTGACGCTGAACCAAGTCGAGGAGAGAGAGAGCTCGTGGCGCCGATGTTCGCTGACGTGAAGACGAGGCACCTCCTACTGCCACTCGTCGTCTCCCGGCCATAACGGGTTCTGGTCCGCGCCGGCAGAGTCCAAGCTCCGGCCCGTGACAGGGTGGGAGCCAAGCTTCGACCGGAGCTCAATGGCCAACGTGGGCGCGCCTCCTCCGGTCGTGCAGCGACTGCTTAGCCGCCCGTCGCCTTTTTCCTCCGGCTAGTTGCGCCACCGCTGGGCCACCGCCTCTCGTCGGCTTTGCCACGCCACCCCGCCCCCACATCTTCCCTCCCAAAGCGTCGCCCCGTATCCTGCGGCTGCCTCCCACTGCGTGCCACCTCCAGCACACTGCGGGTCACTGCCGCCGACTAGAGCGGTAGCTGGGGCGAGCACAACGCGGCAGGCGGGGTGCGGTGAGTGCGGGATCGTTGGCTGCCATGGCGCGACGTGACTGACAGGGCACATTGGGCGTAGTACGACCGACAGACGACGCGTCGCCTGACCGACTTGCGGCTGGCCCAGATCTACCGTCGTGCAGCTTCTCAAGGCGGCGGACCTCCTATCCTGCGAGACGCATGGCAGTCACTGCCATCCTCCAGCTGCAGCTCGCCATTGGTCCAAGATACCACGACGGACGAGGAGAACGTGGCATTTCAGGTAGATGCGGTGGTGACGGAGGTGGAGCAGATGGTCGCCACAAGGCGTGGGCCGGCCAGTGGCGGTCGCCGTCCTTGTGATGTTCTTGTGAGGTTCGAGACGAATCCATGAGTGGTGATGGTTTCCTGATTGGTGGGCCTACTAGTTTAGGGGCCTAGGTTTGAGAGGACTGCTGGAGCATGGAACTATTTCCAACCCCGAAATTGTATAGGCGGGCTTTGAAAATAGGAAAGTGGGGTCTAATTTCGGGCCTCTTGCTGGAGTTGCTCTAATATTGTCAAAATGATAAACCTGTAATGATTATTATTTTTATTTTTAATCATAATAGAAACTAAAATTAGTACTCCAATTACTCAAGGATTTTAATTAATGTGCTCAACATTATTTTTGCATTAAAGTGATAATTGCTAGGAAACAAGGATTTATCAGTGGCAGTCGGTCATTTTGGAAGAAACACGGCAGTAACTACGAGCAAGTGCCTTCCAGCTGGAACAGCTAGCTAGAGGTAGCTCGCTAAGGTCATACTCTGTTCCACAAGCAAGCGGCCGGCAGCTATAAGAGGACTCAAAAAGTGAAAAAGAGAAGGACGCCCATAGAAAGAATAAATTCTTCGAGGGGCAGACCACAGGGATATGTGTGTTTGAATTCAATGGATGATCGACAACAATAAAGATAGCTTGTCCACCGAGCCTTACGTTCAAAAGAAACGTCAGATCAACAACGAAAGCAGAATCACCATACATGCATGTCGACCGACACAAGTGCATATCTAGTTCATTTGTTGTACTATCTTAATATCTTATATATATTAAAGATGGAGAGAAAATTCTATTTTCAGAGGAATTACTACGGGAAAACCGTTTTTGCCGAGTGCCAAACACACTCGATAAAGAGCTCTCGGCATAACGCTTATGACAAAAAGGCTCTTTTCCGAGTGTTTTCGCTCTCGGCACTGGGCAAAGCCTTTATCGAACGCCCCATTCGACACTCGGCAACATTTTCTGAAGAAAATAAAAAAATAGAACTTCAACCCCACCATGCCGCCGGCGAGCGCTCGCCGCCGCAGCACCATCCGCCCCGGGGCTGTGAGTGAGAGAGAGAGAGAGAGAGAGAGAGAGAGAGAGTAGGTCGCCTAGATCCACACCGTCGGAGCCCACCGCCGGCCACCGCACACAACCACCCACCTAGATCCGTGTTGTCACTCCGTCGAGGACGTGTGCCGCCGGCCTCCGCTCAAGGCCGCACGCTGCAAGCCCCGGTGAGGACGAGCGCCAACGGCACCATCGAGGACGCGCGAAGCCGGCCTCCGCGCAAGGGCAAGAGCCACCGGCCCCGGCTAGGATGCACACCGCCGGCCTCCGTGCCTATCCCGCCACTGCCGCGGGCCGCCGATCCCAAGCCTCGTGCCATGAGAGAGAGAGAGAGAGAGAGAGAGAGAGAGAGAGAGAGAGGACAGAGAGAGGGGCCCATGCAGGGAAGAAAGAAATGGGAAGAGATCCATGCCTTTTGTGTTAGACTAATAAGAACACCTCATTTCGTCTAGGCTGATCGTTGAGGTATCTTGTTTGCCAAGTGCTTCTTTGCCGAGTGTTTTTCTTGAAATACATAAAAAAATTAGAAATTGCAAATAAATTCTTAAAATAATTAAATTTTGGTATGAAACTATTTATATGATCTATTATCTATATAAAATAATTTAAAGTCAAAATAAAATTTGTCCACCAATTTGATTCTAAATTTTAACGAGTCACTATCAATTCTAAGGTTCTTCTTCGATGGTTGTCGGTTTCATAAGCAATGTACATTATAACTTTTGCGAAACCTTCTCTATTTTTTATAGTAGCTTCCATGTATGATACCATCACATCATAACACATCTCATAATTTTCTGACTTTATTTGTTTTTTATTTTAAATTTAAAAATCATTCCGACACACATTAGCGGTCATATTTCTTACAAAAGATATGTTAAATTTCTTTTCTTTTCATGGTCATGGTCCTAATTGGGCTAAATAACATGAATACACATTTTATACTCATTTTATTTTATTATTTGAATCACTTGTAGTTTAATTTAATTTTATTCAAAAAATTGCTTGAAATATAATTAATTAAGTGAATATATCAAATAAAGACAAAAAAATACCAAAATTTAACATGGAGTAACTCATGTTACATGCGTAGAGTAGGAAAAATTTTATGGGTAGAAAAAAAATATTAATTCTTGCCGAGTGTAAAAAATAGTCGACAAACCATTATATTTGCTGAGTGTAAAATATAATACACTCATCAAAAACTTGTTTGCCGAGTGCGATATAAAATCTTGTGCCAAGTGCGTTTATTTTGTGAGTATATTTACTTTGACATTCGGCAAATATGTTGTTTGTCCGAGTGCCGAGTAAATACACTCGACGAAGAATGAGTCACTCGGCATATATCATTTTGTCCGTAGTGAATTTTGGGTCCAACCAAGACTCAAAACTTTACCAAAATATGCATCCCTAATTATTCACTTCTAGTGAATACATGTATGTACATTATTTGTTTTTGAAAAATGCAGTAAATGATACGTCTTATATCCAGGGAAAAAATTGTATGATTGAAATCATTTGTGAGGTTATGTGTATCATAAATCGTGACTGTGGTACGTACTTATTAGAAAAATCAATGTGTGGTCATACAAAATAATGCAGATGGCACATTTCAGGATGCAAAGAAAATGGCTAGCTCCACCTACAGTCTCTCTCTGTTTTACACTGTTTTGGTCCGAAGTCCTAACCACGGACTGGGGTGGTGGGTGGATAACGAAAACGACGGCTGGCTAACAGACATGCGTGAACGAATTAACTAATCAATCCACTCCACCCTGCGTATAAAGTCTTCAGTCAACGTTGTTGTACTTGTACAACGAAGATTCGATTTGCCGCATAACAGTCACAGACGGGTCACAAAAGTACCAAAAACAAAGTGTATGTCTCTTTCCATGGGTTAACAATATCATGTGACACGGGAACATCATATTTATTTCGGAAAAATTAATATTGATTATTGGCTTGGATTATCCTCGAAAAGTAAACAGAAAGTTTTCTTCTCAATATTGGAAGATAGTTTTAAAAGTTTAAGATATGATTGTGGTTAATGCAACTAGTAGCAAAACAATGTGTGGTCATTGACCATGGTCAAAGCAAAGCTACTCAATGCTTGCTTTGTGGTATGGGGTCTAGATAGAGCAACGTAATGGATGCTAGTTGCATCCAAGTCCTACTCTGCAGTGTCTATTAATGGATGGTAGTACCCTAAAGGCCTAAATCGCTGAGCTACTCTGCATCCAAGTGCTCAACACTATTGCCTGAAACAGTAGATAAATGCAGGATCTCGAAAGCTACTAGCTCTAGCTTTATTAGCAGGATTTCATTAGCAGAAGACGTGCTAAAACAACCCGTTGAGTCAATGCAAAACCGTTCAGTAATCTACAGGCTACTAGCCTACTACAGAGCAATTATTGGCATTGTCTAGATTGGAGAACAGGGCAATATCAACAACTCTCTAGAGACGGAATTGTTGCCAAACTTCAAATTTCAGTTTGCACTGGTCAATTTACATATGTTTATATATGTGTGCAGCCGTGTGCCGTACGTGTGGATTCAGTAAAACTGTGTATCTACTCTGCTTTATGACTTTGCTGTCCTGCTACTCTACGTTTGGTCGCTGCATTTCCTCCATTTCGTTCAGACGTTCACTGCTTTGAAGAGTGGCATATATACGCACACACAAACGTCTTAATACTTGAAGCATGCATAATTGCTGTAACAACATACTCTTTTATCACTATACCAGTGTGTAAAGATATGATTATGGTTAATCGAGCTAGAAACAAAACAATGTACGCCATTAATTATTGGCCACAGCCAAAGCTAAGCTACTCAATTCTTGGGTTAGTGGTGTGTGTGGTCCAGATAGAGCATATAATGGATGCTAGCTGCAGCTAGTAGGACCCTGAACTAATATTAGTACTATCACTGCTAATCAGCAGAAAAGTGCTAAAACATCCTGTTTGGCCGTTCAGTAATGTACACCGCAACTATTTTCACATCTCTAGGTAGGAGAAAGGCAAGTCAAGATTTGAATCATATCATCACAGGGAAGCGCCAAATTCAGTATGAACCAACCGGTTCGTTCGCAGTCCTGTGGATTCTGTAATACTGTGTATCTAATCTGCTATATGCTGTGCCGCTCTAGGAATTCTCTAATACTGCGTATCTACTGCTACTGGTCTGTTCCCGTTGGTTCACTGCTTTCAAGAGCGGCATGCAGGCATTGTAGCCAAAAACTTCAAATTCAGTTTCAACTGGTCCATTGGTTCATATATTTGTATAATATGCAGTAATACGTGTGGATTGTCAAATCCTGTGTATCTACTCTGCTTTATGAACTTGCTGCCCTGCTTCTCTATATGTTTCGCAGCTGCAATCCCTCCATTTCCTGAAGGCGGCACACAAGAAACGACTCACTTTATTAGCTACTTTGAGATAGTATCTTCTAGTAGTAGTACTAGTACGTGCTACGAAGAAGCATGTATGACATGCTGCACACACGCCCCCTCCACTATATATAGGCTTGCCCGGCCATGCCAATCTTCACACATCACCATCGATCACACATCATCATCACATCCAAACTGACCAATAATCATCGTAGCAAAGAAAGGCTAGTAACTTAAGCTCGACATGGCGTTCCGACGCCGTTCTGGTCTCCTGGCTCTTCTGTCGGTTGCCTTGGTCGTCTCCTTCCTCGCTGGCGCTGCCACGGCGAAAAGGACCGGTCAGCTGACCGTGTTCTGGGGCCGGAACAAGGCCGAGGGCACCCTGCGTGAGGCCTGCGACACCGGGCTCTACTCCACGGTGATCATCTCCTTCTACAGCGTTTTCGGCCACGGCCGTTACTGGGGCGACCTCTCCGGGCACCCCTTGAACGGCATCGGCGATGACATCAAGCACTGCCAGTCCATGAAAATCCTGGTGCTCCTATCAATCGGCGGCACTGGCACCGACTACTCCCTCCCCTCGGACCAATCGGCCAAAGACGTTGCCGACAACCTCTGGAACACCCACCTCTCCGGTTACCAGAAGGGAGTGTTCCGTCCCTTCGGCGACGCCGTGCTTGACGGCATCGACTTCTTCATCGACAACGGCAGCGCCGACCACTACGACGAGGTCGCGTGGAGGCTCAACTGGTACGGTCGCTACGGCGGGGGAAGAAGGCGCTGCACTTGACTGCCACTCCGCGGTGCGGATACCCGGACTGGCGCTTGGAGAAGGCGCTGGCCACCGGTGTGTTCGAGCGCCTGCACGTCAGGTTCTACGACGACGCCAGGTGCTCCTACAACCACGCCGGGCTCAAGGGGGTGATGGACCAGTGGAACAAGTGGACGGCCAAGTACCCCAGGAGCCAGGTCTTCGTCGGCTTGATCGCGGCCAACCTGCCCGGAAAGAACGACATGGTCAACCTCAAGCAGCTGTACTATGACCTGCTGCCCAATGTGCAGAAATCCGCAAACTATGGCGGCGTCATGATCTGGGACAGGTTCTATGACAAGCAGACCGGATACGGCAAAGCCGTCAAGTACTGGGCCTAATTAGTGACTGGTCTATTTTCACATGGAGTACGTACACGTTTTACATATATTATGGGCTCGTTTGCTCTAAGATGCAAGTGATCTAAAGGGTCTTATAAACTGTTTGTATCAATAAATTGAGATCCATAATGAGATCTCTATTATTTGTTTGTTAATTCCTTGTCAAAGTATCTAGTGATCAATAAAAGTAAAGTTATGTATATGTTTTTATCTTTAGATTTCCTTCAATGTAGACTATTTGGCTATAATATTCCTAAGGATATTGGTGTCCTTAAATGTAGTAAATGTTTTGAGAGAAAATGGACACCTACACCAAAATGACCTGACATCCTTCTGATCGTATGGCTTAGATTGGAGTACCTATTATTTGGATAAAAATACTTAAATACGACATTTCTATATGTTAAATTATGTTTTTTTTGGCATATTGATGAGATGTTTGGATGTATGATTTGGCATGCTTAACAGTACAATAATTACATAATTAATAAGTACATTTAAGCATAACTAATAGCCAAACTAAAATGGGCACATTCCCCTATGCATATAAAAAAGACACTCGTCTTCAAGTGCTTACTGTGGAAGCTTAGGAAGAATTTCTTTACATGGCGCACCGACCTTCCTTGTTGGCGATCATCCGTTGAATTCAAACATGCATATCGCTACGGTCGGTGTGTCGTTTAAAGAAACCAGACGAATACCTCGCGCATTGCTGCGGGAATTAATTCTGATTTTAAACATTACTGACTGGATTAAAAAATAAACTTATTTTGTTAATGTCTTGGTTAACATCAAATAGTTTGAAAGTCCATATCTGTTACACCACAATAATAATTGAACATAAATAGCTCTAAGAATCCTAATACATTTCAATTGAATCAGAATTTATAGTGCAATTTATGCCTTGCACCATGTATGGATTGAGCTTTAGTTTTCCCGTAGAAAAGCTAACTGAACCGACTTTTGACCCATAATACTGAAGTAACATTCCCACTACCAGGCTAGTGAATTGACTTGACCCATAATAGAAAATTTACTTCAATAAGTCTGGGTTGAAAGCTCAGGTTGCACCACAATCTGAAGCATATGTGGTACAGGGCGACCGTCTTCTCTAGAATGGCAAATTGTTGACAGGTTTCTTTTGAATCTTGATGAATCTAGCTGTCTACATGATGTCCACAAAAGAAAATTATTGTTCCGTCAGGTTGCATGAGTAAGAAGTTGTGATGAAAACAGTTGAATGGAGTGGATTAAACTCTACTATGCATAAGGAAATAATTCCACGAAATTTTTTTTGATAGAGCAAGAAATATAGTGTTACTCAGTCAGGCCAGTAAAAAATATATAGCAAATGCCCAATGAATCCATACAAATCAAGTGTCCAGATTGATTTGCTAGAGGGAAATTGGTGCTCCGAGAAACTAAAAATCCAATATAAAGTGTTGCCTACCAAAAAATTAAATGATTCAGCCTAAGCAAAATCTAAACAGATCCATCCATTGAATATTTTGCAAGGGAAGAGGAGAACAATGACTGCTAAAATCAAACTTTATGCTGACAGACCCTATTTTCCTAAGCTACCTTGATGCCACAACGATGCAATTGGTCTGATATATATATTGAAACTTGGCTTTATGCCACGATGATGTGATCGTGAAGTTGGACCAGCAGCAATATGGGAGGTTCCATTTATTAGGAGCATCTTGAGGGGAGTTTCCAAATGATGGAATAGTTTCAATAAGATTAGTACCAATTGGTGTCATTAACGCTGGTGTCTTGATTGCTCACTGGATGCCAGTTCCACGTAGAGAAGAGAGCAAGTGCTAGTCTTAATTGCTTAGTTGGTGTCAATTTGTCTGTCTGATTCAACACGGGATGACCTTGTGGGTTTTATGGTTGTGGATATACGTGGAACGCAAAATTGACGAAAATATATGAATGGACAGGATCATAGGTTTGCTTGAGATCAAACGGCTAAAACAATTGAGGTTATGTGGCTCAATGAGAGTTGAGAGAAATATCCATGAATGATTTTTAGTGGGTTGCACTTACAAAAGATTAGTACATTCTTCCTAAGCTCCCACAGAAAGCACTTGGAGACGAGTGTCTTTTTTATAAACATAGGGGCATGTGCCCATTTTAGTTTGGCTATTAATTATGCTTACATGTACTTATTAATTTTGTAATTATTGTACTATTAAGCATGCCAAAACATACAACCAAACATCTCATCAATATGTCAAAAATCATAATTTGACATATATAAATGTCGTATTTAAATATTTTTAGCCAAATAATTGGTACTCTGGTCTAAGCCATATGATCAGAAGGATGCCAAGTCATTTTGGTGTAGTTGTCCATTTTCTCACAAAACATATACTACATTTGAGGACACCAGAATCCTTAGGAATATCATCGCCAAATTAGTGTACACTGAAGGGAAGTTGAAAGATAAAAACACATATATAACTTTATTTTTATTGATTACTAGATACTTTGACAAGGAATTAACAAACAAATAATAGAGATCTCATTATGGATCTCAATTTATTGATACAAACAGTTTATAAGATCTTTTAGATCACTTGCATCTTAGAGCAAACGAGCCCATAATACATATGTAAAACGTGTACGTACTCCATGTGAAAATAGACCAGTAACTAATTAAGCCCAGTACTTGACGGCTTTGCCGTATCCGGTCTGCTTGTCATAGAACCTGTCCCAGATCATGACGCCGCCATAGTTTGCGGATTTCTGCACATTGGGCAGCAGGTCGTAGTAGAGCTGCTTGAGGTTGACCATGTCGTTCTTCCCGGGCAGGTTGGCCGCGATCAAGCCGAGGAAGACCTGGCTCCTGGGGTACTTGGTGGTCCACTTGTTCCACTGGTCCATCACACCCTTGAGCCCGGCGTGGTTGTAGGAGCACCTGGCGTCGTCGTAGAACCTGACGTGCAGGCGCTCCAACAGACCGGTGGCCAGCGCCTTCTCCAGGCGCCAGTCCGGGTACCCGCACCGCGGAGTGGCAGTCAGGTGCAGCGCCTTCTTTCCCCGCCGTAGCGACCGTACCAGTTGAGCCTCCACGCGACCTCGTCGTAGTGGTCGGCGCCGCCGTTGTCGATGAAGAAGTCGATGCCGTCAAGCACGGCGTCGCCGAAGGGACGGAACACTCCCTTCTGGTAACCGGAGAGGTGGGTGTTCCAGAGGTTGTCGGCAACGTCTTTGGCCGATTGGTCCGAGGGGAGGGAGTAGTCGGTGCCAGTGCCGCCGATTGATAGGAGCACCAGGATTTTCATGGACTGGCAGTGCTTGATGTCATCGCCGATGCCGTTCAAGGGGTGCCCGGAGAGGTCGCCCCAGTAACGGCCGTGGCCGAAAACGCTGTAGAAGGAGATGATCACCGTGGAGTAGAGCCCGGTGTCGCAGGCCTCACGCAGGGTGCCCTCGGCCTTGTTCCGGCCCCAGAACACGGTCAGCTGCCCGGTCTTCTTTGCCGTGGCGGCGCCGACGAGGAAGGACACTACCAAGGCTACTGACAGAAGAGCCAGGAGACCAGAACGGCGTCGGAACGCCATGTCCAGGCTTCGATGATTATTTGTTAGTGTTTGGGATGATGATGTGTGATCGATGGTGATGTGATGAAGATTGGCATGGCCTGGGCAATCATATATATAGCGGAGGGGGACGTGTGTGCAGCATGCCATACATGTTTCTTCTTAGCAAGTAGTACTACTACTAGTAGAATGAAGGTAGTAGCAAAAAGTAAACTATCTAATAAAGTGAGTCATTTCTTGTGTGCCGTCCGCTCTTGAAAGCAGTGCATGAAATGGGGTGATTGCATCTGCCAAACATAGAGAAGCAGGGCAGCAAGTTCCTAAAGCAGAGTAGATACACGGGATTAGAGAATCCACACGTATGACTGCATATTATATAAATATATATGACAAAATGGGCCAGTTCAAACTGAATTTGAAGTTTTTTGCTACAATGCCTGCATGCCGCTCTTGAAAGCACTGAACCGAACGGGAACAGACCAGTAGCAGTAGGTACACAGTATTAGAGAACTCCTAGAACGGCACAGCGTAGAGCAGAGTAGATACACGGTATTACACAGAATCCAGAGGGCTGACAACGAAACCGGTTGGTTCATACTGAATTTGACGTTTCGCTGTGATCGTTGTCCAAATCTGGACTTGCCTTTCTCCCACCAAGTGATGCAAAAATAGTTGTCGTGTACATTACTGAACGGTTTCGCGACACAGGATGTCTTAGCACGTGTTTCTTCATCCATCAACGACCTAGCTTGGGCAACGGAGTGTTAAACATTTCTGGCTAGGGTACTGCTAGCACCCATTACATTGCTCTATCTGGACCACATACACACCATTAACCCAAGCATAGAGTAGCTTAGCTAGTTAGCTTTGACTATGGCCAATGACGAATCATTGTACATTGCTTTATTATCAGTTGGATTAACCATAATCATATGTTTACATACTGGTTTAGTCATAAAAGAGCATGTTTTATACACAATTATACATTCTTCCAGTATTAAGATGTACAAGCATGCTCATGTCGCTCGCATTTCTTGTGTGCCTCCCGCATGCCGCTCTTCAACGCACTGAACGAAACGGAGGGAATGCAGCTACCAAACGTAGAGCCGCAGGACAGCATAGTCCTAAAGCAGAGTAGATACACAGTTTTACAGAATCTACACTGGACACAATTGCATTTCAATTTGATGTTTTATAGAATCCACACGGGAGTACATAAAGCATCTGTCTTCCTTTTCAATTGACTAAATATATAAATATATGAGAATGGACCTCAATTTGAAGTTTGGAAACAATTGCATTTCCTGGGAGGTTTTAAAATTGCCCTGTTCTCCAGCCTACTGAGCGGTTTTGCATTGATGGGCCAACAATATGTTTTAGCACGTGTTGTACTGACGATGAAATCCTGCTAGTAAAGGTAGAGCTAATTAATACCTACTGTTTTAGCCAATAGTGTTGAGCACTTGGATGCAGACTGCAGAGTAACCAAGTGATTTATAGTACTACTAGGTGCAGCTAGCATCCATTACATTTCTCTATCTGGACCCCACACCACAAGGCAAGCATTGACTAGCTTTGCTTTTGACCATGGTCAATGACCATAAATTGTTTTACTACTAGTTGGATTACCCACAATCATATATTTATGAGAAAATAGCTGCGACACACTCCAAAAACATGGTTTCTGGTACAACACACCATAAAATTAGAAATTATGTGAGACACACTATAAACTCATGGATATTAGCAGCAACACACTAAAGCATAGGGAAATGAAATTTTTGAATTTTTTATTTGCATGCTCAAAATAGGTTAGAAGCTAAAACTTTGCATAGAGATACATTGTTACATTCTCTATCTATGTAATTTTTGCTAGATTTTTTGTCTAATATTTAAATACCCTTTTATCAAAGAAAATATTTATTTTGTAAGTCAAGCTATATGAATAGTTGAATAAAAAGTTTTAAAAAATCAGATAGATAGAGAATGTACCAGTGTATTTATATGCAAAGTTTCAGCTTCTAAAGTATTTTGTGCACCCAGATAAAATTTTTGCAAATACCATTTCCCTCGCCATTAGTGTGTTGCAACTAATATCCACAACTTTGTAGTGTGTTCCACCTAATTTTGATTTTTGCAGTGTGTTATACCCGAATCCATCATTTTATAGTGTGCCACAGCTAATTTCCCCTATATTTATATGTTAAAAAAACAATCATATATTTATACAATGGGTTTAGTTATATATGAAAGAGCATGATTTTGTACAGAATAATTAAGCTTTTAAAAGATATCATATCTTCCAATAGTTAGGAGAAATTTTTTGTAGTATATTTTTAAGGCAAAAAATCCAAGCCAATAAGCAATATTAATTTTTCCTTAACAAAATGGAATTAAATGATGTTCCCGTGTCTCATGATATTGTTAACCCGTGGACAGAGACATACACTTTGTTTTTGGTAATTTTGTGACCCGTGTATGACTGTTATGCAGCGAATTGATGTACAACAACGTTGACTGAAGACATTATTATAAAATGCAGGGGTGGAGTGGATTGATTAGTTAATTTCGTGCATGTGTGTTTGCTAGGCGTCGTTTTCGTTATCCACCAACCACCACCCGCGGGTGCATATGTAACTCCCTATCACGGGAAGATTTCCTGCCCTCTCGTGAATTTGGAAGTTCTGACCGTCCGATTAGAATTTTACGGTAGTGCTCTAACCGCGTAGGCTTCACGCGCATGAGACCAACCGCGTAGGTTTCACGCACATGCAAGCGCTCATCCTCAGCTCTGGACGAAATCCACGCCTCCCCATTCGTCGCCTTAGTTTGAGCCGCTGCCAATGCCTCGTGCACTCATTCGGCACTTCCTCCTCTTTTATCCCCCAGCAGAGATGAGGAGCCAAACGGATGACATCGACGGCCTTGAGAGCCATCGTCGTCACAGCCGTCGTTTGCATTGACCTCTTGAGTGTTGCTGCCGCCGCCATCATGGATGAAGACGCCGTCGTGGACCCAACTGCAGTCTGCAGCTCTGATTCAAGCACGCAGGGATCAAGCAATTGGCAACAGCTCGCATGCTCTTCTGCTCCACCTCCTCAACCTTCTTTGTGTCATCGACCACCTCATCGCCAGCAGGAGACGGCAGGCAGCAGAGGCAGACATGGCCGGCGTCCCGTCCAACGCTTGGCCTTCTTTCCCGACGCCACCACGGTCCTCCGACAGCCTCGCCATCCCGAGATATCCCTTTCTGCCGCTGTCAGGACCGCGACAGCGAGCGCCACAGGGATGGGCGACATGGAGCCGTGGCGGCTAGCACCCCAGCGGAAGCGTGAGGGGCTACATGTTTGTCTTCTCTCTTCTCAACCAGATACAACTTCGTCTCTCTCTCTCTCTCTCTCTCTCTCTCTCTGGTTTCATTGGATTCAGCTTCGATCTGTTAAATCCAATATTTCTCCTATCTCCTATCATCCGGAGAGGGATTGCAGATATCATATCTATGCTCCTAATCTGAGGGATTGCAGATATCATATCTATGCTCCTAATCTGAGCATACATCCCTGAACATGAAAGATCAGCAGAACAACGTCACTGGAGATTAATACATCCATATATGGCAATGTTCTACAAAATCACGTTTTGTTTCTTGCATTCACATGATTCTGTTACCCTTCATGAATTCTAGGGAACGGAGGTGGTGAGTCTATCAGACATGATGTTTGGATGTGTTAGGGAACAGATTATTTTTTAATCTTTTTTGAACGGTCTTATGTGCAAATTATGGCACTGAAAAAAAATGAGGCAAGTTCGGAGGACTGGGTAGTGTGTAACTACACATTTAGTAACTGGACTTCATAACTGGTCAAGCATGACAGTTGCCGGAGCTACTAATACACATTTTAGAAACCGAACATCATAATTGCCGAAGCATGGAAGGCAGAATGAGCGTGATAATTTCGTACATGTTACCATTTAGTTATGGGTTTGAATGTGAATTTACTGCACAATACATTTCCTCACAGATCTGCCATTTTCCTGTTATTACTTTTTACTCTGGTGAGTGAAAATGATTTTATCTGTGAGGAAAATGGCAGATAAAACCAGATTTTCCTGTTATTACTTTTTAACACAATACATTAGTACTGTATTGTAACATTAGGCAGAATAAGCTGAAAATGATTTTTAGAAAATGGGTTTGAGCTGAAAATTATGGTGAGTGAACAAATTAAACTAGTTGATACCCGCGCGTTGCTGCGGGTTATTTAAGTACATTATGATTAGGCAATATATATGTCAAAGAATATTTTTGTCGAGAAACACATCAAAGGTTAACACAATATGTATGAAATAAGATAAAGCACTCAAAATAAAGGTATATTGCACCATTGTTACTATTTCAGATATATTATTTTGGTAATATATAGCATAGACACGTTGAATATTGAACCACATTGAGTGAATAAAAAGACACATGAAAATGAAGTGGACAACGAATGCCATCCCATAACAAAATTAAACAGGAAGGTTAGACTAATGCTATCAGCACAACTGCAAGGAAATATTAGATTGTCTCAAGCAGAGGTGTAGGTTGATCTCAAAGAAAAAAAGCAAACGTAACAAAAAAAGTCAATGGTGACAACAATTTCAGAACGGAGTAGTAAATGCTAGGAGATAAAATGATGGCATGGTGCAATATCTCGCTTTATAAATAGGTTGTGTTTTGTGACCCCTGCTTGCCAATGCTTTTGCCTCGTAACGGTACTGGGTGCTAATGGCCGGAGATTGCTGGAGATGATTGAAGGTGGTATTAAGCGTGCGTTGAATGGGGATCAAAATCATTATTCAAGCTAATGATCTAAAAAATTATTAAACAAATATCCTATTTAAACACTTGTTTACTCAACGGTGACTGATGATAAACTACATTAGCTTATGTTTGGTTCAAATTGTGCAAGATTTTTAGTTCCCATGGATGCTTTGGTAAACATTATACTACTAAGCATACAAAAGTCTGTGCTACTAATATCTTAGAAAGGAAAAATAAAAGAGGGATCTATGTTATATCGCCAAGAAGAGTTTTGAAAAAGATCGTCACAAAAATATTTAGAAAATACCATCTAAAACAGGTTATGAGGGCCGACAAACAATAACAATTAATTGCACAAACAAAAGCACCTCACTCGATGAAAAAACCCAGAGATGCACATACGTAATTATTTTCCAACAGTAGCCGCAAAGGCTTCCCAGAAGTAGACTGGTGATTAGAGAGAGAAAAAATCCATCCCAGAGCAGGACTGCTTATTCTCACAAAAGATTCAGTCAAAAATATAAATGGATCCTCACCCCAAAAACGAATCTACGGGCTGGAGCAGGATCAGGATGCCAACAAAGACAGGAAAATCCTTCTGTTCCTCGCATGGTTCAGTGCCACCAGTTTTGGCCCGACGACGCATTTAAATGTTGCTTTGCTTCTTTGTGGAGGGGTTCTGGAAATGAACAGCTACCAAGAAGTAGTGTTATCGTTCTTTCTGTAGCTGACCCGTCCCAGTACACACACACACACACACAGAGAGAGAGAGAGAGAGATTAGTTAGGCAAGCTACGGGGAAGACAACATTTTAGGAAAATTAAGGACCTCCCATCTACCCTTTTGTAACGTCTAAACTGAGTGCACCAGTTATCAAATCAGAACCGCAAGGACGACACATGGCTGTTGGGTTGCTTGTCTAATTAATTTTTGTGCCTAGCCTTTGAAGGAAGTTATTACCACGTTCAAGGATTAAATCCATCTGGCTCATGAACTCACTGCCAGCATGTCCATTCATAGTGGCCTTGATGCTGCTCGTACACCTTTGAAACAGAACTAACAATCAGATCTAAGAACTGATGATCCAAGGGCTAGAATAGCTCACAAATGATGGTAATCTCTAACACCCATTCTTCATCTAACGGTTAAAATTATGAGATGATGTGGCACAACGTGGAAGTAGAGAAATAACATTTAAAGACTCTTAGTGGGTTGCATCTTTTATATATAAATAGATACACCATCTCAAGGGACATGCTTCTTGATTTACATGATTTATTATTCCTGACTTAGGATAACAAATCATCGTGTTCTTGAGCCCACCACTCCTTTTTCCTATTTAGAACCTTTTGATGTGGTAGAAAATACTACCAGATTACAGCATGTTAACACCAGTTCAGTGATACAATAATTTTTAATATTCTGAATCACCCTGGTGCTTCCTTCTTTTGACCATTTTTATTGCATCACCATGTGTTTTTTCCTCTTTACATAAATTGTAACACATGTGTAAAAACTTATCTATGAAGGTTAGGTGGAAATATTATGCTGTTGCCTTTCTTATGGTATTTTTTGTGTGTGTCTTCTTGATCCATGCTGCAGGTGCTTATGTGAAAAATCTACTGACTTGCATCAGTGATCTTATGTAGGACCATTTACCAAAGGTATTATGCAGCAGAGGTTGTCATAACCCATGTCTGGTCACATATTTATTTGCTGATGACTGTAGAGTTGAACATCCTAGCATACACGAGGTACTATTCAGCAGAGGTTCTCATAACCCATGTTTGTCACATATTTATTTGCTGATGACTGTAGAGTGAACATCCTAGCATACACGAGGTACATGAGAAGAAAGACCAATTTTCCGGTACTTTAGCGGCAAGATACATGTTGCTCATGAGTTCCTCATGTACTAAATCACTGCTTATGATGAAATATGTACCTTAGGTCTTTTGACTGTTTTGCACCAGGATATCCACTTGCCATTTGTTGAAATTATTTTTCTAAGAAACTTTGCTTTTGTTTCCCTTGCAGTGTGCCGAAAGATGTTCAATTTCACAATGATATGCTGAGATTGATGGGATTTCCAATCTGTTCCACACACATGAATGTAGTTGCAAGTTGGACATCAAGCCAAAACATCATGTTCCACACAATTTGTGGCCGTTTGTATCTATACCAAGCTGCTCTTGCATACAAAACATCTAACAATCCTATCCATGTCAAAAACCGTTGCGTATGAATACGGGCGCGGCGTTAGCGCGCCTCCCATCCTAGTGGTTAGGACATGGGACGAAGTGTGAAACAGAGAAACTGTACCACCCCAGTCCGTGTGGTAGCCATTTTCCTTGCATTTTCAAATAGTCCATCCGCATTATTTTTTTGGACGGACCGTTCATTGATTTTTCCAATAAGTAGGTACCACCATCACGATTTATGATTCAACACTTCATAAATTTTGATGTTGCTATATTTTTTTTTCAAAAAAAAAAAATCATGTACGATATGCATAAAATCATCTAAAACGAATTAGAATTTCTCTCCATCTTACCTATCCCGCTTGCATCCCAAGACTATATGCACTTGTGTCCGTCAACACGTATGATTCGTGATTCTGCTTCCGTTGTTGATGATCTCTGACGTATCTTTTCAACGGGTACGAGATTATGGGCTCGGAGGACAGCTGTTGTTCATGTTGTCTCGATCATCCGTTGAATTGAAACATGCATATCCGCCTGGTCTGCCCGTCGAAGAAATTCTTTCTTCTATGGGCGTCCTTCTTTTCACTTTCTCAATCCCCTTGTCTCCTACCCGGCCGCTTGCGTAGCGAACACAGATTATGACCTAGCGAGCTACGTCTATATCTAGCTGCAGCTGAAAGCCTGAAAGGCACTCGCTCGTAGTACAACTACCGTGTTTCTTCCAAAATGGACTGATACATCCTTTTCTCTCGTAGCACTTACATGTAAATTAATTTTGTCAATATAAATACCCTGTGCTCTTCATATGCCTTCTACACGAAAACAGAAAGCATATGAAACCAATAACCAATACTATTAATTTTTCCAAAATAAATATGACGTTCCCGTGTCACATGTTATTGTTAACCCGTGGAAAGAGGCATACGCTTTTTTTGGTACTTTAGTGACTCGTCTGTGACTGTTATGCGGCGAATCGAATCTTCGTTGTACAAGTACACAACAACGTTGACTGAAGACTTTATATGCAGGGTGTGGAGTGGATTGATTAGTTAATTCGTTCGTGCATGTTTGTTAGCCAGCCGTGGTTTTCGTCATCCACCCACCACCCCAGTCCGTGGTTAGGATTACCGACGAGTGTGAAACAGAGAGAGACTCTTCTATGTGGAGCTAGCCATTTTCATTGCATCCTTAAATAGGCCATCTGCATTATTTTGGACGACCACCCATTGATTTTTCTAATAAGTAGCTACCACAGTCACGATTTACGACGATACAGCATTCCACAAATGGAGCCATCTAGTTCACACACACACACGATTTACGATAATACAACTACTTCATACAGGTGTAAAAACTTTTACGCACTTTTCATTTTAGAAAAGGGAAAATACTTTGAGTCCTGATGCATCCGATCCCCCCATCAATTTCTCGGACACCTTTTACACGACGTTATCCCTCCGCTCCGTGTTCCCTCTGCTCCAGGGCGCCCAACTCCCTCCGCTTCCCCATGTGCGTGACCTCTGCCGCCGGCCTACACGCTCGCGCGAGATCCGCCGACACCGTCATAGCCCACGCACGCGTGACCTCTGCAGCCCACCCACGCCCGTCGGCGAGCTCCCTGCTCCTAGGCCCTAGCCGCCCTGGCCGCACTCGGGCACGTGACTTCTGCCACCAGCCTACGCGCGCCCACGTGACATTCGCCACCCTCGCCGTAGGCCCCGTGCGCACGACCTCTGCAGCCAGCCCACGCGCACCCGCTGGCTCCCTGCTCTCGGGCGCCCATGGTCGCACTCCCTACTTTCCCTACTCTCAGCCGCCCCCTCCTCCGGGCTGGGTCGGGGTGGTGGTGGATCTGGTGGCCTTGGGCATCCCTCCTTTGGCTGGATCCGGCAGCCTCCACGGCCACGGGCGGTGCGGTTGACCCTTCACCGTCTGGATCTAGAGGAAGGAGACCGGATCCGACCAGGGCAAGTGCAGATCTGCCCGTCGCGCAGGCGATCTCGCCCTGACATGACCGCGACCGGCAGCGATCCTCCTCCTGTCGGGCACGAGCGGCCCTCATCAGGGCGGATTCGACGAGTGGCGGGCAAGGGTAGGTTCGCCTGTCGTGCAGGGAGATTCGACATCGTGCGGGCGTCCTCACCCTGACACAACAGCAAGCAAGCGGCGGCGACCCGCCTTCGGTCAAGCGCAAGGATGTCGGGGGTCACTCGCAGCACGCGTCCGACACCGCACGTCGCGCCGTTGTCCTCTGCGCGCCGCTCCTCTGCGTCGTGTTCCTCCGCGCGCTGCCATGGACGACAGCTTGGCTCCTCTGAGCGCCGCCCGTCTCCGTCTTGCGCCTCGGCCCACGCGAGATCTGCCCTCCCCACCGATGTATCCGTATGCCCTGCCCCACATCACCGAGCTCCTCCTCTGTTACGGATCTCCAGCGACGAAGAACTCCCGTCGGAGGTGCGGCCCGAGCCCATCGATGAGGAGCTCCCACCGGAGGTGCTGCGACGCCCATGTGCCTCCCATGCTAGTGCTGCGGGCCACGCTGGACGAAAAACTGGAACCGAACACGTGACGGAAGCTAACGGTGTTTGCACGAATTTTGGCACCCACTCCAATCTAACAGTGACTTTTGGGTGGACTCGGGTCCTTCAGGATTCAAAACGAACACTCTTTAGAAAACTATGATCACAAACATTAGAGCGAAAGTTTCGCATCAACCTTTGAAGCGAAAAGTTTTTTCAGAAACTTTTGCAACAAAACATTGGATGGAAAAGTAATGATGAAATTTTAGTAGAAACGTTATGATTAAACTTTGAATAAAAATTAATGATGAAACTTTCAGTAAAAAAGTTTTGTTTGAAGAAAGCTTCATGTTTGGTTTGTGAGGACGTGCCCTGAGCCACGCATGTGAATTAGGATTAGCGCTTCACAATTCACTGCAACTAGCCCACCAACCCGTGCAAGTGCACGGCCTAGTATTTGAGAAGGCAAATTTCTTCTTAAAAATTATTAAAAATTTGCTGCTTTTTCAATGTTCCTGAGAAAGAAGGGAATTTTGTATTATATAGTTTTACAATATAATTTAACAGCCCACAAACAGAAATTAGAACTATATTAATGAATAACAGAAACAATTTTATATATACAGTAATTCTGAGGAAGTACCTATGTAGATTGGTGTATCAAATATGTCAGTACTATAAACATTTTTATATCTATCTACTCTTAGTTCACATTTATGAATTCCTTAATCAACCTAACTGCCTCAAAGAATGTGTATCCTGTTCATTTTGTATATTAGTTATATTAGAGATCATGTTAGACACCAAATGATTTCTACAATATTTTGTTTGCATCCTAATTCTCTAAATGCGTTATAGAATTTTAGATTAACTATTTTTTGTAAACCAAGAAAAATAGTAAATGTCTTCTTTAATTATGACATCTAAACTGTCAAATGTTTGAGTGAACAAAAAATAAGTTGCCATGGATTGGTTTTCTATTGTTTTCCATAGAGATGATCTTGTAACTTTTGTAGAGGTAATGTAGTGAAGTCTGACCTCATATCATTACGTTCATCACTATTATATTTTAGCAAGTTAACTACTACCTTAATGACCACATTAGCAACCTAACTATTAGCTATAGAGGAATCACCGATAAACAATTTGCATATATCCTCTCGAGTTTGTTAGAATCAATCAGCTCCCACACCATCTTTATTTGATGCAGCTCCTGTTCTTGATACATATTGTGGCTTGTGTCCTTGTCATTTTTTTTGTTTGCATTGCTTCTGATATAGATATTGTATCATCCAATCTACACAACCACATTGCATCCGATTCAACTTACTTGATTTTCAGTGTTCTGCTTCTTCACAATTACCTCTGTTTTTAGTGTCGTGCTTAGGACCTTCTTTGCCGCCATGGCCTACATTGAATAGTCCCCATTCTCCAAGCTTGATGACCATCGTAAAGTCGTGACTAACTATCAAGGGGTATCCTAGTGTCATTTGTTTTACCCAGGACCTGGATAACCCATGGTTGTGTGCTTCTCCAGACCACAAGATGGTGTACGCCTACAAACTGTCATCAGATCTCATCAAATTAAGCAAGACTTGTCTGCCACTATGTTTGCTATCTGTATAAACAACACAATCTAAATATATCAGAATGCTTTCGAACACTCACCACTGGTCACTCCATATCTTTGGCGGACATCCATAGCTAGCATTGTTATTGTTAATGCTAGATATAACTTACCATGTCCATGGATTAATCAATCTGTAAATTGTTAAGGGAAGTAAAGAACTATATTAATCGTGGATAAATGATTTGACATCATCGTGCCCTCACAGAATATATGCTCACCAGTTAATACCTTTATGTGGCTGCATTGTTGGATGGCCAGATATCTTACGGCAAGCAGCCTATTCTTTTGGCGTGCACCAGCGATAATAGATTGGGACCCATCTACCGTCAGACAAAAATCTGATCGAGCTGTTGTTGCCCAGTTTGTGGTACGTAGTCTCTGGTTGATCCTGATGATAGATTATCCCTGCCTTCCTAGGACCTACGGTAATTGCTGGAATTCACCATCATGCGGGAGGAGCCGTAGAGGTGCAGGATCCGGAGAATCTATCTTTTCTTTTCTGTGGTCGAAGCCTCGTTTTTTATGTTGAACTTGCTAGGGCACCAACAGCACCACGACGAACAAAGTTGAGAGGAGGTAGAAGATTGGCATTAAAGTATTTCATCCCTTCGTCAAAAGCACGCCAAACCATAGTTGTTTGGCTTTGCACCTTGAATCGATTCACCCATACCTTATTTTGTCTCGGGTGTGTACATACATGCTATTCTTTATCAAGTTAAAACGTATATGAACTCTTTATTTTGGAAAGCCTGATGGATTATTATGGAAATTGCACACGTGAATATAGACAGAAGCTGCCGCTACCTTTCGAATGAAAGCCAGATTTTTTGCTAGAATCTTTTTTTCCCTTTTCCAAAATATTATAATGGACGTTAATTTTATTATAGTGGCAGTGGTGGGTAATTTTTGTTATGTTTCATCCAATGGCTATCATTTTTCACCTTGAGGTTAGATGGCCAGATGTTTTTCTTTTTTGTGAGAATTTCTAGGATTTTCCTTCGATTAATGTGGAGGCCTCAAAAGGAGCCTCCAATTAGTAAATATAAGATAGTGAAGTTATTTTTTTCTGTATAAGACGTAGCATATACTGCATTTTTTAGAAAATGACGTGCAATATGCGTTCAAGTCTGCATGAATAACGAGGGATGCTTGTTTTGGCCCTTGGTTCCGCCCAAAATTCCTCTAAAATGAACGAGAATTTTATGTCCATCTTAAAGATGTAGGACAACAAATGACCTAGATACTTGATCCACAAGTACCCACTTGCATCCCTAGATAATATGCATTTGTGTGGGTCAACATGTATGATTCGTGATTATGCTTTCATTGTTGATCTGACGTATCTTTTCAACGTACGTGTCTACGTGATTGTGGCCTTGAGGGCTAAGTGGACAGTTGTCTCCCGCCTTGTCATTTTTTTAAGAGTTTTGTTGTCCAAAATACTGGGTAGTAGTTTTCTACTAGCTATAGTTTAAGGTTATTTTTGTAATTGCACTTTTAAATAAAGAAATTATAATTTTTCATAAATAAAGTTTTGGGAGATGAACCAATAACTATAATGCAAAAATAATATTGGGGACATTAATTAAGATCCTTGAGTGATTGGATTACTAATTTTAGTTTCTATTATGATTAAAAATAAAAAATTAATTATTAAAGTTTATCACTTTGACGATATTATCCTCAATATGGCAAAACACTAGCCAATAGTTGTTGATTACCGTTGGATCAAACTACTGGCTAGTAGTCTTGAACCAAAAAAAAAAACTCCTCTTTTTTTTAGGAATTTCCGTGTTGTCAATCATCGCTGAATTCAAACATGCATATCCGGTGTGTGGTTGGTCTGTCTCAGTCCCGTGAAGAAATTCTTCCTTCTATGGGCGTCCTTTTTTTACACTTTCTCAATCCTCTTGTTGCTGTCGGCCGCTTGCATTAGGAACGCAGATTATGACCTAGCGAGCTACTTCTATCTAGCTCCAGCTGCCAGCTGGGGAAGGCACTCGCCCGTAGTTCAACTCCGTGTTTCTTCCAAAATGGCCGAGACTGATACATCCTTTTCTCGTAGCACTAATGTAAATATGTCAATATAAATACACCGAACGCTTCCTATGCCTTCCACACGAGAAATTAAGCACGCTCGACAAGAATGGCGCTCTCAAGTGCTCCGACGAGGAAGCTTGTCCTCCTCGTTGCCACCGTGACGATAATGAGCAGCTTCCTCGCCAGCCCGGCCTCCGCCGATTACCTGGTGAACAAGACCGGGCAGCTGACCGTGTTCTGGGGCCGGCACAAGGAGGAGGGCTCGCTCCGTGAGGCCTGCGACTCCGGCATGTACACCCGGGTCATCATGGCCTTCCTCGACGTCTACGGCCACGGCAAGTACCATCTGGACCTGTCCGGCCACCCAATCGGCCCCATCGGCGGCGACGTCAAGCACTGCCAGTCCAAGGGCATCCCCATCTCCCTCGCTATCGGCGGCTTCGGCGGCGACTACTCGCTGCCCACCAGGCAATCAGCGCTGGACGTGGCCGACTACCTCTGGAACGCCTTCTTAGGTGGGTCCAAGAACGGTGTGCGCCGCCCGTTCGGCGACGTGTGGCTCGACGGCGTGGACCTCTTCCTGGAGCACGCCGCGGCCACCGAGCGCTACGACGTGCTCGCCAGGGAGCTGGCCAAGCGCAACACACGGAGGAGGCCGCTGCACCTGACCGCGACGCCGCACTGCCGCTTCCCAGACCGCTTCGTTAACAAGGCTCTTGCGACCGGCGTGTTCGAGCGGATCCACGTGCGGTTCTACGGCGACCCGGAGTGCGGCGCGTACCTGGAGCGGCAGTGGGGCCGGTGGACGGCGGCGTACCCAGGCAGCCGGATCTTCCTGGGCCTGCTGCCGTCCGTGGACCAGGGAGAGTACTGGATCTTCCCCAAGGACCTCTACTACGGCGTCATGCCGGTTGTGCAGCAGGCGCCCAATTACGGCGGCGTCATGCTCTGGGATCGATACTACGACGAGCGCGGCAACTACAGCAGCTACCTCAAGTACTGGGCTTGATGACACTTAATATATCCATCTATGCGTCACATCACTTTTGGTGGAACTTGATACCTGTGCCTTCGTGCCAGAATATATAATGTGTCTGTGATTGTTAGACTACTCATTAGTTCTGATCGGAATACCTTTTCGCACCCGTTCGCTCGGGACTCTGCTCGCAAACCCACGGGACAATAGCTCCCATGCGATGCCTTTCACCTCTATTCACTATAATACGGCATCTTTGGATAGAATAGCTCACATACGACGGTTGGAACGGGCGAAATAGCCACGGCCCGACACAGCTCTTTTAAGGCGTTAAGTAGTTAACGAAAGCCGATTATGTTCGAACGCGGGACCCTCCAGTCGAATGTTGCTCTGTTTGACGCGCTACTTATACGCATCTGGACCCACACATCCGGACCCACATTTCAGCCCTCCGCCCCCGACATTGTCGTTGCCTCCTCCGTTCCCCTGTTCTTGCTGGGAGCCCGTCCTTGCTCGCGCAGCTTCTTCTTCCTCTTCTCCAGCAAAAGTGCTCGGCGGCGGCGGCGGCGTCGAGCAATGTCAAGCTCCGCTAGTGGCTCTCGGAAGGCCCCACAGAAGGCATGGCCGCGTTATTGAGAAGTCCCTTTGACCACATGCCCCGACTGCCCTCGCCCGGATCCACCGAAGCGCTTGAGATGCGTTCGCTCCCGGACAGAGCAACATCGGTCGGGAATTTGTGAAATGCGAGAGCAAGCCATGTCGGGGGAATGATGGGAAGGTAGGGTTTGTTTTAATTTGGTGTGATTTGGAATTTGCATATTGGATTTGGGAATTATTGTCGGGATCCCATTATTGTCTCGCGTTCCTCATTTCAGGATTTGGATCCCTGCCGTCATTTTGAGTGGATGGATACGTACATTCGGGATCGAGGGCTTGAAGTTGAAGTGCTTCCCCAATTGAGCCAATCCAGGCTCGAATTTCGTCTCGGCGCGGAGGAGGAGATCTCAAACCTAGGGCACGATTCATCCGTGAATGGAGAGTTACAAAAACTGAACAAGCACTTGAGCCAGATTGTAGAATTGAAAAAGCAGTCAAACATGCTGGCCGGAGCATTTTACGTTTGTATCGTTTCCCTGTGTTTGCTTTTGGTATTCAGGTTAGGAATGTAGATTTAGGAGATGCGGGGATGTTGTTTGAATGTAAATTTGAGACAAATTTAGTCAAATTATCCATTTTGTTTCACTTTTCCTCTTCTCGGACCCGACGGCGTGACCTTGAGCTTCCGGTACTTTAACCCCTAGCAGTTGCCAACCCCACCTGTCATTGAGATGATGGGGGCTGACATGTGAGCCCGCCTCCCCGCTCCTACAGCAGGTGAACCTGTCATTGAAAAGCACGGCCCATGGGTATTCATACGAGCGCGGGCCATATTTAGTTAAGCGAGCGTGGTTATTCATACGAGCGTGGCCCATGGGTATTCATACGAGCGCGGCCCATAGTTATCCCTGGTCGCACTCGAGGCCCTAGCCCACTCATATTCTGAAGTGCGCATTTCATGTGCTATTCACAAGAGCGCGGCCCAACTTCTATATAGAGCACGACCCGTCGGTGGTTTTAGGATTGGGAGCACGTGTAGCCTCATTACACTTAAAAAAAAGACGTGTACCCTGTACCCCTAGCAAGGTAGCCTCGTCGCGCGAGTTTGAGATTGAGACACTCTTCTCTCTCGATTGCGGATCCCACAGGTGAGTGAATGGAAGCACTGCCTGTCACGGCGCAGCATGTCGCGGCAGCCTAGTCTATTTTTCTCGTAACACGCGTTGGTCCAACAGTAGTCGAATGCAAGAGAAGTACTAGTTATTAAAAGCAGAGATTGAATATAAATTCGTAAAGTCGATTACATAGATGTAATAGTCGATTACTATATTAGCAGACCAATGACATTGGATACAAAATGTGGTCGTAATGATCTAGATTTACATTGGCTTTCTGCAAACTCTAGTAATGTAATGGGATGTCCCATCTACTCCTGCGGCTCATCGTGAAGCCGGTTCACTATGCCGACCGGCTCGACCTCGTCGGCGATGGCAGTCGTAGTGGCAATATATTCCCGGAACAAGTCGTAAAACTCGTCGTCGTCGGTGGTCGGAGGAAGCCCAAGGAGGTTCTCGCCGAGTGAAGGTGGGCCGGTGTCGGGGCCCGAGCGGCGCCTTCGCGGACGCCGATTGCGGCGAGTTGGTCCGCCCGCACCGGAATGTCGCGGAGGCGAGCGGCCACGGTGTCGCCGCGGAGGTTCATCTTGTCCGAGGCGATTGCGGCCGCCGCCTCGATCTCCTGGAGCCTTGCCGTCGGTGCTGCGCGCGGAAGAAACCAAAATGAAGGAAATTGTGGTAGGGCGAAACCGGGAGTGAAAAGTGTGTGGAATAGCTAATATGCTACGTACCTTTGACCTTGGCGTCCGCTGCAGCCGGGGAATGACGTGCCCTCGCCGCCTCCTGCTGCGCCGCCCACAATGCAATCCCGAGGTTAGGAGCGGGAGCAGCAGGGGCCGACGGCCGACGGGATGGTTGACTCGCCGTGCCCTTCCATGGTGGGGAGGGTTCCGAGGATGGGAGGGGGAAGGCCGAGGGGAGCGAATACACCTTGAGCAGTGTTCGGGGAGGCTGGAGAGATGTGTGAGGCGAGAGAAGAAAGGGGTCCGCCCGCTTTATGGAGGCGGAGGAGAAGACGAATCGGATCGACTTCCGTACTCGGGAAATCGTTTGCGTGTAGTCGGGAGGCGAGTAGTCATGGGTTCGTGTCCCAATGTGCGTGCCGGTTCGTTCCCCGAAACCGAGGAGACTGCGACCCGTTTGCGTGTGAGGAGTGGAGCAGTCAACAAGCCTCGTTCGTTTCCCATCACGTCGCACGGTCGGGCGGCCTCGTTGTTCCAGGGTCAAAAAGTTTGTATCCACGGTCAAACTCAATGTTCAGTCAGCAAGGTCACGGAAATGTGGGCCCGATATTTTGTTCGGCCCACCACTCGGTGTCTGCATTGGGAACAACTCCACTGCACGCAGAGGTAAAACCAGAAAGGGAACGGTGATCGTCTAACCAGCCCGAAGTCGCCGACATGTGGGGACGATCATTTAGACCCCGTTCGGTTGCATGGTCCGCCCACGCAGTCCGTCGGAGCAGAAAGGGAAAGGTTGCCGTCTAACCAACCCGTGGTCGCTGAAATGTGGGTCCGATACACTAGGCGGCCCACCGCGCGATCCGTCGGAGCGAAAGGGAAAGGTTGTCGTCTAACCAGTCCAAGGTCGCTGAAATGTGGGTCCGATACATTAGGCGGCCCACCGCGCAGTCTGTCGGAGCAGAAAGGGAAAGGTTGCCGTGTAACCAACCCGCGGTCGCTGAAATGTGAGTCCGAAACACTAGGCGGCCCACCGCGCAGTGTGTCGGAGCAGAAAGGGAAAGGTTGCCGTCTAACCATAACGAGGTCACTCGAAATGTGGGTCCGATACATTAGGCGGCCCACCGTGCGATCCGTAAGAGCAAAAAGGGAAAGGTTGACGTGTCCGAGTTCGCAGAGTTTCTTTACTTCGTGTCCGAGTTGCGGAAGCGCCGGATAAGAGTACGCCTTTAGGTTTTTCAATATTTTGGCATTTTATATCTCAAAAAGTATAAAGAAATTTGCAGTACAAATTTGTTGGGCATACGTAATACATAATTTTGAAACTATATTAATTGCTTTGTTATTTTTAGAATCTTTAAGATCATGTACTTGACATGGAATTTTAGCTTAATGACACTGCTAATCGGAAGTTTACATGACAAATAAGTTTCCTTAAATTCCATTAATTTTTCTCCACGTGTAGGAGTCGTATGTTACATTCCTGCTCGCGATTTCGGATCCTAACTCTTCTTATTGAGGTCCCTAGAAAAAAATAACTTTTGCCTGAATTTTTGAATATTTAGCGTTTTTAATTCATATAATATAAGGTTTTTTGAACTGAAATCTTACATGCGTTTATTTCATGTGAAATGCAACCACCCTATATTTTTTATTTTTTTATTTGATAATGTGAAAAAGAAAGTGTGTTCAAAATAGAGTAGTCCATACATGTGATATGAACATTCCACATACATTCATCCCATAGTGATACCCAATGTTTCATTTCTGACTCTAAGACCGATAACATGGTTCAAACCGCCAAAAACAGTACTTTTCTTTTTTAGTGGACAACAGGAAAAAAAAGTGTCAAATTTGAGCTTGAAACGAGAGAGCTATACATATTTGAAGATTAAAATGCGAATTAAAAAGGAAGTACTGAGCCGTTGGGTAGAACAGACGAAGGACTCCCGATGAACTCGGCGCCGACATGTGGGGACACATTGTCGGTGTGTTCAGCGGATCCACGGCCGGTGCTGAAGTCGGCCCAACTAGAGCCCAATACTGGTCGGGCGGCCCTTTACTTGGTCGGTGCGTTACTAGGTCCGTGAGGCTGAGTTTGAACGGAATTCGGTCAAAATCCAAAAATTCAAAAAATAGAAAAACCAGTTCGGGATGATGTTCTAGTTGACTTAGAAGTCAAGGGTCGAGTTTGAGGTCATTTGGAGAAGGTCGAAAAAATGGTGATGCTTCGGACGGGGCTCTTTGGCCTACCTTTGGGGCGGTTGGCTGAAAATTCGAAGAAATTTGAAAAATTCAAAAAATTTAAAAACATGTTGGGACCGCACTTGTAGGCTGCTTAGATGGTTACCAATGAGTTTGGCATCGAAACGGGGCATTTTGGCCTCTCTTCATGGCAGATTCTGAAAAATATGAAAAATTCAAAAAAAAATGAAAAACATGTTCCACGGCCCAGAATATACAAATAGCAATCACAAGTTTCACAATGTTTTTCTTCCATCCGACTTCCTCTTCTTCTTAGAACTTGATTCTTGTGGGGGAACGGCACACGTAAGCCTCATGCTCTTGGTTTTCTTGGCGTCACTAGGACTAGGCCGGCGTATGCGACACGCCTTGTTCACTTCGCCTCTTGTTCAGCTAGGTCTGTTGGTAGCACATCATCCAACACAGGTTCCGCAACTGAATCCATGGCCACCACATCTTTCAAAACTGAATCACATGGCGGCACATTTGGTTCAGCTAGATCTTGTGGAGGAACGTCGTCAGAGTTGCTCCACGACATCTAAAACTGAACTTGTTTGCGCTGCATCTTCCGGAACCTGCACATGCCTTCGCCCATTCACTCTAGCCTTCTTTGTTGCCCATGCATTCTCAACAACAATTGGTTCAATTTCAGCAGCCTCACTTCCACGCTTCTTCCTGCAAAAAAAAAAATGGGAACATACTACATTCATATGAAGTGCATAAATGAAATGTCTATCTGGAACTTACCTTGGCTTTTCTAGAGTGTATCGGCATTTGGGAGATCCAGCTCGGTGGCCAAGTTCCCGACAGTACTTGCATCTATTTTTATTACCTTTCTGTGTACGTTTTGGTTTGTCATCTTTTTTCCCCTTCTTACTACTACTTCCTTTCTCAAACCAAGACTTGAATCGGCTCATTTTAGGCCTGCCAGCCTTTCTTCTCACAAGTGGGGGACACATTGAGAAATCAAAATCCACTTCAGGCCACCGAGACCGATCTGTAAGTGGTGCTATTGGATTTGCATATGCCGCCTTGAACCTTGCTACCGAATAATATTCATGCAGATAAGGGTGCATGTTTACCTTGGGCTTCCCAGCCAAGAATAGGATGGCATGCTGGCATGGTTTTCCAGAGTGCTGCCACTCGAGGCATGTACATTCGTGTACATCGGTGTGAACCACATGCCTCCTTCCTGTCCTGGTGTCTCTCACTTCAGCACCCCACAGAGAAGAACTCTCCACCACCAAATGTGCAAGATTTCTGCTCCTGTTAACCACTTGCTGCACCACTGCTGGAAGCTTATCCCCTTGTAGAACATCAGCTATTCTTCTTCTCACTTCCCACATCCGCATGATCATGATCCTGATTTGGTCAACCATGTCATGCACAAGCAAGTGTTTCAGCTCTTTCACCTTGTTGTTAAAACTTTCAGCCACATTGTTATTGATATGGTCACACTTGATGGCCGTGTTGAATCCTGACCTATACCACAACAAAGAATGGTATGCTTTCACCCAGTGCTCAAACTCAGGATCTGCCGCATACACCTTGCCAACATGATAATCATGTGTCTGCTTGTTGTAAGCTCTTGCTGCTTCCCGAGTCGGCCATAAACCTCTCCTCTACGACTCTTCCTAACATTCAACCACATATGGCCGAAGCACTCTCTCTTCTCAGCATGTGGGAAAACATTTTTCACTGCATTTTCTAGCCCTTTACAGGCATCGGTGTGTATAGCCAAAGGTGAAACTGGCCCAATGCATCTTTTCAACTGCATCATGAACCATGTCCATGATGCATCCGATTCCGACTGAAACATGCCAATAGCAACTGGAAACATCCAGTTATGTCCATCTAGAGCATTGCATGCTGCCAATTGGGCAGGCCACTTTCCAGATCGGAAAAGATGAGTCTATGCTCAAATATGGCCTACACCCTGCTTTGAACCCATCGATGCAAGGCTTCAAAGCCATGAAAAACTTGGAGAAATAGACCTTACCATCAGGTGCAACCTCTGTATCTATCTCCACCACACTGCCAGGCTGCCTCTTCTCCATCTCTCGCCTTGAAACCGTACAACATCCCGAAGGTATGAGCCCAGTCACCGTATAATTCTTTCATTGCCCTCTGTTTTGCCTTCCACACTGTGGTATAATTCAGCTTAATAGGGTACTGCTTTTCCAGGTCTACTCTCGGTTTTTTGCACTAGTGTTTGGGGCTGTGGATATGATAGGAATGATCTTTTGTGCAACCCGGACCTGTGATGTCATCTTTGATACAACCTCGTGAACTAGTAATGCAAGTATGTTCATGTGGCATTTGATTAACCCCGATGGTACTTCCATCGGGTTGTCTTCTGGCACTAATGTACCACTTGCAAGGCTTGGCACCCCCATCAAAGCCTTTGCACTTGGCATAAAACTTCTTTGTATCTCGTCCACAATGTCTTGGCGTCAAACTCTCTCCTCACTGCATAGGTCTTGAAACACATCCTAAACTCTTTCATGGTAGGAAAACACTTTCCTACCTCAATTACAGGGTTCTCACTGTCATACAAATAGATGAACTCATCATCATTGTAATCATCTACCTCATCAGCAGCTTCGTTCATCAACTCTGGATCTACATCTTCAGAACCAACAGACGAATTAACCCCAACCCTCTCCTGCCCATTCTCCTCATTGTCTCTCTCGTCTACTTGGAATTACTAAAATTTTTGCCATCTCTGTGTCAACCATTGGCGCAATGACAAGATCAGTAGGCTCTTCCAGTTCTACTGAATTCCAGTCCACAACCGCCAAACTAGCAGCAGCATCACATCCCTCTTCTACATCATCAGCTACCACTTCCACTTCGGTTAAAATGGGTTCTATCTGTCTCCGTGCAGCCCAATCATCATCTGCAATCTGCATAGCCAACCTTGACGGCACATAACCAACAAAAGAATCTGATTTCAGATCCACCAGCTCGGCGAGAAATGTAACACGTTTGCTTCTCCAGCCGTCTTGCCGATCGATTTCATCGACAAGAGCTTCGCCATCCTCCATTCTAACATACTCGCCCTTATACTCATCAAAGTAAATCAATGACACTTCTTGCTCCGGACCCCAAGGAGTACTCTCGCCTAATTTCTCCACCAATTTCCTCACCGCGTCCGCTTGTTGGCTGACAAGGTCCTGCGGGTCGACCTCTTCACAATCAACCTCCCAACTAACCAATCTGCCCTGCTCTATGTTCCTCAGGCTACCGTCCGCTAGCTTCGCGACGGATACAAAGGGGAATTTTACGGAAATTTCGAAGCTACGCCCCCCTATTTCAATAATGGTGCATGAATGTCACAAATTGGGGCGACCGAGCTCTATTCGAAAGCAAAAACAACACGAGCTGCGGAGGCTTACCTCGAATTTGACTCTCCCTGACCCATCTGTTTTGGGGCCATCCGTGACCGGGTCGCCGGCGCCGGAGAAGGACGTGCGGCCGCTGAGGGAGACGGGCGCGCGCTGCTGCAGACGGATTGGGACGCCGCTCACACGCCGCAGGTCTTCGGTCCGTTCGGACAGGGATGTGCGCCGCTGGACGGAGCCGCCGCCGGACAGGGATTTGCGCCGCCGCTCCGAGCTCGAGCTGCCGGATATGGATTTCCGACAAAACAAAATGGCGCGAAAAATGAACACGGTGGGCCCATCAACCAGATTCGCGCGCGACCCCGTCAAGGCTGGGTCCCGCATGCGCTAACAAACAAATCTGTAAAGTGTTAAGGACGGGGGTGGGTTCTGGCTATTTTGGACCACACAGGCGTCGCATGTGAGCTATTCCATCCAACGATGTCGTATCCCGGAGAATACAGGTTAAAGGCGTCGCATGAGAGCTATAAGCCCCAAATCCACGCGCCGAGCCACTCCTCC